>JASPKZ010007464.1:0-600000 GCA_030220185.1 Diploptera punctata
CCCCCATTCACCCTTATACAATGTAGGAGAAGACATGCGGTAATGGATATAAATGTCCACTAATTTCGTCGTCAAATTGAATGATAAAACTATAGCTGGTACAAAATATTGATGAAAGATTATAATAAATCATGAAGTAAAAAAGTACATAAATATCTGCTGATAAAAGTAACCTATAATATAGATTTTCTTATTTTATCCCAATTCATCCGAGCCTACTCTAGTTGCAGTGCGTTAATTTGATTATTATTGTTATTATGGTTATTATTGTTGTTATTATATATTATTATTATTATTATTATTATTATTATTATTATTATTATTATTATTATTATTTATTATTATTATCATCATAATTGTTTTCTTAGATAAATTTGCAACTCCTATGCCACAAATTTGTCAGAACTACAGTGTCGCTGGTATAAGAAAATGTTTTGTCGAATTATTGCGTTAGTTTTTGTAGGTAGGACAGATTTATACAATGTATGGTACACGAAATTAATGTTCAAATATAAGTCTCCGCCGAAAGAGTATAAAAGAATGAGCAAAGAATGACTTAAATCTAAAAACGTACGAAGAAAAACAAAAATGAAGTAAAAACAATTCTTTTCAGAATAAATGTACAAATCGCATTTATTCGGATGAAAAGTTAACCTGGAACACTCATTGAAATGTTTCAAGCGAACGGATAGCATACAGGCCGTCTGGACCTATCCTGAACAAATGCGGACAACAATATAACAGAAAAATAAAGAACAATATAAAGAAAAACAACAAATTGAATATCCTAGGCCCATGGGGTAGTGAATTAAATTACCTCAGCCCCCCACTGTGTATCACATCCGGACTGTACGGGACCATGGGGGTACCATGTTAACAATCAGAACATGGACACAAGCTGAAGTCCAGCATTTTCTCCGAGTTAAATAGACAATACCTTATCACCTGGGTTACAACACCTCGGATAAGTAATCGTAAACAGGAAATAGGGGGTGTTCATGAGCGAATATTTAAGAAGTATAGTAATTATTAACCTCTCTTAAATAAAGGTGTGTTCTCAGAATCCACCCATTGCACATTGTAGAGTTCGGATTCGCAATCAACGGATAGCTTGCACTAAATCCGGTGTGCTTACAATTTATGCAACAACATAGGCAAACTAAGAAATACATATCCGACCAAAACCTGTATCACAGTGTTTGAGAGGGATAGTAAACAAAAATATTCATCCTTAACTACAGCGTCAATTTTCTAACTAAAAAAATACTTTCTTTGAGTGAGTGCGTGGTGTTTTATTTTCCCCTTGGCATTTAGTAGAGTGTAGTGTCTTCTATCGACACCCTACAAGAAGTAATTGGATATATTCAAAGTACAAACTTTGTGTCGACTTTACAAAGGCTTAATTTTTTTCAGTGTCGCTGAAATTTCAAATCTTAAAGCATCACCAACAATGGCAAACAGAAAAGCTGCCCAAGTGGAAAACAATTGAGTTTTAGATTGTCAGAGATCATGTACTGACTTAAAAAATGTAATCAGAATCATCATGGAGCAGTTTTTAGATTGGAAAAGTCCCTTATTTTTAGCTTTTGTGGACTTTGTTGAAGCTTTTGTCCATGAAAAGACAAGAAATATGGAAAAAGCTGACACAAATTGGAATGTCAGAAAATATTATTACTCTTATTAAAAGTATGTATCTCCACTTGTGGCGTATATCTGCTTCCATGTTCAGGTGACAAAACAAGTATAGGAACTATGAAAGAAGCATAGCTATATGTTTGTCAGAACAAAGAAGAAATTGCAGACTAGGAGAAACAGAAAAATTGGCTGTAGCAGAAAATATTTTTATGAAAAATATAGAGAAATCTGGAAAAACTCCTCAAGAATGAAACATTGACATAATAAATTTATGCTTTCACTGAGATAATGTTCATTTCTTTGTAATTATAGAAAGAAAATAGTTAAAAAACCAAAAAGGAGATATATCTATATGTAATAATTGGACGGAGGCATTATGCTACTATAAACTCCAAGCAAAATGTTTTTTGAGATTAATCTTAAATCATTTACAAGAGGCAACTGCAAAGTTGCTAGTGGAAAACAATTCTGCTTTAGTCTTCAGAGATCATGTACTGGCATCATAAATGTAATCAGAATCATCATGGAACAGTCTTTAGAATGAAGAAGTCCTTTATAGTTAATTGTTGTGGACTTTGCTGAAGATTTGTCTATGAAAAGACAAGAAATATGGAAAAAGTTGACACAAATTGGAATGTCAGGAGAGATTATTACTCTTATTAGAAGTATGTATCTCCACTTGTGGCATATATATATCTGCTTCCATGTTTATGTGACAAAACATATATATAGAAAAACTATGAAAAGAAGCATAGCTATATGTTTGTCAGAACATAGAAGAAACTGCAGACTAGGAGAAACAGAAAAATTGGCTCTAGAAGAGCACATTTTTATGGAAAATTGACATCAGATTCTGTACGAGGATACTCAGGGTTTAGCCACAACATCCAATTATTTCCATAGACTATACAGAGAGGGCATAGAAATTTATAAACATAAGAAAAATTTCTATAGAAAAGATGAAGTTATAAAGCCTGGTATCATGAATTAAATAACAGGCATATAAGCCGACTTAATAATGAAGATACAGAAACAAACCAATTAGATGGCCATCCAGTCAGCTTTGACTTCGTTCAGCCATTCACGAACTGGCACAAGTATAAATACCAGGTTCCAATAGTCTGTTACTCATATACGGCTGAGCTTCCAACTAGGGAATGCAATGTAGGAGAACTCTCCACTGAAGATGTCCTCCATAGCCATGGATGAAACACCATGGCTTTATAGCCCAGAATCTTCTAATCCAATGAATATCTGCCTTGAAAGGCTGCATTCTATAAGATGTATGAAAATTATGTGTAATTTATATCACATTATCTGAATCTTTTTTTTTTCAGTCAGAGTGGAGTAAGGCAAGATTGTTTGCAGTTGCCATTGTTATTATACTGGTCTTAGATGACGATGTCAAATGAATTTAATTGAAGATGTAGTGGGGATTCAATGGTAGATTTCGAAGATCTAGAATATACCGATGATGTTTATTTATTGGCATCCAGATTCTCTGATATCGAAAGAAAATTCAGAGATCTGTTAGAAGGCAGCAACCATAGCTGGATGTGCCTGTAAAAACAAAAACAATAAGAGTAAATAATGCTGCTAAAATGTGATTGCAGCTCAATCGTACAGATATGGAGGAAACTGGAAAACCCCTCAAAGAATGGGGTGAAGAGAAAATAGTTAAAAATCCCCAAAGAGGAGATATATCTACATGTAATAATTGGAGAGGCATTATGCTACTATAAACTCCAAGCAAAATGTTTTTGAGATAATCTTAAATCATTTACAAGAGGCAACTGAAAAGTTGCTAAGTAGAAAACAATTAGTTTTAGATTGTCAGAGATCATGTACTGACTTTATAAATGTAATCTTAATCATATGGAGCAGTTTTTAGAATGGAGAAGTCCCTTATATTTAGCTTTTGTGGACTTTGCTGAAGCTTTTGTTTATGAAAAGACAAGAAATATGGAAAAAGCTGACACAAATTGGAATGTCAGAAAATATTATTACTCTTATTAAAAGCCTGTATCTCCACTTGCGGCGTATATCTGCTTCTATGTTCATGTGGCAAAACAAGTATAGGAACTATGAATGAAGCATAGCTACATGTTTGTCAGAACATAGAAGAAACTGCAGACTAGGAGAAACAGAAAAATTGGCTGTAGCAGAGCACATTGTTATGGAAAATGGACATCAGATTCTGTATTAGGATACTCAGGTTATAGCCACGTCTAATTATTTCTGTAGACTATACAGAGAGGACTTAGAAATTTATAACACAAGGACAATTTCAATAGAAAAGATCGAAGTTATAAAAATGACTAAAGCCTGGTATCATGAATTAAATAACAGGCGTATAAGCCCACTTAATAATGAACAGACAGAAACAAACCAATCAGATGACTATCCAGTCAGCTTTGAGTTCGTTCAGCCATTCACAAACAGGACAAGTATAAATACCATGTTCCAATAGTCTGCCGCTCGTACACGGCTGAGCTTCTGACCATGGAACACCACTTAGATGAACTCTCCACTGAAGATGTCCTCCATAGCCATGGATGAAACACCATGGCTTTATAGCCCAGAATCTTCTAATCCAATGAATATCTGCCTTGAAAGGCTGCATTCTATAAGATGTATGAAAATTATGTGTAATTTATATCACACTATCTGAATCTTTTCTTTTCAGTCAGAGTGGAGTAAGGCAAGATTGTTTGCAGTTGCCATTGTTATTTATACTGGTCTTAGATGATGATGTCAAATGAATTTAATTGAAGATGTAGGGGGATTCAAAGGTAGATTTCGAAGATCTAGAATATGCCGATGATGTTTATTTATTGGCATCCAGATTTTCTGATATCGAAAGAAAATTGAGAGATCTGGAGAAGGCAGCAACCATAGTTGGATGTGCCTGTAAAAACAAAAACAATAAGAGTAAATAATGCTGCTAAAATGTGATTGTAGCTCAATCGTACAGATATGGAGGAATCTGGAAAACCCCTCAAAGAATGGGGTGAAGAGAAAATAGTTAAAAATCCCCAAAGAGGAGATATATCTATATGTAATAATTGGAGAGGCATTATGCTACTATAAACTCCAAGCAAAATGTTTTCAAGATAATCTTAAATCATTTACAAGAGGCAACTGAAAAGTTGCTAAGTAGAAAACAATTAGTTTTAGATTGTCAGAGATCATGTACTGACTTTATAAATGTAATCAGAATCATCATGGAACAGTCTTTAGATTGGAGAAGTCCCTTATATTTAGCTATTGTGGACTTTGCTCAAGCTTTTGTCTTTGAAAAGACAAGAAATATGGAAAAAGCTGACACAAATTGGAATGTCAGAAAATATTATTACTCTTATTAAAAGCCTGTGTCTCCACTTGCGGCGTATATCTGCTTCCATGTTCATGTGGCAAAACATATATAGGAACTATTAAAAGAAGCATAGCTACATGTTTGTCAGAACATAGAAGAAACTGCAGACTTGGGGAAACAGAAAAATTGGCTGTAGCAGAGCACATTTTTATGGAAAATGGACATCAGATTCTGTACGAGGATACTCAGGGTTCAGCCCCAACATCCCATTATTTCTGTAGACTATACAGAGAGGACTTAGAAATTTATAAACACAAGGACAATTTCAATAGAAAAGATGAAGGTATAAAACTGGCTAAAGCCTGGTATCATGAATTAAATAACAGGCGTATAAGCCCACTTAATGATGAAGATACAGAAACAAACCAATCAGATGACTATCCAGTCAGCTTTGAGTTCGTTCAGCCATTCACAAACAGGACAAGTATAAATACCATGTTCCAATAGTCTGCCGCTCATACACGGCTGAGCTTCCGACCATGGAACACCACTTACAAGAACTCTCCACTGAAGATGTCCTCCATAGCCGTGGATGAAACACCATGGCTTTATAGCCCAGAATCTTGCAATGCCATGAATATATGCCGTGAAAGGCTGCATTCTACAATATGTATGAAAATTATGTATGTTGTACATCACACTAGGGTAGACTATCTTAATCTTTTCCTGTTGCAGTGGAGTAAGACAAGGTTGTTTGCTGTCTTCGTTATTATTTATATTGGCCTTAGATGACATAATACCAAAGATGTAGAGGGATTCAAGAAGATCTGAACAGTAGACTCAAAGATCTAGAATATGCTGTCGATGTTTGTTTATTGGAACACAGATTCTCTGGCATCAAAAGCAGATTAAGATATCTGGAGAAGACAGCAGGCACGGCTGGACTGTGCCTGAGTAAACAAAATACCAAGTAAATAATGCAACTGAAATGTGATTGCAGCTCAATGGCAATGAAATAGAACAGAAGTCCATAATTTAGGAAGCTGATATAAAAAAAAGATGATCAGAGGAAGATATTAAGGCTAGAATTAGAAAATTGAAAGCTGCATTCTCCATTTATCACCCATATGGAGATCTAAACAAATCTCAATTAGAGCTAAATTAAAAATTCAATAGCAATGCGAAAAGTGTATTGCTATATGGTTGTGAGACTTGAAAATTAACAATTGCATTATATAGAAAATTACAAGTACATATAAACAGATGCTTGAGATTTATTTTGAGAGTCTGGTGGTTAAAAACCACATCAAATGAGGAATTATGGAAGATAACATCACAGAATGACATCTGGAAGATTAAATATCGCAAATGGAAATGGATTGGACACACTCTCAGAAGAGAACTGGACAGTGTGCAGAAGAGAGCACTAGAAAGGAATCCAAAGGGATCGCCTACAAAAAGCAGAAGACCAAAAATTACATGGTGCTGCATTGTAACAACAGTAACTGAACAACGAAAACTTTGCAATAAAGCCAGAAATTTGGCAAGAAACAGATTACAGTGGTGTGCTTTGATGAAAGCCCTATGTTTCCAAGAGGAGTGAGGTTCTCCGATGAGCCATAATGTGAATTCTGTAAAAAATAGAACAAAAAAACGATTAATGAAACAAATTATTAGAGACATGTTTTTGAGTAAAATAAATGACAGTCTAATCCCTTCTTGTAGATCTGCAGTAACTGGTGACCTGAAACAAAAAGCAAACAACATATTAGTATATGAATGTGGTTTGAGGAAGATGCACAATACATCGTCCTCTTTTTATGCAAGACGCAGCTATGTAGCCATGCCTTGCGAAACCACAGACCACCCTGCACATAAGCACAGATAGGGGTGATAGAGCCAGCATCATCGTCGACTTCTTAAACATAAACCCTACCTAAACACACTCTGGCCGACAAATGATGCCTGAAATGCAATATCATAATAAAAAAAAAAGATCCGTGCAGCAGACCAGGAGACGTGGGTCAGGTGGGGACTTACCTGGTGGACTACATCTGTCCTAGTCTGTGCACAGATCATGATGGTTGCAGCATCATTTCAATGATCATAGCAGCAGGTGCGCAGAGATGTAGTTCAGGGGGGGACTTGCCTGGACTTCATCAGTGCTGTTTAGTGCGCAGACCAGATGCTTGCAACATCATATCTACGAAGCTCCTAGCACCATACTCGCAGAGACATAGCGTCAGGGGGGAACACCCTTTGCTATGTCAGTACTCGTTCGATGCTCAGATCTTTTCCCCGAGTGTCAGCGAGGTCTGCAAGTACCAGACCAGCCAAATTGTTAGATCCAGAAAACAGAATTATTTCATTCTGTAATCTGGATTTAGTTTAGCTCTGTTTTAACCTGGGCATTAGCAGCATTAAACCAGAAGCACTGACACTCGTACGCGCAATGTACTGCTGTGCGTGGTTGTCTGTGATTTTTTTGTTTTATCTTCTCCTACTATTAGATGAGGATATCTCCCACGACGTTTGTTGTTTTCCAACGATGGAAGGCTGCTACATGGCCTCGGTCACAACCAAGACCGTTTTCACCCCTCAAAAGGGGCCCTAACTGCCATTAAAAGACTAGCTATCTACACCACACCTGCAAACAAAGAAATGCACACATTATAACACAACATATTGAACCATTAAAGGCACAAATTGAATAGTTGCCCTGAGAAGAGATCTAACCCACAAGTTACAAATTATTGGGGGAAAAAAAAAAAGTATAATGTTCATTTTGAGGCTATTTCCTTTATTATATCATATAGATTTTAATCTCTCATCCTATTGAAATCATATACAGCCAATTTGAATGTGAAATAACATGCTACTAACTAAATATTAATTTAATACGGAATTTAGTGCAAAAGTGATCTATATAGAGTGGAAAAATGATGTAACACATATTTTACTAAAAATGCTATAATAAGAAATAGAAAATACATATTGAACATTGATTCAGTTAGAAAAATTTCCAACTTAATCAGTTTTCAGTATTCATTTTCCATTTAATGTTTAATTTTGTTATATTCTTTGTGTTTTTTTTATTTTCACTCGATTTCTCTAAGATTCTGATTAGAATTCACGAAACTGTGGTGGTATGAATTTGCACATGTGCAATAATTGTTTTTCTGCAAAGATACTCATGACTTAACTAACTGCTTCTGCCATTTTGTTACATATAGATCACTACTTACTTGAAAGCCAACTTTTGAAAATAAATAAAACTGGTCTGAAAAAGAGTAGATAGTTTTACATGCACCATGCCATGATACTCTCCGGATAGATCATTTATCCACCGAAAACTCAACTTTCGAATTTTTGTGGGTTAGATCTCTTTTCGGGACAACTGTTCAATTAGTGATTTCCTTGTATTCTTTGTAAAAAGTACATCAAATTAAAATTTTATTTTCTCTGCTTCTAGTGAATGTTGGTCAAAGTCTACACCACTATGTAATTCCCATGTGGGGACAAGGGTCCTACATAGACAACCTAATTTAGTAACGCTTATTTCCCTAAATATCCTAAGTGAAATGTGTTTAGGACATTGCCTTAAAGAGACACCTAGTAGGCAACTAAGATACTAAAATATAAAATTCTTTACAGATCACCTCATATCCTGTCTTCTATTTAGACCGGTTTTGTAAACTTAGTGGTTATGCCTTCAGTAGTTATACAACTGATGTTCTTTTGTCCAGAAGTATGCTTCTTACTCTACCTGTTGTTGGACTGATGAAGCTCCAAATTGAATCAACTTCCATGGGAATTTCAAAATTAATTGATTTTTCTTTCTTACTTTTTCAAAATATTAAGAAAAAATTAATTAATTTTGAATTTTTCTTCTTTTTTAGTTTTCAAAAAACCAAAAAAAATTTTAGGATTTTTTCTTTCATAATTTTTCTTACTTTAAAAAAAAATAAGAGAATTAATGAATTTTGAAATTCCCAGGAAGTTGATTTGATTGGGAGGTTCATTGGTACACCAACAGATGCAGTAAGAAGCAGTGGACAACAGAACATCAGTCATGTAACTACCGAAGATGTAACCAATAAAGTTTCTAACCTGGTCTAATTAAAAGACAGGATATGAGGTGAGACATAAAGAATTTTATCTTAAATTTTAAATTACACCTCATAGTGATATTTCCTATAAAAGTTCAACTAAGATATCATTTTAATGGGAAAAGTGGATCCCTCTATGTTTTAGATTCACAATTGGACCTTCTAAAATAATTAAGTGTAGCAGTTCACCTGAAGTAAAAATTTAAGTCGTAAATTAATGAGTAATTTTTTTTAACATCTTGCCTCATATTTTATGTTTCTTCAAACACGGGAACTAGTTTTCGAGAGAAGGATCTCTCTCATTTTCAACCGATATTATGACTACTGGATTTTCGTTGGAATCATTGGAATCTCCATGGCAATGTTATTCATGGAAATTCCAACGATTCCAACAAAAATCCGGTAGTCATAATGTCGGTTGAAAATGAGAGAGATCCTTCTCTCGAAAACTAGTTCCCGTGTTTGAAGAAACATATAAAATATGAGGTAAGATGTTAAAAAAATGGCTCATTAATTTACAAATTAAAAACCTCAATGTTATTTCCCATATTTAACTATGAAAATTTAAAATTGCTCTAGCAGTCACAACTTGCTATGTATCACAACGAAACTCAGTCCATCGTATTAAAATAAACCAAGGTAGTAATTATCAACAACATTATCAAATCCGAATCCTACAATTACAAGTGGATATTTACCTGAAATCTGAAATTAAAACCTGACTGACAACCGTCATGTTTGTGGTTGTTTCAGCATATATCATACAATTTAATTAACCTTCAATATTTCATTATTTAGGCGTAGGTCATTAGCTAGTATGATTAGATATATATAATATATATACAAGTAATTTACAAAGTGGATGACTTCCCTCCCATCCGTTATTATTGTTGGTTTTCCTTAACCGTGAGCTCAACATTGCTCATTATGTTGAGTTGGCAACCGCAATATTTATTCAAAAATGTTTTCTCTCATGGGGGACGTATACCAGCATATGTCCCGTAGCTCTTCACCAAGGCATCGTAATTCAAACTGTATGATTAGGAAAGGTTTCTTGGAAAAACATTAGTTTACCTTCCCTAATATATTTTCTCTAAGTCCTACAGAATAACAGTGCATATGCGCACAAGTTTATAGTGTTATCACTAGATGGAACCACGTTTCTTTTAAGTCCTACAAAAAGTTTATAGAGCTGTCACTAGATGGCAGCATGTGTCTGTGAAATTGGTATCACCAACCTTCGAAATAAATTCCCAAATGTTTATAATAAATGGATGTACACCAACTTCTCCCTTCCTAACCTAACAAAATAAATTATCATCATCATAGTACATTCACGAATTTAGGCCATTTGTTGACCTGTTTCGACCTCAAGAGAAACACCATCCAGAAGTCTTTTGAGTGGACATCCTGGTCTTCTTCTTCCTGCAGGTTGATATCTTGACATTAGTTTGGGTATTCTGTGATCTTCCATTCGATGAACATGTTGCATCCATCTTGACTTATAATCAGAAATTTTGTTTTCTAAAGATTCCATGTGTAATTCTTCTAAGATGTCTTCATTTTTCCTGTGATCTAGTAGTGTGTATCCTGCAGTCCTCCGAAGATATCTCATTTCAGCAGATCTAAGTCTCTGTATATCCTTCTGTTTCAACGTCCATACTTTGCTACCATACAAAAGAGTTGGAAGAGCCAGTGTTTTATACACTTTCAGTCTTGAATGCTTTTGGACTAACTGTGGCTTGAAGATAGAATTTATTAACCCTAAAATTCTTAAAAATTTAGATATTTTTGCATTTACAATCCTTTTCTTCTTCATATGAGATATTGCATCCTAGATATGTAAAATTATTAACCTGCTCCAAAATTTTATTGTCCAGTACAATTTTACTTCTGACAGGATCTACACCTTGAAATGCCATAATTTTTGTTTTTTCTGTAGATATCTTTAATCCATATTCTTCTGTAATTTTGTTAAGTTCATACAGACCTTTCTGTAGATTATCTTCGGAATTTGCTATTATTATTTGGTCATCTGCAAACAATATGGTGTTTAATTTTCTATTTTCTGATATTCTTATTCCAAATTTATATTTTTTGTTCCAGCAACATATTACTTCATTGATATAAATTGCAAAGAGTGTTGGGGATAGGGGGCAGCCTTGTCTCACACCACGATTTATAATTCCTTCTTCAGAAAATCTGTTATTTAATTTAATCTTTATGGTGTTGTCTTTGTAAATATAAATTACATGCATATTATTTACTGAAGGGTACACTAACACTAACCTAACAAAATAGTGCAATTGACTTGTTGATGGTGGCAACATTGTAGGAGAAGCAAAAGTAGCTAGTGAATATCACAATGTTTTCTAAGAATGTTGTAATGTGTTTCGCATAAATAAATGTATAAAAACAGTAAAAGAATGTTATTAGCATCATTGAAAAATGTTTAAAATATTACAAAATACTAGTAAAGGCAGAAGAAGTACACCCTTAGACAAAAAAAGAGTCATCTCTTGATTCTATCAACCGATCGGGGAACTTCGTGAGCACTCGCAGAAGCCTTATTCACATTAACACGTTTTCAGTAATTGTACTGTGTTGTTTACTAGTTAACGCAGTGCACACTCAAGTAACATAAAAAGAGAGCTTGCCTTTGTATGTTTCCGTGGTCGAGAGGTTTAACACACAACATCTGTGTCCGTAACCTCACGGGTTCGATTCCCGTTCTACTTTCTTTTTTTTTTTTTACTGAATGTTAGGATAGCATTTTGCCTGTAATATAGTTTCATATTTAATTTTATATTTGAGTTTTATGGCTTTAATACACACACAAAACACAAATGAAAACCTTCTAATAATTAAATGAAGAAAGAAAATAATATCTTCTAAAATGAAAACTTTAACAAAATTAATATCGGGTGTATGAACCCTCAGCATTTATTACCGCCCTCAATCTGTGGGGCATTGATCCAATCAAATTTCTACAGTCACGTGGACTTTCAGCTAGAGCATCCCAGACGTCCTGAATTTGTGCCCATAAGCCATCTTTAGTCTTTCGTGCATCTGCAGGACAATTAGAGTTCAATATAAACAAACTTGTTAGAGGCTGTTGCTTTTGCACAGAACGTGTGCACATCAGTCTATTAAAATCAATACATTGACATCACCTAGAACAAACCCTGAATGCGGTAAAATAATTGTTACAATAACGGCATTAACATTGATTTAGTTCAATTGTCAAAATAAAATATATTTAGTTCATGAAACAGTTTAATACAAATATCACGAAAAAAAACTACATAATTGAGGACGTGAACCTGCGACTTTCATTAACAGAAACAGTGACTGCATGCTTTACCGCTGACCTAACAGGACACGTAGGAGTATCTTCACTCAGTTCATACCACATAACGCAGTAGCTCAGGGCCTGCACAATTATGACTAGTTTACTAGTGTGAACCCAGCACTGTGTCGAGTAGGACTTAGAAGAAATATGCGTTCAAAAGATGACTCTTTTTTTTGTCTAAGGGTGTACATAGAGTAACTATATTATATATATGGAAAATCTAGGGAAAGTTAATCTACTGTTGAGCCGGTTTCTTATTAATTCATTGATAATGGCATGTGTGATCATGTTAAAACGTCGGAATCAGTGGCCAGAGGCCAACCTTTAATCCAAGATGCAGAAAACCCAAGAAACCCTTCTTAATCATACTTAATATCCGCGAAAATCGACTATATAGGCCCTATATATGTACATATACATATACACAAAAAGTCAGGCCTTCAGATGTCTTTGGAGATATCACCCAAGTTGTCAACCCTGGTTGACGGCCGACTTTACTCCCAGAACAAACGTCTGGTAACTACTATTTCCGTTAGAGGCTGAGCCGAACCCATGGGCATGGTGCAGGGAGAAGATTTTGGCCAATCTTAAAAATTCTGATCCCAGTGGGAATCGAACCCCGACGTTTCGGCTTGTAACATATTGCCTTAATGACTATGCTATGGCATGCTCCTATATATATATATAAGCCTACTATGAAATTATGAATTATTTTGGTCATCAAATTTTAACTCAGTATTTGTTTTGACAATTGAGAAAAATTGAAAAAACCTGTCAGTTTGTGGTCAGCACCGGGGCTTGAACTCGGAACTTCCCGAAAACAAGCCTCAAAACGCTGTCTTAACAGTTGGGAAAAAACTCAGGTTGATCAGAACTCCGGACTTCAGAATACAAGTTTCAAACTCAGGTTGACGATTGTGGGGAAAAAAGAAAAAACAACTGTCAGGTTAGGGTCGGGATGGGGGCTTGAACTCTGACTTAATTGACACAAGTCTCAAAAACTTACATTTTAAGAATTGAGAAAAACCACGAAAAAACCTACGCATAAGGTTGGTCGGCTCCGAGAGTTGAACGCGGAACCTCCCGAAAATTAGTCTCAAACATTGCCTTAATAATTGACGAAAAGCGGGAAAAAAAAGTGTCGAGTTGTGGTTGGCACCGGGACCTGAACTCGGTACCTCCCAAATACTATGGATGCAGTAATAAGGATTTTTTCCACTAAAATTAAAATGAAGCCCGGTAAATTACCAATGTACAATGCGGTATTTTTAGTGAAATATTTACCTTGAGTCGAACCGCCATACCTCCTGCTGTTGTGCGTTCTAATTTCATCCAAAATATCGATATCTGACGGAATAATTCAAGCCAGAAACTTAAAAATAATAGCGTTTTTCGGACCCGTCAAAACAGCAAAAAAGGCGCTCATTTTGAAATCTTTTCTCCGATGACTAAAAGAGCGGTCATTTTGTAATATCTTCCCCGATTGGTCGATAACTAAAGAGCGGTTTTTTTTCAAATCTTTTCTGTGATTGGCTCATTACTCGAAGGTTCAGAGCATAAGTAAACTAAGTCCAGCATGTTATTTTTGGATGAAACAAAATGTTAAAAATCACTAATCCATAATGAATTATCTTTACAAACTCGCCTGACATTTTAAGCAAATAAGAATATAATATATACCCACACAACCTGCGGGTACAACAATACAATTTACAAAAAAAAACATGGCGCGACGTGCCTAGAATACCCTTGGCCTACAAGTCGTCTGCTGGCTTCACATCCACATGTGTTAATCACAGAAGTGGACGATCATCCAGCCAGTTTAGGGATGACCTAGTCAGCATGTCGGGCCCCCCCAGTCATAAGTTTTTTTCAATCATACTTGTTAATTATTGTAGCTACAAACATTCCTACTCACGATGCTTGTTGGTTGCCGGTACCATACTGGCACCATCGAACCCGTAGGTTCATGACCGCGCGGACATAAGCTCTCCATACATCCTTATCTTGAGTTAATGTTTTCCAATCATTCCCTGTATAATCTACTTCCTCAAATCATAGTTAATGTCATTCTCCCATCTCATTCTTGGTCTGGACACTTTCCCTCTGGTTTTCTTATAAGAAGCTTCCATGCACGTCTTTCGTGCCACATGTCCTGCCCATCGCAGTCTCAGAGACAACCGTTATTATATCTGGCTTCCTATAAAGACGATTTAGTGCACTGCTATGTAGTATTCTCCATTCACCTGTCTGTTCATCTCTTTTTGGTCCGAAATTTTTCCTAAGAACTTTATTCTCAAATACTCGTAATATTTTCTCCTCCCTTAACCCATTCGCCTCAGAAGACGAGTTACACTCGCTTAACTCTGCCTGTTATATATTCGGATTAATTTGTACGTCTCTTGGCAGGTTAATCTTTTGTTAACATTTATGAATAGTAGAGGAATGTGTTTTGGCCTTAACCCTTATTGTGATATCATGTACCGTTATCTTTTGTTCGTTTTGAATATCTGAAAATAGACGATACAATTTACGGTGATTTAAATCCGGTTTCTGGGGAAATACATTGAGCATTAAAACTAGAAGTGAGTGGGTTAAAAGTAAGAGTCCATGTTTCGCATCCTTTAAAAAGACCTAAATATATCCTAAAAAAATACCTAAAAACTGAAAGAAAAAAATATGTAAAAAGACAATTAAGACTATTATTCTTCCTTTCATGTGATAGACCTAGGGGGTCTGTTATGATCTCAATCCAACGTTTAAAGGGTCTGCCCAAGGATCTCTTGCCTGGTGGCTGGTAATTTAAGATTTGACGTGGTATTCTTGTTCGGCTCATTCTTCTTACGTGAGATTTCCAGTTGTTTATATATTTTTGTACATATTACATGATTGATTCTGTTTGTAATTCTTTGAGAATCTCAGAATTCCTTTTAATTCAAAGTTTAAAAAAAGTAGTTTAAACTGCATTTTTAATGAATATAAGAAAGTTTAAAAAGCATAAAATTCTAGTAAAATGCGACATACTTTGCGAAAAAATTATGACAATCTTTCTTCTTTCATACTCTATTATTATTTTTTAATTCAACATCGTTTGAAAAAGGAATTCTGTGTTGATTATAAAGAAAGTACTTGGATAATATAGAATGAACGATTTTTTCCCACCTAGAATGAATTCAGCGAACCCGCAATGGATATCAGGTTGGTCAGTAGGTTGGTTATAAATATTGGAGTATTTTGTGAGGGTTCAATTATTTCTCGCGGAACAAAAATGTTTGCAATCTATTGATTTGGTGTTTATTTGATGAAAATCCATCATGTTTAGTGATTAAATTTTAACTTTGCAGTTTTATTTTATTTAATCAATAAAAAATTGTTTTCAATGTGGAAAGTTATTTGAAAAGTATAACTACGCAGTTTATAAAATAAGTTTGAATTAAGACTAGACTCTGGATTCATTAATTAAAAAATGGTATAAATGTAGTCAAAAGAAGGTGAAGTTGCAAAAAAAAGGGGGGGGGCTAGAAAAGGACCAATAAGTCAAAAGAAGTAAAAGGGAAGGACAAATAAAACCCACCATTTTCTGGCCTACAATTACCCAATACATTTTTTTTTCTGCCCGAGAGCAGGTCTTTCACTGCAATCATAGCATTTTCATGCTATGCTTTGCAGCTTGACTAGGGAATTATAGGTGTGGTAGCTTCCCGTTGCTTTCCACACCGGTGAATGATGATGATAATGTTAAGGATGATGACGGCCGGATGATTTTCGGAGACCGTTGGGCCCTAAGCTTCGTGACATTTGTCAGATGTAAAGAAAAACCCCGAAGAATCCTCACCCAGGAGCCTGTCCCGACCGGGAATCGAACCCGGGCCAGCTGCGTGACAAGGCAGCACGCTACCTCGAGACCACAGCGTTGGACACGTAAGAAGAATGCATGGTGGAAGACTATCAAATGCTGTCTATGCATGGAAAATTGAAAGTAGCAGAAAGAACGATATGGAAAAATAGCATTCAAAATTCAATGAGGAGATTTGGTTTAACACGAAGAGACAGTGGACAGAACGATGGAGAACGTTAATTAAGGAAAATTGTCAATGTTTGTGGCAAACTGATAGTCTGTAAATTCCTAGTCATTTATGTATTAAAAAAATGCATGTTAATTACTATAATAATAACAATAATAATAATTTAATACACAAGTGATCTTCTTGGTGATATAATATTAAAATATATATGTAGTCAATATGCCCATTTCACCAATTAATGTTTTAAAATGGTCAACAAGTTTCTACAGCCAAGCTGTCATTCTCAAGACCAGATATTGACAGCTTGGCTGTAGAAACTTGTTGACCATTTTAAAACATTAATTGGTGAAATGGGCATATTGACTACATATATATTTTAATAATATAATAATAATAATAATAATAATAATAATAATAATAATAATAATAATAATAATAATAATAATAATAATAATACTTTATTTATTCTGGCAGAGTTAAGGCCATAAGCCCTCTCTTCCACTCAACCAGCACAAATACAAATAAATATTTGACAAATATAGATATACACTATACTAATTATAAACAGTTAAAGATACAATAAATGTAGCAATGTAAATGTCATGTACAAACAACATTTTATAGGGTAATAACAATAATGATATGATAATATGATTGGTTGGGGAAAACCCTCAATGATGAGGAAAATTCTCAATAAAGAGGCCTATATATTATGCTGGGCCTCGCCTTTAGACATAAAATAACAACAGGATTTTTCCTCAATTTCAGAGTCCTCATTATAAATAGCAAAATTTGTCTCGCGATAGCAGCGACTCAACCTACTTGTATTGGTATTGACTGTACTAGAGCTATAATATAAACATCAAGAAGAAGGTGGTTAGGTTATGCATTGCTTACTGTTGCTTACAAGGCAATGAAACGTTTTAAGACAAAGCTTGTCCTATCGCATGCACGTGTGGCATTTCACTACACGTAAGATCAGATACGCGGAACATCAACTACCGACGTACTCTATCTCCGTTTGTTTACTGAATGAAACATTATTTATTGCGTCTGTCTTTCTACGTGACAGTTTGAATTGAGACTAGACTCTGCGGATTTTTGAATTATACAAATAGTACGTATGTAATCAAAGAAGATAAAATTGTAAAAAGAAATCCGTTAAGACCTAAAAAAGGGCCAATAAGCAAAAAAAAAAAAAAAGTAAAAAAAAAGGATAAATAAAACCCACCCTTTTCTGGCCTACAGTGACCCAAAATGTATATGCATTAAATTGGGCCTCGTGTTCAAGCATAAAAAGAAAATATTGTATTACGATGCAATGTTGGGAAGTGGTTTTTAGAGAATCGAGGAAAATGTTTAAAAACCGAGCGATTGCGAGGTTTTTAATTTCAGAGATTCTGTAAAACATTTTACAAACGTGGGTTGTAGGCCTACATTATTTTTTGCGCGATGGCGTTTTGAAAATAATAAATAATAGTAAAATAACATCTTTGTTGGAAATATTTGCGTTCATTATAAACAGTTAACAGTGTGGACAATTCTTATTAGTTGAAACAGGAGGCCGTGACACAAATTTAATGATAAAATGGTGGCAAGTATGTATTTATCGTTTTATATTTTTTCAAATAAATGTCAGTTCATTTAAAATGCGGTGATTTGTTTCGTATCATATTATTAAACACTACCTTTTGGATATTTTTTGTATATACATTGTACGTAGTATACATAAGGGGCAGTGGTTTTACTTCCCACACGCGTGTTTTATGTAATATTATAATTATTTTTATTACAGTATATTTATTTTTATTACTGTATAGTTATTTAGGCTGCAACCCCAAAATATAGGAAGTTGAACTTTCAAACATGGTCGCCATTGCTGCAAGTACGAAAAACGCTTTATCGCGCAAAAAATGATTTTTATTCAACTTCCGAAGTCTTAGTTATTACATTGGCCAATACGACGCTAGAAGTCATTTGTTATCTGATCTAATATTCATAGATGGCATAGAATAGCCACAGATTTTATTATTTTTCTTTTGATAATTAAATTGTGTGATATACAGTTAAACTGCGACAAAACAAACATGACGGCTGCTAATGCCAATATTTTATTTTAATTTTGGTTTCAGGTAAACTCCCCACCTATAATTAGCTAACTCACTGGCATTATCGAACCTGTAGGTTCATGGCCGTGCGGACTTAAGTTCTCATATATCCCTATCCTGAGCTAATATTTTCCAATCATTTATTGTATAACCTACTTCCTTCAAATCATTCCTACTTCTAATAAATTTAAGATATTTTTTGATAATACCTTCTTCGTTTTATTATGAGTTTGAACGGGAAAATTCTAAAATTGCAAGGCGGTACTGGATTTTTTAAAAATTTTAGTTCATGCGTAAAAATGGCGGTAGAGTTGAGCATTGTTGTGCATGTAGGCAGAATAAAAATGGCTTTCATAGAAGAAGCCTTTTGGCTTCATTTGTTCGATTACTACGCTATAAAAAAGTATCGATGCCGAATATATTAATAGCTTTAAATATAACATTTGAAGCGCTGCAAACAATCTAAACAAATAGGTCTATATTTAAAATATAATTCTCAGTCGAGAAATATATAGTTAAAGATTGTAATTATTCAAATTTATATGATGTTGTGTAGTTGAAGTAATGATACAACTACTCCATGTTGGAAATATTCTTATTAATCAATTCTAACTGAAACTTCATTAAATTTTACATATAAAATTATCTAACTCTGCGAGGATCAGAGTTCCTGTAAAATTTAGTTTTCTGAAGATAGAACTTTGCGCATTAGCTGATTACTATTTGAAATTAGGCCGTTATAAAAAAAACGATAAGACAAATTTTATTATCGACAAGTTTCGTATAAATTACTGCTAGAGCATTTTTAAAACATTTCAGAATAATTTAATAATATGAAATTATAATTTCTACTTATTTATAAGAAATATATAATACTCACAAAAGAAATAAATTCACTGCGCCCTGAAGATATATCTTCTTAAAAATACGACACATTACATAATCGCGCACAAAAACTCTTCAAGCTGTTGATTCTGCGGCCTCCAAAGTAGAAGTAAGAATTGCGGAAGAGACGAGGCTATGTCCGGTTTCAAGAAGCACCCTATTGAATGTTGGGTAATCGAAAATAATATAGTCGATACAGGGATTAAGAGATCTTACGTTATTCGCATCACTATTGCTCGCCATCTATAATCCATAAGAGAATCTAATTTATTTGTAAGATGGCAGCACATTTTTTTTTTTACAATTTGAAATTTTTTAAATGTATTTTCAAAATGTATTTCATCCATTTCGAAAATTAATTGCCTGTGGCCTATCACTTCGTCCTTATGGTAATCCTATAATAAGTTTTAATAATATATCATAATTTGACAAGCGGATAGGCCTAGGATTTCTGGCGCGAAAAGCTAAAACTATTTCTATACAGCTGTTCGATATGTATATTTTATATGGACTGAATTTCATTAACTTTGCAATAGCCCCAATTTAAAAAAATAACATATTTAGATATAATTATATAAATCACGTGCATATTTTATATCGACCGCATTTCATTAACCTTGCAGAATCCCCATTTAAAAAAAAAGTTGTACGCTACAATATTCGACATTGTTCAACTTATTAAAACAATTATTTCCCTACAGATGTCATGAATGGTATGAGACACCTAGTAGCCAATTAAAGTATTATTAGGAAATTGAAGGTAGGTAAATTTTCCTTATAGGACTCTTACATGAGTCTAAAAATGTTCAAACTTGAGTCCCACGGCTTAAAGTACCTCCCAGAGGACTTGCTCCTTACAAATCATCACACGGGAGTCAAATTAATAATTTAGTTAACGACAGCTGAAGTTTTCGAATTTAGAATGGCAGTGTTTGTCATCTCTCCATTACCAGCCTCACTGCACCATTTCCCATTCATGCCACATGTCCTGCCCATCACAGTATACGATACTTAACTATTTTTATTATATCTGGCTTCCTATAAAGATCATGTAGATCACTGTTATATAGTCTTCCTCATTCGCCTGTCTGTTCAACTGTCTTCGATCCAAAAATTCTCCTAAGAACCTTATTCTCAAATATTCGTAATCTTTTCTTCTCTCTTAAAATCCATATGACTGGGAGAATAAAAACAAGAAGAAATAAGAGACAATATTATGAAATTGTCCACCGCTGTGGTCTCGAGGTAGCGTGCTGCCCTGTCACGCAGCGGGCCCGGGTTCGATTTCCGATCGGGACAGCCTCCTGGGTGAGGTTTTTTTCGGGGGTTTCCTCACCTGTAAGACAAATGTCAGGAAGCTAAGGGCCCAACGATCCCCGAAAATCTCCGGCCATCATCATCATCCTTATCATTATCATCAACATCCTTCACCGGTGTGGAAAGCAACGAGAAGCTACCACGCCTATAATTCCCTAGTAAAGCTGCAAAGCATAGCATGACAATGCCATGATTGCAGTGAAAGACCTGCCCTCGGACTGAACACTATGGAATGGAATGGAATTATGAAATTAGAGAGACATTAAAGACAGAAAAACTGATAACGGATAAAGATAAAATGGTTTAAAATGATTTGGGAAGACTACCATAGAGAATCTCAAGGCACAAAGAAAATGACCGCGAGGAAGATGGATAAACCAACTTACAAGAGAGGGGATACACATGTGAAGAAAGGCACGGGAAGTTGGAGACAAATGAAGGAATATTTGGAATCGACCTTCCAAAAGAACACGATAAACATATTGAATACTAGTTAGTCAGGAGGGCTCCTTGCATAAAATAATACTGACATTACAAAAAAAAAATAATAATAGTAATAATAATAGTACTAATAATAGTAATAATAATAACAATAATAGTAATAATAATAATAATAATAATAATAATAATAATAATAATAATAATAATAATAATAATAATAATAATAATAATAATAATTAGGGAGCGGATTTTTATGTACTAAAAGTTAAATAACAATAATAGTAATAATAGTAATAATAATAATAATAATAATAATAATAATAATAATAATTAGGGAGCGGATTTTTATGTACTAAAAGTTAAGATTGCAACATAGTATAATGAGAAGTTAGGCTTATGACTGTCTTTTGTTTTGGTTCACCACACAAACAGTTGAATACTATAATGAGAAGTAAGACTTTTGACTGTCTTTTATCTCGTTTCACACACAAACAGTTGAATAATATTACTATCTGCATAGCAATCTTATATTTTATTACATAAAAATCCGCTCCCTAATATTGAGAGAAACCAGGAATGTCGAAAGACAAACCTGGAGCATTTGAAAAAAAAAAAAATAATAATAATAGTAATAATTTATTTATTTATATACAGAGTTTTAATGTTTACACATATTTCTGTGCCTAAAGTTTTATTTTTCTTCTCCACTCGTCTCCCTCCATCCAATCCATGTATTCCAGTCCCCTTGCTCTCATTCCAGTTCTTATTATTTCCTGCATCCACGAGTTTCGAGGTCTTCCTCTCCTCCTTCTTCCAGGTGGACACCATTCCAATGTTTTCCTGGGTAATCTTTCCTTTTGCATTCGTCGCACGTGCCCATACCAATTTAATTGCTTATACTGTATATAATCTACTATTGAATAACCAATATTCATTTTTTTCTCTTATGACAATAATAATAATAATAATAATAATATATAATAATAATAATAATAATAATAATAATAATAATAATAATAATGGAAGGACTTTTCTTGGAAATAATCTCATATGCCCACTTATATTAATAAAAAAATGATCAAAATTATAGTTTATTTACTCTTGATGACATATTCACATATAAAGTACGTAGAAAAAAGTATATAACTTTTTCTATGAAATCTAGAACTCCAAGCGCGATAGGCCTTGAAGCCCCTTGCCCTACCAGCCGGCTGCTGGCCTCACATTCACATGTGTTAATCACAGAGATAGACGATCATTAAGCCAGTGTAGGGGTGACATGTGGTCAGCATGTCGTGTCCTCCAGCCGTTATAACTGGTTTTCTCAACATGGAGTCGCTACTTATTATAGCTACCCAAATGCCTCACGATGCTGGGTGGGCACCGGTCCCATACTGGGCGAAATTCCAATTTCTTCCCCCATGGGGACTAGAACCAGCGCAAGTCCCGTAGCTCTGCGCCAAGTCTTCTGGCCTTAATCACTCGAACCCGGATCTCTGAGTCTGTACCTCAGTGTGATATCCATTACACCACCAGGCGAATCCAATTCAAACATTTATTTTTCTTATATATATATATATATATATATATATTATATTCCCCATTATTACTAGATGTCGCGAGAACTCGGTCTTCACTGCCATCTAGTAGCTGACTATAACAAGTAAGCAAATTAAAGAGAACATATATATATATGTATATATATATATATATATATATATATATATATATAATGGCTTAACGTGTTTATTTCCCTGTACCATTTTTATGTGAACCCAGTGATAGAAACACGAAGAGCTATTTTTTTCATTATTCATTAGCTAATACCCGGCGTGCGCTACTACGCCTAAATAAATGAAAATTCGTGTGTTTGCGTGTTAAGTTGAATAAGTGGAATAAAAATAATTATAAATTCATATCGTAATTATTTTTAGATTTCCCATGCTGATTACCCGGCGTTGCCCGGGAATCTACTTATACCTATCTTCTTGGCATAAATGAACTGAAAGACGAAAATTAACGTGTTTTTATGTTTAAGTAAAAGGAATATATATATATATAATATTATATAATTATATATATATATATATAGTAATTATTTTTAGATACCCCGTGCTGATTACCCGGCGTTGCCTGGGAATCTACTTATACCGATCTTCTTGACATAGATGAGCTGAAAGACGAAAATTGATGTGTTTATACGTTTAGTTGAATAATAGACGGGAAAAATTTATATCGTAATTATTTTTAGACAGTCCGTGCTCATTACCCGCTGTTGTCCGGGAATCTACTTATCTCGATCATCTTGGCATAAATGAGCTGAAAGACAAAATTCGTTATTGAGAATTATCCGTAAAAGAATACCGGCCGTGCACTGCTACGCTTGCCCGCGAATCTACTTTCTCGATCTTCTAGGCATAAATAAGCTAAAAGACAAAAATGGTTATTGTGAGTTATCCGTAAAAGATAAAGATATGCTGTCGCGGACTTTTTTGTAAAATTTTTTGAGATATTCAATTCTGTGTGCATTAATTCGGTGTATTTGTTATGGTTTAGGCAGCGTAAGCCATTTAAGCGTCAAAATAGGGACTTAATTTCACGTTTTTCACTACAACGGGTGAGTTTTAGGGGTTAAGGGTTTGAGTATTAAAAATCTCTTACAGCCTATGTTCATCCCCGGAATCTCCTGAACATTTTTCAAAAAGCCCCATCTCAATCAGATGAACGGTGGTATGGCAGAGCACGCTTGTCCGGGAATCGACTTACCCCGATCTTCTTGGCATCAATGAAAAACAAAAATGGTTATTGTGAGTTATCCCTAGAAGATAAACATATGCTGTCGCGGACTTTTTGTAAAGTTTTTTGAGATATTCAATTCTGTGTGCATTAATTTGGTGTATTTGTTATGGTTTAGGCAGCGTAAGCCATTTAAGCATTAAAATAGGGACTTTATTTCACGTTTTTCACTACAAATGGCGATTTTTAGGGGTGAAGCGGTTGAATATCACAACTGTCTTATATCCTATGTTCATCCCGGGAGTCTCCTGAACATTTTGCAAAAAAACCCTTCAAAATCGGATGAACGATATGGCCGCGCATAAAGTACGAACAAACAAACAAACATACATACATACAAACAAACAAACATTCATTTTTATATATGTATATATTTTTTTCAAATGCCCCAGGTTTGTCTTTCGACATTCCTGGTTTCTCTCCTGGCATGGTGTACTTGTAACCCACTTCTGAGGTTGGGGCGCCTGGAAGACGGAATTACGCTGCCCCGATGATATATGATTGGTGATGATGTTGATAATGATGCGCCAGGGGAGGCCTTAATCCTAAACTTAATGATGATAATGATGGCCAGATGATGTTCGGGCCTTAAAGTTTTCTGACATTTGTTTTACAGGTGAGGAAAAACCCTGAAAAAAAACATCACTCAGGAAACTTGCCCCGACTGCCCGGACCCGCTGCGTGACAAGGCAATACGCTACCTCGAGACCACAACGCTGGACTCCCTTAAATCATGTTATTTTCCCACCTCATTCTTGGTCTACCAACTAGGCGTTTTCCTACAAGAAGCTTCCAAAGACATAACTTATTGTTAATGTTAGTATTACAACTTAATATTGGGGCACGCCGTAGCGTAGTTGTTAAGGAAGTACGCTAAAACCGGAACATCGAGGATTTAAGTTCCGGTGGGATCACGATTTTTAAACTGACCTAAATATTCTGGCGGCACCATGGCCTTGGGTCGACTCACCCTCTAACGGAAATGAGTACTTAGACACTTGTTCTGGGGGTAAAGGCGGCCGTAGGGCTGATATCAAGTGCCGATTGTTTAAAAATGTGGAGCCTCCTACTACCCCCAAGGGCCTTCTAAGACTTGTAGCGAGATTATTTTAGCTTATTATTATTATTATTATTATTATTATTATTATTATTATTATAACTTTAATTAAGGGACATTTGTGAATTGTATTACAAACTGATAGTCTATAAGTCTGTAGTCATTTATGTAAGTAAAGTTATCCCACAACAGGCCTGGAGGCCCTTGGGGTAGTAGGAGGTTAAGGCTCCCACTTTTTCTAGACAATCGGCGTACTTCTTTTAAACTCATGTTAATTATTAAGATTGGTTGGAGAAAAACCTCAATTATGAGGAAAATTCTCAAAGTGAATGAATGAATTATTATTATTATTATTATTATTATTATTTTCAAATGCCCCAGGTTTGTCTTGCGACATTCCTGGTTTCTCTCCTGGCATGGCGTACTTGTAACCCACTTCTGAGGTTGGGGCGCCTGGAAGGCCGGGTTACGTTGCCCCGATGATATGATGAGTGATGATGATAATGATAATGATGCGCCAGGAGAGTCCCTAATCCTAAGCTTAACCTAAGATGAATATGAATGATGATGATTGCGATGGCCATACGATTTCGGGGACCGTTTGGGCCTTAAAGTTTTCCTGACATTTGTCTTACAGGTGAGGAAAAACCCCGATAAAAACCTCACCCCGAAAAACTGTCCCGACCGAGGATCGAACCCGGGCCCGCTCGTGACAAGGCAGCACTCTACCCCGAGACCACAGCGGTGGACATTATTATTATTATTATTATTATTATTATTATTATTATTATTATATTATTATTATTATTATTATTGGAAGCTTCTAGTAGGAAAACCAGAAGGAAAACGCCCAGTTGGTAGACCAAGAATGAGGTGGGAGAATAACATTAACTATGATTTGAGGGAAGTAGATTATACAGAGGATGATTTGAAAACATTGGCTCAGGATAGGGATTTATGGAGAGCTTATGTCCGCGCAGCCATGAACCTACGGGTTCGATAGTGCCAGTGAGTTAGTTATTATTAGATGGAGTGGATGGATAGAGACGAATGGAGAAGGAAAATGAAACTTTAGGCACAGAAAGATGTGTAAACATTAAAAATCTGTATAAAAATAAATAAATAAATAAATAATAATAATAATAATAATAAAATAATAAATTATTATTATGTAATTATTATATTAATAATATTCATAATAATAATAAAATATAATAATAATAATAATATTATTATTATTAAACTGTTGTTACTTTG
Organism: Diploptera punctata; assembly: GCA_030220185.1. Lineage (NCBI taxonomy): Eukaryota > Metazoa > Arthropoda > Insecta > Blattodea > Blaberidae > Diploptera > Diploptera punctata. Next base: position 26,299 of record JASPKZ010007464.1, read on the forward strand.
TTATTATTACCAATTATTATTTTATTATACTGCCATTGTATTATTATTGTTACGGTACTATTACTCCTTATTATCGTTATTGTTGATTTTCCAAATTTTACAGTTAATCTAATATTTATTACGTTATGGTTTATGTAAGGATTATTAGAGGTTTATATTTATAAAGAGGGAAAACGCCCATTAGCTCAAGATAGGGATGTGCGGAGAGCTTATGTCCGCGCGGCCATGAACCTACGGGTTAGATAGTGTCATGAGTAAAAGGATAAAGTTTGAAAAAATTTTGGTTAATGAACGTGTGAATACAACATAGTCTGAGACATGGCAACACTGGCCTTTATTGATCGTCTCCGGTCAATCGAAATGAAGATCAATGGCTCTGTATAAAATTTCAATGACTTTTACACCTTATATTGTTTTTAATATTTACACGAAATCTTTCAAACTAATATAAAAAATAAACGTTTTCAGATGATCTTTGATAAATATGCTATTAAAATATGTTATTGAAATATCTCTGAGCTATTAGGCTTAATATATATTTACATTTATTTCGCAAAGTTTTTAATCATTTCATATTTACATTATAAATACAGTTTATTAATGTTGTCAGGATTTGTTACACTTGAGCAAGGTCACGCGAACATCTCTATCTAGCGATTGTCTTTTGTTCGATGGCAACACCGCTAGTTTTATCTTCAGGTTGAAGACAGATTATGTAAAAGTTTGATATCGACGAAGAAGAGCTGTATGGCGTTCTTATAGCAGCTATACCAGTTAACAATCTAGCAGTTATAACTGTTAATAACCTATGGTCATAACAGTTTATACAAATGTCTTAAATTTAAAAGATAACAAAAAGGTTATCCTAATTTTAGTTATACATTTTTTTTTTGTTTAGAATATATTACCGATTAGGTCACATTTTGGTTAGTTTTTAATATTTCTTTGTTTAAACTTGATATTTAATTTTTTGTGTGACAAGGCATAACTGTTATACTGTTATAAATTCTCACTTCTACTGTTTGCTTGGCAGTATGACATGAATAATGCAAAGTGAGAACTGATCTATAGTTCAGCTAGGGATTCTATGCCAGGAGTACATCTAAATAATTTTAAATAAAACCTTCTTATTATATCAGGTTTCCTATAAAGATCATGACATGTAGATCTACATTGTAGATCATTGTTATATAGTCTTCCCCATTCGCCTGTCTGTTCAACTCACTTTGATCCAAAAATTCTAAGAAATGTATTCTCAAATACTCGTAATATGTTCTCCTCCCATAAGAGTCCACTTTTCACATCCTTATAACTGGGAGAATAAAAACAAGAAGAGATAAGACACAAAATTATGAAATTGGGGAGACAGCGGATAAAGAGAAAATAATTTTAAATGTCTCAAGGCACAAGGAAAATGGCCACGAGGAAGATGGACAAACCAACTTACAAGAGAGAGGATGCACATGTGAAGAAAAGCACGGAAGGATGGAGACAAATGAAGGAATATTTGGAATCGACCTTCCAAAAGGAGAACATGATAAGAGGTTGAATAATAGTTGATTAGGACTCATTGCATAAAATAATACTGACATTACAACAACAAAAAATTATGGAAGGACTTTTCATGGAAATAATCGCATATGACAACTTGTACAAGTGAGTTTCACTCCACTTGCGGCCACTAGCATGGGCAACACGAGTTGACGGCTCAATGCTTGCAGTTACTTTTCCCGCTATCGGCCGCAGGTCGAGTGAAACTCGCTGTATTAATAAAACAACAAGATTAAAAATTATACTTTATTTACTATTGATAATATACGCATATATAAAAGATGCAGAAAAAAAGACAAGTAAATACTTTTTTTCCATAAAATATACAATTTTAATAATATGACATAACTCCTGTATGCCAAAAATTTGAAGGTAAATAAAGCCATGAGTAAACTGTTTCACAGCTCTAAAAGATAGTCCTTTCCACTTAAAATTTCATGGCACTTCAAACTAAATTAAAAAAATTACTTAACGTTCATATTTCCCTGTACCCTTGTTATTCATTTAGTTTTGTTACAAACAACAAATGTGATTTTTATGTGAATCCAGTGATAGGAACACAAAGAACTATTTTTTTATTGTGCACTAGCTAATACCCGTCGTGCGCTGCTATGCCTAAATAAATATGATAAGTTGAATAACTAAAAGAAAAATAATTATACATTTATATCGTAATTATTTTTAGATACCCCGTGCTGATTACCCGGCGTTGCCCGGGAATCTACTTATCCCAATTTTCTTGGCATAAATGAGCTAAAAGACGAAAATTAATGTGTTTTTGGAAAAGGAAAAATGTATATCGTAATTATTTTTAGATACCCCGTGCTGATTATCCGGCGTTGCCCGGGAATCTAGTTATCCCGATCTTCTTGGCATAAATGAGCTGAAAGACGAAAATTAAATATGTTTTTGCGTTTAAGTAAAAGGAAAAATTTATATCATAATTATTTTAGATACAGTAACACAATAAATGAAACAGCCACTACATCGTTGTTACTGAGACAATTGTAATAATTTTGCGCCTACTCAGTTTGGAAAATAAGATTGACTTTGTTTACAGCAGTTTTAACTGGTGGACACCCTCCCTCAACATAATATAATTATACATTTAAATTGACGAAATAATTAAGTATATAAAATAACAGAATTGAATAGAAATTAATAGATAATAAAAGGAAACGATTTTATTCATAAAAAAAACATTTTTTGCATTAATTTGTTATATTTAAACTATGACACAATAAATGGAACAGCCATTACACCCTTCTTACCGAGACAGTTACAGACTTACGCCTACGTTTTGTAATCAGTTTGGAAAATATAATTACTTTGTTTACAGCAGTTACATCTAGTGGACACCTTCCCTCTACATAATAGCCTATAAATAAAGGTAATATTTGACGAAATTATGAAGTATATAAAATAATAGAATTGAATATACATTAATAGATGATAAAAATAAAAGTTTTTATTTATTAAAAACAGATTTTTACGTTAATTTGTTATATGCAAACTATAACACAATGAATGGAACAGCCATTACACCCTTCTTATCGAGACAGTTACGGACTTACACCTATATTTTGTAATCAGTTTGGAAAACATAATTACTTTGTTTACAGCAGTTACATCTAGTGGACACCTTCCCTCTACATAATATAAATATAGGTAATATTTGACGAAATTATGAAGTATATAAAATAATAGAATTGAATAGACTTTAATAGATGATAAAAATAAAAGTTTTTATTTATTAAAAACAGATTTTTACGTTAATTTGTTATATGCAAACTATAACACAATAAATGGAACAGCCATTACACCCTTCTCGCCGAAACAGTTACAGACTTTCACCTACGTACTGTTATCAGTTTGGAAAACTTTTTGTTTACAGCAGTTTTAACTAGTAGACACCTTCCCTGTACGTGATATAATATTACATAATAATTGATGAAATTATGAAGTATATAAAATAACAGAATTGAATAGAGATGTATACTTAATAAAGGGAAAAGTTTTTATTTAAAAAAAATGTTTACGTCAATTTGCTATATTTAAACTATGACACGATAAACGGAAGAGCCAATGACGTCGTTTTAACCGAGAGAGTGTCAGTGCAGATAATATAAAATTTGCAGAAGCTATTTGTGATTATTGTGGGGGCACGCCGTAGCGTAGTGGTTAAGGCACTGAGCTACAAGCCGGAGGGTCGAGGGTTCAAGTCCCGGTGGGGTCAGGATTTTTAAACTGACCAAAACCTTCTGGCGGCACTATGGCCCTGGGGTCGACTCAGCCTCTAACGGAAATGAGTACCAGGCGCTTGTTCTGGGGTAAAGACGGCCGTCACGCAGGGCTGACAACCCGGCTGACATCAAGTGCCGATTGTCTAGAAAAAGTGGGAGCCTTAACCTCCTACTACCCCAAGGGCCTCCGGGCCTGTTGTGGGATCACTTTACTTTACTTTACTTTACTTTATTTGTGATTATTGTTCCTAAGTATTTGAATTCAGCCACTTCCTCAAAATTTCCCTCATTTGTCATTAGCTGTCCATTTCTATTATATAATGTAACTTATTTCTATGTGTGACCATATAAAAGTTGTACCTTACAATATTCGACATTGTTCAACTTATTAAAAAAATTATTTCCCTACAGATGCCATGAATGACATGAGATATCTAGTAGGCAATTAAAGTATTATTAGGATGCTGAATGTCAGTAAATTTTTCCTTAGAGGTCTCTTTATTCAGGCTTAAGGTTCTTTTACGAGTCTAAAAATCTTCAGGCTTGGGTCCCACGGCTTAAAGGACAATCCGAGTATTTGCTCCTTGGAGAATCCCTAAAAAAACAACACATGTAAATGTCCTCGTATGGGTTGCCAAATAAAATTTAGAGCATTTAGTCGACGACCGCTGAGTTTTTTTTCGGTTTTAAAACCCACGTATTTGCCTTCTCTCTCCTATTACCCAGCCTCACTGCACTTTCATTTCCCATTCATGCCACATGTCCTACCTATCACAGTATACAAGTCTTAATTGTTCTTATTATATCAGGTTTCCTATAAAGGTCATGTAGATCATTGTTATATAGTCTTCCCCATTCGTCTGTCTGTTCAACTCTCTCTGATCCAAAAATTCTAAGAAATGTATTCTCATTACTCGTAATATTTTCTCCTCCCATAAGAGTCCATTCTTCACATCCTTATAACTGGGAGACTAAATATAGGAAGAGATAAGACACAAAATTATGAAATCAGGGAGACAACGGATAAAAAGAAAATCATTTTAAATGGTATGGAAAGAAATTAAACATAGGCTCAATTCTGGAAATGCGTGCTATTATGCATTGCAGAGACTCTTGATGTCCCAACTCCTTTCAAAAAACGTTAAACTGAAAATATATAAAACTATTATTCTACCAGTTATAGGCAATTATATGGGTGCGAAACATGGACTCTTACTTTAAGAGAGGAAAGGAGATTACAAGTATTTGAGAATAAAGTACTTAGGAAAATTTTTGGACCAAAGAGAGATGAACAGACAGGGGAATGGAGAAGGCTACATAACAATGAACTACATGGTCTTTATAGGAAGCCAGATATAATAAGAACAGTTAAGTCTCGTAGACTGCGATGGGCAGGACATGTTGCACGTATGGGGAATGAAAGACTTGCATGGAGGCTTCTTGTGGGAAAGCCAGAGGGAAAACGCCCAGTTGGTAGACCAAGAATGCGGTGGGAGAATAACATTAACTCTGATTTGAGGGATGTAGATTATACAGGGAATGATTGGAAAGCATTAGCTCAGGATAGGGATGTATGGAGAGCTTATGCCCGTGCGGCCATGAACCTACGGGTTCGATAGTGCCAGTGAGTAAGTAAGTAAGTATGGAAAGACTACCACAGAGAATCTCAAGGCACAAGGAAAATGGCCATGAGGAAGATGGATAAACCAACTTACAAGAGAGGGGATACACATGTGAAAAAAAGCACGGGAGGATGGAGACAACTGAAGGAATATTTTGAATCGACCTTCCAAAAGGAGAACATGATAAGAGGTTGAATAATAGTTGATCAGGACTCCTTGCATAAAATAATACTGACATTACAACAACAAAAAATTATGGAAGGACTTTTCATGGAAATAATCGCATAGGCCTATGACAACTTGCACAAGTGAGTTTCACTCGACTTGCGGCCACTAGCATGGGTAACGCGAGCTGATGACTCAATGCTTGCAGTTACTTTTCCCGCTATCGGCCGCAGGTCGAGTGAAACCCACTGTATTAATAAAACAACAAGATTAAAAATTATACTTTATTTACTATTGATAATATACGCATATATAAAAGATGCAGAAAAAAAGACAAGTAAATACTTTTTTTCCATAAAATATACAATTTTAATAATATGACATAACTCCTGTATGCCAAAAATTTGAAGGTAAATAAAGCCATGAGTAAACTGTTTCACAGCTCTAAAAGATAGTCCTTTCCACTTAAAATTTCATGGCACTTCAAACTAAATTAAAAAAATTACTTAACGTTCATATTTCCCTGTACCCTTGTTATTCATTTAGTTTTGTTACAAACAACAAATGTGATTTTTATGTGAATCCAGTGATAGGAACACAAAGAACTATTTTTTTATTGTGCACTAGCTAATACCCGTCGTGCGCTGCTATGCCTAAATAAATATGATAAGTTGAATAACTAAAAGAAAAATAATTATACATTTATATCGTAATTATTTTTAGATACCCCGTGCTGATTACCCGGCGTTGCCCGGGAATCTACTTATCCCAATTTTCTTGGCATAAATGAGCTAAAAGACGAAAATTAATGTGTTTTTGGAAAAGGAAAAATGTATATCGTAATTATTTTTAGATACCCCGTGCTGATTATCCGGCGTTGCCCGGGAATCTACTTATCCCAATCTTCTTGGCATAAATGAGCTAAAAGACGAAAATTAATGTGTTTTTGTAAAAGGAAAAATGTATATCGTAATTATTTTTAGATGTCCCGTGCTGATTACCCGGCGTTGCCCGGGAATCTAGTTATTCCGATCTTCTAGGCTCAAATGAGCTGAAAGACGAAAATTAATGTGTTTTTTTGTGTTTAAGTAAAAGCAAAATTTATATCATAATTATTTTAGATACAGTAACACAATAAATGGAACAGCCACTACATCGTTGTTACTGAGACAATTGTAATAATTTTGAGCCTAGTCAGTTTGGAAAATAGGATTGACTTTGTTTACAGCAGTTTTAACTGGTGGACACCCTCCCTCTACATCATATAATTATACATTTAAATTGACGAAATAATGAAGTATATAAAATAACAAAATTGTATAGAAATTAATAGATAATAAAAGGAAACGATTTTATTAATAAGAAAACTTTTTTTGCATTAATTTGTTTTATTTAAACTATGACACAATAAATGGAACAGCCATTACACCCTTCTTATCGAGACAGTTACAGACTTACGCCTATGTTTTGTAATCAGTTTGGAAAATATAATTACTTTGTTTACAGCAGTTACATCTAGTGGACACCTTCCCTCTACATAATATAAATAAAGGTAATATTTGACGAAATTATGAAGTATATAAAATAATAGAATTGAATATACATTAATAGATGATAAAAATAAAAGTTTTTATTTATTAAAAACAGATTTTTGCGTTACTTTGTTATATGCAAACTATAACACAATAAATGGAACAGCCATTACACCCTTCTTATCGAGACAGTTACAGACTTACGCCTATGTTTTGTAATCAGTTTGGAAAACATAATTACTTTGTTTACAGCAGTTACATCTAGTGGACACCTTCCCTCTACATAATATAAATAAAGGTAATATTTGACGAAATTATGAAGTATATAAAATAATAACATTGAATAGACATTAATATATGATAAAAATAAAAGTTTTTATTTATTAAAAACAGATTTTTACGTTAATTTGTTATATGCAAACTATAACACAATAAATGGAACAGCCATTACACCCTTCTCGCCGAAACAGTTTCAGATTTTCACCTATGTACTGTTATCAGTGTGAAAAAATGTTTGTTTACAGCAGTTAAAACTAGTAGACAGTGTGAAAAAATGTTTGTTTACAGCAGTTAAAACTAGTAGACACCTTCCCTGTACGTGATATAATATTACATAATATTTAATGAAATTATGAAGTGTATAAAATAACAGAATTGAATAGAGATAAATACTTTATAAAAGGTAAAGTTTTTATTTAAAAAGGAACAGATTTTTACGTCAATTTGTTATATTTAAACTATGACACGATAAACGGAACAGCCATGGCGTCGTTTTAACCGAGAGAGTGTCATTGCAGATAATATAAAATTTGCAGAAGCTTTTTAAATTAAACTGCATAAAGTTGGTTGCGAATGTTGTAAACTTCATACCGGTAAATATTTAGTCCTAATACTTTGGTAATATATTAATATTATTTTAGCTTGTATATTTAGTCATTTTTATGCTTAGTATACAGTGAATATATAGCTCTAATTATCATGGGCGTAGCCAGCATTGGATTAAGGGGGGTGCAATTTTTTTCGACTGTATACCTTCCGGGTTCAAACGAACAAATACAAAATAGTACCTTTATTTTTGAAACTAAGTCCACCGCTGTGGTCTCGAGGTAGCGTTCTGCCTTGTCACGCAGCGGGCCCGGGTTCGATCCCCGGTCAGGACAAATTTTCTGGATGATGGTTTGCGGGGTTTTTCCTCACTTGTAAGACAAATTTCAGGAAATTTTAAGGCCAAAACGGTTCCCGAACATCATCTGGACATCTTTATCATTATTAACATATTCATTAAGTTTGGCATTAAAGTCTCTCCTGGCGCATCATTACTATCATCATCACTTATCCTATATCATCGGGACAGCGTAACTCCGCCTTCCAGGCGCCCCAAACTCAGAAGTGGGTTACAATAACGCCATGTCAGAAGAGATTACCAGAATGTCGAAATGGCAATGTGCTATTAAAAAAAATGAAACGAACCTCAATATATTTCGGAAGAAAACTACAGCGCTATAAAATATGAAGAATAATAGTGAAATGATTCCAGAATTTTTACGCATGGCGAATTGAATTTTTGTCGAGATTACTTCTTAATTGTTATACTTATTTGTATTGAAACTATTAGCTACATTTTAGCTACCTATAAAATACAATTACACACACACAGTCGGACTCGCCTTTTCGTTTGAGAAAAAAAAAAGTATGTTTTGTTTGAATTTTTCAATATCATTTTAATAAGATTTCCTTGCAGACTGAGCATACATAGGCGATTTTCTGTCATTGTAGATCGGTACCATGTCTTACCTCTTCTTAGGATGCTAAAAGTGCGTTCAATCGACGCCGTAGTGCATGGTAAAGACAGGCATATTACAATTGCTTTTTTGATGGATGGAAAAAAAATCGCACTCGTTCACAATGTTAACAAAATTATCTTATTTATCCTTGTCACTTCGTTTCATCCACATACGGTGCCATGGTTCAATTCCGGTGGACAACCCCTCGATTTTATAACACTCTGAAATTTTGCTCGCCGTTGCTTAAATATCTTTCAGATATCTTTTTTAGGTTTTTTTGGGTGCAGCATTTGAAGTTCAAAAGCAGGACCCTGGTGTTCTCCAAATCTGTCTGACAAACCTGTGTGGAAGGAGTCCAAGTAGGGATTTAAAATGGCCACCTTAAAGTAATCTTCGGGATTACATCATGGGTTAGCTCGATGTTGTCTGCTTATTGGATATTCTTGTTAGCGTGATTTCCACACCTAGCTCAGAAGCAATAATCATTTCTTTCCTGATGCCTTCGGAGATCTCATCACTTTTTTTTTTGCGATGATTTATTACTATGCTTTTAAGGCTTTCAACATGGGCCGTGCTTTTAATTAAATCTATAGCCACGGCTTGCAGCGAATTAAAGACAGGTTCCAAATAAGTAGAATATTTTACTATCAGGCACAAACAAATGATGAAAGTACCTCTACTTGCAGCAGCAAGCAACTGATCAGCTTGTTTTCAGCTTGGTGCGTTTCCTTCTACGGCAATCAAATTCAAGCCATTCATCAATTCCAAAAAATGTTTCATAAATATCCCAATATTTTTATATTTTTATGACCAACGTGTTTCGCAGAGTCCCGCACCGTAGCCGAGTGGTTAAGGCAGGAAGCCTTGGCGCTGGTTCGAGTCTCCATGGGGGAAGAAACGTTTTCATGGTATTTCGGCCAGTATAGGACCGGTGCCCACCCAGCATCGTGAGTCATTTGGGTAGCTACAGTTAGTAGCGGCTCCAGGTTGAGAAAACCAGCTATAACGGCTGGGGGACTCGACATGCTGACCACATGTCACCCCTACACTGGCTAGATGATCATCTACCTCTGTGATTGACACATGTGGATGTGAGGCCAGCAGCCGGATGATAGGCTAAGGGTCTTCTAGGCCTGTCGCGCCAGGAGTTTTTTAGTGTTTCGCAGAGCATGGGAATGCTTGGGACATGCTGTCTTCTCAGCGGCGACTTTTGAAAAAAGTTTACAATATCCTTAATTGTAGCTATCATGTTTCTCACCTCGGGCAAACTATTCAAATAATTTACCACAATATTGATTTTGTGGCTCGCGCAGTAAAAGTAAATATCTTTGGGGAAAAAACTCGCGCAGACGTTTTCTGGATCCTGTTGTCTTTTCTTGTCATTGTCGAGCAGCCGTCATAGCTCTGGCCGACACATTTGTGTGGGTCAATGTCAATCTCTTCGAAGAAAATCTCAATTTCTGCAGCAATTGACTGGACGTCCATTCTATTCAGTTCAACAAAGCCCAGAAACTCTTCTCGAAATCTATTCAGTTTCTCATCAAAAAAACAGCACACCATATACAATTGCTCCATTCCAGAAATGCCACAGCTTTCACCAACTAAAGCACTGTAAGAGCTGTCATTTTTTACATCATCCGCAATAATTTTCTTTACCTCAAAGTCACATAATTCAATCAATTCATTTTTGAATTTGTGGTGAAAGGTAGGTAGCATTCTTGGCGTTTAAATGAGGTGTTAAGCTTATATCACCGGTATGAATTCTCCTCTATATCAAATCCCTGAAGACGCCTTCATCCAATGTTTTACCCCTTAAAAGAAATACAGCCACCGAAGATAATGGTATCCAAGATAAATATTTCAAGTTACCCGCCGCAATCTTCTTATAACCACTTACGAGTTTTTGGCCAGGACACTCAATAATTTAACCATAATTAAACAAATGCAAGAACAATAAATAGGCCTAATTTCAATAATTGAATCTCTTAGGGAACTAAAAAGTAAAACAATTGATAGTCATTAAATTCTCAGATTATAAACAAATAATTTGTCCCGCGCTGTAGCCGAGCGGTTAAGGTAGGAAGCCTTGGCGCAGAGCTACGGGACTTGCGCTGGTTCGAGTTTCCATGGGGGAAGACATTTCCTCATGGTATTTCGGCCAGTATGGGACCGGTGCCCACCCAGCATCGTGAGGCAATTGGGTAGCTACAATAAGTAGCGGCTCCAGGTTGAGGAACCAGCTGTAACGGCTGGGGGACTCGACATGCTAACCACATGTCACCCCTACACTGGCTGTTGATCGTCTACCTCTGTGATTGACACATGTGGATGTGAAGGGCCAGCAGCCGGCTGGTAAAAGGGCTACCGCTGAAAAGTGGAAAGACCCTCAATCGGATAAACAAATAATTTTAGTGCTATAACAACCAGGACTTGGCCAAAAGAATTAAAAGATAATAAAATATATATAAAATATTCCGCATTTCATTATACTTAGATCTACTTAATTTCGCTTGGTATTAACAACTGTCATTGGTCTGCACACTTTTTTATATCAAGGGACAGGTTCAAATCTCATGTGGACTATTTTTTAATTTCCTAATTTTATTCATATTTTTGTTCTGTGAAGTTATTTTCTTAAGTGCAAAGTTTATGGTTATACAAGTTAACGATGACAGGTTGAGAGGATAAATTGTAAACTATCCGGGGAAAAATAATATTGCAATGATAAAAATTGTGTAGGTATTTACCAAAGAATTTTCTTATATCCATTTTTGTGCTACATGCACGAATACGTGTAGTTCAACGTTAAAACACGAGTCTAGAACCTTAGAGTAAATAATATGTCAATTGGATAACACTGGTCAACATGATTTTTGTCTCATGAGTACCAATAGTTGTATTTCATGCAGTTTTTTATCGTGTTTTCAAATATGTATTAGGAATTTCTCCATCACCCACAGTTTTTTAATTTCAATTTTAATTAATGGATTTAAATAATTGTTTTTAATAAAACAAACATTAAAGGGATTACGTCAAAATCAAAACATACAGTGGTGTACTCTGACTTGCAATCTGCAATGAGATCAGTTCCACACTGCGAAGAATTGCCCTACCAAATCCTCCAGAACATGTGACATTAGATGAAGAGAGTTCAGATTCTGATGGAAGTAAGGAAGAAGAAGAATCAGATTTTGGTGATACAACTTTTGAGGGCCTCATTTATTGATCCAAGAAGATCTTAACGATCTCATACAAGATTTAAAGTTATCAAAAAACCAGTCTGAAATGCTTGGTTCCCGGCTAAAAGGATGAAATCTTTCGGAAACCTTGCGTGATGGAGAAAAACCGGTATTATATTTGAATTCAGGAGAAAAAATACTATCAGTATCACATATTTTTCTTTCTGAGAAAAAAAAAGTATCTTTTTTGTTGCTCAGTGTAATTATTTGAGCCTGTCGAACGTACTAGAAAATACGAGACACAGACGTGGCGAGCATTTAACCAATCACGGTAAATGGGCGTTGACCAATAGAAGGCTGTATATATAAAACAAAGCTTTCATTATAGAAGTGTGAGCGGTCAATGAAGAGTCAAGATCAGACGAAGTTTCTACAAGCGTCTGTGTGTCGAAAAACAAACTCAGGTACTCAGCTGAAATTCGAGAAATGAATGCTGCGTTAGCCGTTCATAATAGAGGTCTAGAATTTTCTGGCGCATTGAAGATGCTTATGTCCACTGGGACAGGTACTTGAAAAATCGATATATAACATCGTTTGGGTTTGACGGACATATTATTATTATTATTATTATTATTATTATTATTATTATTATTATTATTATTATTATTATTATTATTATTATTATTATATTTTACATCTGTTTTTAACATTTTATACCTCATTTCGTATAGAAGAAAATATAATTCTATCTAGTGTTAATTGGCCGAAAATCAAGGAGGATGCGAGCGCACACCCCTGCACCCTCCTCGTTACGCCCATGCTAATTATACATAATAACACGATTCCAGCAGTATTTAAAAATAAATAAGCTTCATGGACGATAGGCCTAGAAGATCCTTGGCCTACCAGCAGGCTGGCCTGCTATCCACATGTGTTAATCACAGAAGTGGACGATCACCCAACAGATAAAGATGAAGACAGAATATCGGGTCTATCAGCCGTTATAGTTGTTTTTATTTTCAACCTAGAGCCATTATTTAAAAACACGATGCTGGGTGGGCACTGGCCAAAATTCTATGAGAAAATTTCATTCCCCAATAGGGACTCAATCCAGCACAAGTCCCATAAATATTGCATCAGTGCATGGTGCCTTATACCCGCAGCAGGATCACCTGCAGTGAAAAGAAAAAGAGATAGTCATTTTGGTTTTCTTTTCTTGCCACACTGTCTAGTTTTCAACTTAAAAAGTCGTTGAAAATACCTAATAATTGCACGTTTCCTGGCATTTAAAACATTAGCTCGGGAACCTCAAATTGGTTCTGTATTCTTTCTCCCTAGACCTGTTTAATAGTGTCTGATTTTCAATCGTATATGTAATATCCCATACGTCCCGTATGGGGACATGCGTGCTCCCTGGAGGTAATTTCTTAATTAGGCTAATTTAGTTACGCTTATTCCCTCACATATATCAACGAGGGATATGTAACATTAATCATTAGGTAGGCTATATACTAAAAGTTAAGATAGTAACACAGTATAGGCCTATATTACTGAATTGTTTGTATGTATAACTAAGACAAAAGATAGTCAGAAGTCTTACTTCTTATTATGCTATGTTCCAAAATTTACTTTTAGTACATAAAAATCCTCGCCTTAATAATAATGATGATAATAATAATAATAATAATAATAATAATAATAATAATAATAATAATAATAATATATTTAGAGATGTCGGACGTCCTCGGAAGAGATGGTCTTAGATCTATTAGTAAAGACGGAAGAGGCAACTCTTGCCTAAACCAGGAAGTGAAGAAGAAGATAATATATTTAGATTGTATTGTAAGCCTATGTTTTCCCTTTACAGAGATTTAGGCGCTCTCCCCCTACAGGGAAGAATTTGAACCATATTAATTTAGTTACACTTGTTTTCGTATAGATGTCATTTTTTGAGTGGTCCGTGGTCAGCGTTCCGCCTCATACTGAATCTAGGAAACCAAGGTAGTACTAGGACGGGAAAATTCGGTAGGTCTACATTTTTCTTAGAGGCCTTTTCATTCAGACTTAAGAATTTTTTACGAGCCTGAAAATCTTCAGACTTGGGACCCACGACTTAAAGTCCCTCCCGGAGGACTTGCTCCTTGGATTTTTCCGTCCTAAAAAAACCATCGACACCGGCCGGGTTTGAACCCGCGACCCTCGGGACCAGAGGCAAGGAGCATAACCACTAGTCCACCGCGGCCGATTAATAATAATAATAATAATAATAATAATAATAATAATAATAATAATAATAATAATAATAATTACATCTATCCATCCATCCATAGTAATTCTGCCCGAGGACAGGTCTGTCACTGCAATCATAGCATTTTCATGCTATGCTTTGCAGCTTTACTAGGAAATTATAGGTGTGATAGCTTCCCGTTGCTTTCCACACCGGTGAAGGATGATGATGATAATGATGGCCGGATGATTTTCGGAGACCGTTTGGCCCTAAGCTTCCTGACATTTGTCTTACAGGTGAGGAAAAATCCCGAAAAAAATCTCATCCAGGTGCCTGTCCCGACCGGAAATCGAACCCAGGCCCGCTACATGACAAGGAAGCACGCTACCTCAAGACCACAGCGGTGGATATATATATATATTTCCGGTTTTGATAATGTTGACACATTTTCCGGCCCCAGTGTTTTGTGTTTAATTTCGTTTTATAATTTTCTTCCATTCGTATCTATTATAACACAATTCTTCCTCTATTAACTCCGCCATTGCCGGTCCCAAGCCCGGATGAGAAAGGAGGAGGGGGAGGAGTAACACCTCGTAAAAAAAACCTTGGTTCAGCTGGCCCGGCTGATAGTACCATGTGAGGGCCCCTTGCCAGGGAACGGTGAAGACCTCAACGGCAATGAAGGCGGAGAGGGATACCCTTAATACGGCAGATTTGGCGGAAGAGGCACCCTACCCTCACTCAGGGAAAGAGAGAGGAACCGCTGCCTTGCGGAGAAGGAGAAACTTCAAAGGCTAAGGGAGCATCCCCTACAGAAAAGCATGCCTGTCCAAGAGGCATTGAGGTGGCAACCCCACCACTGGACTTACCCAACTATAGGCTGGTAACCTATAATGGGGAAAACTTTGAATACTCGAAAGACTACAAGAAATAAGCAGGCGGATAATAAAACTATGACGACAGGCAAAGAACAAAGGATTTATGATTACTGGAATTTGGCAACCTGGAACGTAAGAGGACTTAATAAAAAAGATGAAGAATTGGTAGAGGAATTGAAGAAAAGACAAATAGACATAGCTGTTATTAGTGAGACAAAAAAGAAAGGAAGAGGATCAACAGAAATGGGAGATTATCATATGATCTATTCAGGAGTAGAAAAGACAGAAAGAGCCAAATCTGGAATTGCTATTTTAATAAAACAAAATTGGAGAAAAAAAATAACAACTTATTCCTGGATAAGTGACAGAATAGTAACATTAAGATTAAAGTTAGGAAGAGATAATTTAACAATAATAGGAATATATGCCCCATCTACTGGAAATAAAAAGGAAGCAGAGAAATTCTATAATGAATTACAAGATATAAAGGATAGAATAAATAAAAATGACCAGATAGTAATATTAGGAGACTTCAATGCCAGAATTGGAAATAAAACCATTAAAGATTTAATTGGCCCACATGGAGAAAATGAAGTAAATGATAAAGGGATAATTTTAAGAGATTTTTGTATGTATAACCAGCTACGAATTACAAATACATTTTTCAAACATAAAGAAATACATAAGTTTACTTGGATGAGTCGGGGATCCAGATCTATAATAGATTACATAATAGCAAACAGAAAATTTTGGACACAAATAATGGATACGAGAGTCTATAGGGGGACAGAAATAGATTCTGATCACTTTTTAGTGGTTGGAAAAATTAGAACGAACAAACCTTATTTTAGAAGGAAAGTAGAAAAGAAATCAGAAAACGAAAAATACAAAGTACAGCTGTTAGAACAAGATAGTATAAGACAGTTATATGAAAATCGAATAAAACAAAACTTGAAACCAAGAGTTGGAGATGTAGAAATAGATTGGATAAAATTAAAAGAATCAATAAAAAAAGCAGCAAATGAATGTTTGGGAACCTCCAAAAATAGACCAAAAAATCGATTGAAAGTTTGGAATGAAGAAATAAAAGAAGCAATCAGTAATAAGAAGATAGCTTATTTAAAATGGCTTAATTCTGGGACTATTAATGATAGAATAGATTACAAACACAAAAGAGCAATAGTCAGAAAATTATCTAGAAAATTAAAAAATGAAGGATGGGAAAGTTTTATAAAAAATATAGAAAGAGATGTCACAGGAGCAAAAAGATATGGTTTCAAAGTATTCCAGCGATTAAAAGAAGATTGTACGGATAAATTGGCTATAAATGGAATGACAGCAGAACAATGGACACAGCATTTCAGACAGTTATTATATGCAGAGGAAGAAGAAACAAATACACCTCCCTGTCCCACAGAAGAATATAATGCTATAACATTGGATGAAGTGATAGAAACTATCAAGAAAATGAAAAATAGAAAAGCTAGTGGAGTAGATGGTATACCAATGGAGCTTTGGAAATATGGTGGGAAACCACTCTATATTAGATTGGTACAAATTTTTAATGATATATGGGCACATGGAATAATACCTCAGGACTGGAAAACATCATTAGTAATACCCATCCATAAGAAAGGAGAAAAAAGTAACTGTTCAAATTATAGAGGTATATCATTGTTGACAACAGCATCTAAAATATATACATCCATTTTAAAACGAAAACTCCAGAAAATTACAGAAGATAAAATTGGAGAGGAACAATGTGGATTCCGAAAAGGCCGATCGTGTATCGACGCTATATTTGTTATAAAACAACTAATTGAGAAGTGGAAAGAATTTAATATCCCCCTATATATATTATTTTTAGATTTTGAAAAGGCCTATGATAGAGTCAAACGGGACATAATGTGGAAAATATTGGAAAGCTACCAAGTCCCCAATAATCTAATAAATGCTATAAAAAGTTTATATGAAACCACATTTATAAAAGTAAAGTTAGATCATGGGAAAATAACAGATAAATTTGAAATTAACCAAGGTTTAAGACAGGGATGTGGACTATCTCCATTACTGTTTATTCTATATCTAAATAAAATTGTCCAGGAGTGGAAAAAACTAAACCCCCCAGGAGTAAAAATATGTAGAGGAAATCAAATACAAACAATAATCTTCGCAGATGATCAAGTACTTCTAGCGGAGAATGAAGATGATTTGCAGAGATCAGTGTTTAAATTGCAGAATACCCTAGAAAAATACAACATGAAAATATCTGAAAATAAAACCAAATCCATGGCAATCACTGGAAAGGAACTTTCGAGAGTAAAAATAATAATAAATAATAAACCAATAGAACAAGTAACACACTTTAATTATTTAGGTAATAATATATCACAGTTTCATAATCAAAAAGATGTGGAAACAAATTTAGAAAAATATAACAGATTAAATGGTATAATTAGGAGAAATTTTGGAAAACAAATGAGGAAAGAAATCCAATTGAGATTTCATAATGCCATAGCCAAACCTGCTCTACTATACGGAAGTGAATGCTGGACACTTCGAGCAAAAGATAAATCCCGCATTAATAGTTCACAAATGAGATTCCTCCGATCACTAACTGGAGTAACATTAAGGGATAGAATGAAAAGTGATGAGATAAGGATGCAGTGGAATAGTAGGGAAATGGTTGAACATATACAAAATTATCAGATTAAATGGTTCCAACACGTCCAGAGAATGTCAAATTCCCGTTTACCAAAGATGATTTACCACCTCAACCCTAATGGCAAAAGAGACCTCGGAAGACCCTTCAACCGATGGAAGGATCAGTTTTTGTAGTCGCAGAACGGGCATCATCACCCAATACTGCATTCGGAAGAAGAAGAAGAAGAAGAAGAAGACAGGAATCGAACTGGGGTCGCCGGAGTGGAAGGTAGGGACTCTACCGACTACGCCACGGCGACGGACAATCCTATCTAGGGGTACGTACACACCTGCGCGCCGCAAACACGAATGGCGCGCGCGCGTCTCTCACCATGATCCACTCATTGTCGGTTTTTTCCACAAACACTTTGATGGTTCGCTGCTTAGATTTGGACGGGTACCTCAGAGGTTCGTTGCTTTCGGTGCGCACCTATTATTTGAGTATGGAGTGGTCAGAGGAAAACGTGTTAAAACTTGTTGACATTTATAGAAGCAAGCAATTATTGTGGGATCCACAACATAAGGATCATTTTAAAAAATCATTGAAAGGAGATGCCTGTTTTTTTTTTCAATGATATGTGTTTTTTTTTTCATGTGTACTGTAATTGTATAAATAAATTAGAATTATTTAGAAAACATTATTTATTTAAGACGTTCATTTCATAATATTATGTATGAAGTATCACAAAACAATACAATATATAAACACATTTATTGCTAATTATTTATTTATCTCTTCAAAGACTCCAAAGAGCAAGACTGCTCATGTTAAGGGGCAATATACAAAAAATAATGGCCATAAAACAATTAACAATAAAAACAAGAAAACAAATTCAGGCATAAGTTTAAGTAATACAAACTACTATAGATACACAATATATGTACACATATAAATACAATATTTAAACAGGATAATATTATTAATAATAAAATTAACAAAATTAACTAAGAAAGCAATGAGAAAAAATATTTTTTAATACAATTAGAAAAATGTTTAACATTCGTGAAATGTTGATATTCAATAGGTAAGTAGTTATTTTAATGGTTGATTAATGCATAACGAATCCCTTTTATACCTTTTTTTTTAGAAACTAGTATCTTTGTGCAATAAAGTACAACCTCTAGTATAATAATCATGTACATTTTTATTAAAAATTAAGGCCATGTTATGGTGAGATAGATTCTTAATAATTTTAAACATATATATACAAATCATGTCCACCGCTGTAGTCTCGAGGTAGCGTGCTGCCTTGTCACGCAGCGGGGCCCGGGTTCAATCCCCGGTCGGGGCAGTTTTTCTGGGTGAGGTTTTTATCGGGGTTTTTCCTCACCTGTAAGACAAATGTCAGGAAAACTTTAAGGCCCAAACGGTCCCCGAAATCATATGGCCATCATCATCATCCTTATCATTATCATATCTACATCATCTCATCATCCTTCACCGGTGTGGAAAGCAACGGGAAGCTACCACACCTACACAATTCCCTAGTAAAGCTGCAAGCATAGCATGAAAATGCTATGATTTCAGTGAAGGACCTGCCTTCGGGCAGAATTACTATGGATGGATATACAAATCATATATTTTTTTAAATTCCTTTAATGCTATAATATTTGAAAAAGTATAAATAAAGTTATAAGATGTAATAAGTAATAAGCGTGACCAGACGTCCCGATTTTTAACAATTTGTCCCGCGTCCCGCGGCATTTAAAAAAAATGTCCCTATTTTTTGGGAAAGAATGCAGGACAAGCGGGAGAACGGAAAGGGAATAGACATCGTTGGTTACACCTGGTCTGCAAAATGTCTACTGAAGGTTTGTGGGTTTCCTATGGATCGCAGGAGGTTCGTTGAAATTAATAATTTCGATGAACATAACACGCGCCGCGCGCGCCGTTCGTGTTCGCGGCGCGCATATGTGTACGTACCTTAATGCATAACACAACAATTGGGGTTTAATATTGTCCGTCGCCGTGGAGTAGTCGGTAGAGTCCCTACCTTCCACTCCGGCGACCCGGGTTCGATTCCCGGCGGGGTAGGGGATTTTAAATCTCCACCTTGGGTCTGGGTGTGTGTCCTGTCTTGTGTTTGTATGTGTGAATAAGGCAAAAAGGTTAACAAAGGTAAAACAAAAAGGAATAACGGTGTAAACGTAAGAAAACGAGAAAGATAAAAAGTCCGTCGCCGTGGCGTAGTCGGTAGAGTCCCTATATTCCACTCCGGCGACCCGGGTTCGATTCCTGGCGAGGTAGGGAATTTTAAATCCCCACCTTGGGTCTGGGTGTGTGTCCTGTCTTGTGTTTGTATGTGTGAATAAGGTAAAAAGGTTAACAAAGGTAAAACAAAAAGGAATAACGGTGTAAACGTAAGAAAACGAGAAATATGGCGCCGCCGCCGTGGCGTAGTCGGTAGAGTCCCTATATTCCACTCCGGCGACCCGGGTTCGATTCCTGGCGGGGTAGGGAATTTTAAATCTCCACCTTGGGTCTGGGTGTGTGTGTCTTGTCCTTGTGTCTATGAGAACTAAAGAAAGTTAACAAACAGGTAAAACAAAAGAAGAAAAAGGTAAAACAAGAAGGAAAACTAGTACAAACGGAAAAAAGGGTAAATTTAAAAAAAATACGACGGGTTATCTCTGATCGGCAATCTCGGCCTAGCCCATCGATAACCCACTAAACAAATTACCTCTTTGCTTACGATCCCGCTTACGATGCTTACGATCGTTTACGGCATTAGAATCCGTTCTCTATGAAATTTGCGTGTAAATGTGTAATAGATTTTAATAATTTTTGGTAGAATAACGGAGACGTACAGAACGTTTACAGTTGTATTGTGGTGAGTTGTATGGTTGTGTGTTTTTGCTAAACAATTTTGTTAAATTACGCAAATTTTTAACTTTTGGAAGATATAATTTGACTGTTTAATTTCAGGTATAAACAGAAAAGGGAAGAAACGTCGTAAAAATGGTGTCCGGAGGCATGACCTGTATCAAATATTTACTTTTTGTCTTTAACTTGCTATTTTCTGTAAGTCTGTTCGATTATTTTACTTGAATTCTCATATTAAATATCAATGAATTAGCGTACGCTTTCAAAACTGAAGTACTGACAATGTATCTTACTGTTACAGATAACTGGGCTAGCAATTTTGGTTATTGGTGCAATAATCCAGGACTTCTATTCTGGTTATTCCGATTTCCTTCATGGCAAATTCTTCGTGGGGCCTGTGTTACTTATTACTGTTGGAGTTACCATATTCATTGTAGCATTTTTTGGATGTTGTGGTGCCATCAAGGAAAATCACTGCATGATTATGACGGTAAATATTTTTAACCTTATTAAGAAATTCCAGGCATATTTTGGATTTATACATTTGAAAGACATAGGCCTACCATAAATCAAGAGATTGAATACAAAATATACACAATAGATCACATCACATTTTCTTTTATCACTACATTTTCAACTATTAGGGTGTGCTATACAAACCGTCACACAAAACTTTCAATCTTATTTTTTATGCCACTGATGCACTAAACACTTTTAAACACGTTTAAAACATTTTGCAACCCTTTTAAACACGTTTTAAACATCTTTCAATGTTGCAACAATCTTTTTTTTATATTTATATATTTACGTAAAACATGGTCGTGCTACATTGCTTACTCACTACTTTCTGCTATTTTCCCTCCTCTTCATATGTTGTTCCAACATTGCCACCATCAACAACCCAAAATACTCCAGATGTTGCCAACATCACTTCCACGTTCCCTGGATTTCACCTATGTTAGAGTAATTGATTTGTGTTACAGTAATTGATTTAGGTTTGGTTAGCTTTTAGGTTCCTTGCTTTTTAAATGTGATTCCACGTTCCCTGGATTTCACCTACGTTAGAGTAATTGATTTGTGTTACATTAATTGATTTAGGTTTGGTTAGCTTTTAGGTTCCTTGCTTTTTAAATGTGATTTGATACGTAAAATAAATTATCTCTTCATATCTGTTATTCTATGAAAAATTCAAAATGTCGGATGGTTACCACGTAAAATCATATTTCCACTGGTTCATTTCATGTTAATTATACATTTTTAGACAAGTTCTGGGAATTTTGTGTCAATGTTGGTCATACTGATTTCACATACATATACCGCCAACTGCCGGAGGTTGCATTTATCTTTCTGGGATTACATGAAGCACTAGCGCATGCGCACTGGGATTCTATAGAACATAGAAGAATTTGTGTGCGACGGTAAGTATAGCTTATCCCAACTATTATCCAACTGTTGTATTGACTGCTTTTATATTCAGATCAACAGCTGAACTAGCAATGAACAATTCTGAGGCCATATGTATCTTCACACAGACTACTATCGTCTGCCCAACCTAAGAAACACACTTTGACATTTAACTTCTGAATATATTATTCAACGCAGCACGTATAAAACAATCATTTTAATTTTGAACATTGCAGGTTGCATTAACGCACACAGTGGTATGTCAAAAATTAATTAAATTATAATTAATCATCATCATCCGGTATCATGGCAGCTTCTGCTGTCTTCTGGAAACCAAACACCATTCCTCTCTCTCCATCCATTGATCGTCCTCCAATCCTCTGATATTCATAGCTGCTTGCACCCTTTCTATCCAAGTTTTCTTCGGTCTTCCTCCTTTCCATTGGGATCCATTCCATAGCAATTTTAGACAATCTTTGCTCTGGCATTCTTTATTGCAGTCTCGACAACTAATTTTATAAATTCCAGATTTTTTTACTATCTGGGGTGTTCAATTTCTTATTGGTTATTAATAGATTAATAATTCCATGGTGCGACACACCTAGAAGGCCCTTAGCCTAACAGCCGGCTGCTGGCCTCACATCCACATGTGTCAATCACAGAGGTAGATGATCATCTAGCCAGTGTAGGGGTGACATGTGTTCAGCATGTCGAGTCCCCCAGCCGTTATAGCTGGTTTTCTCAACCTGGAACTGCTACTTATTGCAGCTACCCAAATGCCTCATGATGCTGGTTGGGCACCGGTCCCATACTGGCTGAAATACCACGAGAAAATTTCTTCCCCCATGGAGACCCGAACCAGTGCAAGTCCCATAGCTCTATGCCAAGGCTTCCTGCCTTAACCACTCGGCCATGGCACGGGACTAGATTACCACGGCTAAATTTATTTATCCAGTGTCAATTAAATATTGAATCTCTTGAAATTTTTTTTGAAATTTGTTCTGTATTTCAGGATAAGTAATTTTCTTAAATTGTTTTCCTTTCTTTGAATCAGATTACAGAGTGGTAATCTATTTTGTTGTCTGAACTTCTTTAGTTTTCATATAATTATTTCCTTTCCAAAACCATTTAAATTAGCTATGTTCATCATCATCATCATCCTGCCAGGTATTAGTCGTAGAAGAACTGTTACGGCCTGAGAAAGCGGTTTTCGTGCTATCTTTTCATAGGTCAACCAAGTGACCGTTTCCCATTTGGACAGTAGTTCATTATTGCCTTGGGGATCCTGGATCTAGCCATTCTTGAGACATGTTCCTTCCAGTTTAGCTGATATCTGGAGATGTAGTCCAATATTGGTGACACATTAAGTTCTTGAGCTATGTTCAAAATGTGATTGTATTCTTTCTTAAAATATTTTTCATTTAGTGGAACATTTAATAATCTATATATCAAACTGTTGAAAATTACATGTTTATGCTCAATATGATTAAAACTTGAAGACTTTATATAATTGTCAGTATGAGTATCCTTCCTGTATATATTGAATTCAATTCTTTGTTGTTATTCATTCCTTATTATGTTGAGGTCCAAAAATTGGATTTGGTTATTCTTTTCTAATTCTATAGTAAATTTTACAGATTCATCTTGAAGATTGAGTAATTTCAATGCATCTTCAATATACAGGGCAAGTCAAAATGTTGTGCAGGTTTTCTGAAATTTATTATGTGAAATGTAATGAACATATAATATTGTGAGACATATTGTATGAAAGGTAAACTCTCAAAGTTTAGTTGTCCACTTCTAAAGTTCCGCGTTCACCCGCAAGATGTCAACAGCAGAGCAGTAAAGGAAAATGGCGTTGACTGGGGATCAGAAGTCTTTCTGTGTGCTTGATTACCATGTAAACAACTCTGTGACTAGTGTTCAACGACATTTCCGTACCAGATACGATAAAGACCCGCCGGATGGGAGATCCATTCGTAAGTGGTACACACAATTTAGGGATTCAGGCTGTATCTGTAAACGAAAATCGACTGGCCGTCCATCGACGAGTGAAGAGACAGTCGAACGCGTTCGCACATGCAAAGGTTTATGGGCCCTTTTTCTTTCATGAACGTACTGTGAACGGACATGTTTTCCTTGATATGCTACAACAATGGCTCCTTCCGCAGCTTGAAGCGGATAGTCCAGATTTCATTCTGCAGTTGGATGGTGCCCCTCCACATTACCATGGCAGTGTTCGAGACCATTTGAATACGGCTTTACCACAACGCTGGATAGGCCGTGCGTCTCAGGGTGATCAACACTCATTCATTGGCCACCTCGTTCACCCGATCTAACCCCGTGTGATTTCTTCATGTGGGGTCTTGTAAAGGATCATGTTTACATACCACCACTTCCAACAACACTGCATGAACTGCGTGCCCGCATCACAGCAGCCATTGCTGATATCGACCGTGGACTGCTACAGAAAGTTTGGCAGGAGATTCAATATCGGCTTGACATCTGTCGTGTAACAAAAGGCGCTCACATAGAACATCTGTGAATATTTAAAAAAAAACTTTGAGAGTTTACCTTTCATACAATATGTCTCACAATATTATATGTTCATTACATTTCACATAATAAATTTCTGAAAACCTGCACAACATTTTGACTTGCCCTGTATTTAGAATTTTTTTTTTCAAATGCCCCAGCTTGTCTTTCGACATTCCTGGTTTCTCTTCTGGCATGGCGTACTTGTAACCCACTTCTGAGGTTGGGATGCCTGGAAGGCGGGGTTACGTTGCCACGATGATGTGATGGGTGATGGTCCCTAATCCTAAGGTTAACCTAACACGAATATGAATGATGATGATTGTGATGGCCATATGATTTCGGGGACCATTTGGGCCTTAAAGTTTTCTGACATTTGTCTTACAGGTGAGGAAAAACCCCAATAAAAACCTCACCCAGAAAAACTGTCCCGACTAGGGATCGAACCCGGGCCTGCTGCGTGACAAGGCAGCACGCTACCCTGATACCACAGCGTTGGACATATATTTAGAATTTATCACAGGGAAAATATCCACATATCTATACCAACATTTAAACGTCCAGGGATAAACATTGGTGATAATGACACTCTAAATAATCCATAAATAAATTAGCCAAAAATTGTGAAAGTGGGTTTCCTGTTACCAGACCTGAGATTTGTTTATAAAATTTTCCATTAAAGGTGAATAAATTATTGTCAATGTAAAGTTTTGTAAGATTTAAATATTCATCTATTATTTCTCTTCCTAGTTTTTAAAGAAACTAGTTTCAAGAAAGTGCAAAGTGGCCAGAACTATAAACTCAAGTTTGAAAATCAATGCAAGAAAATTGGCACAAAGAGCATTACCATTTCAACAAAAATTATTTGTACACAAAACTAAAGTAGCTTCTAAGCATAACAAAGATTTTAAAGTTGTTGCGGTTCATGAAACGCAAATTTATGTTTTCTCTAGAAAATTATATTAAATATTTTGTGTGCGTCTTATACATGGGAGCATCTTATATACTGGAATATACGGTCAATCTGGAAGATTAGACAGCGAAAAGAAATTCTAAAATTACAATATACACACAATGCTACAGGCCATCACTGACAAACTATTAATAACATTAGCTCATACAAAAAAGATAACTCACTGGCACTATCAAACCCGTAGGTTCATGGCCACACCGACATAAGCTCTCCATATATCCCTATCCTGAGCCAATGTTTTCCATTCATCCCTTGTATAATCTACTTCCCTCAAATCATAGTTAATGTTATTCTCCCACTTCATTCTTGGTCTACCAACTGGGTGTTTTCCCTCTGGTTTTCCTACAAGAAGCTTCCATGCATGTCTTTCATTCCCCATTTGTGCCACATGTCCTGCCCATCACAGTCTACGAGACTTAACTGTTCTCATTATATCTGGCTTCCTGTAAAGACCATGTAATTCACTGTTATGCAGTCTTCCCCATTTGCCTGTCTGTTCATCTCTCTTTGGTCCAGAAATTTTCCTAAGAACTTTATTCTCAAATACTCGTAACCTCCTTTCCTGCCTTAAAGTAAGAGTCCATGTTTCGCATCCATATAACTGGTAGAATAATAGTTTTATATATTTTCAGTTTAACTTTTTTGAAAGGAGTTGGGAAGTCAAGAGTCTCTGTAATGCATAATAACACGCATTTCCAGAATTGACCCTATGTTTAATTTCCTTGTGCGTCTCATTCCTGTTTGTGATTATTGTTCCTAGGTATTTGAATTCAGCCACTTCCTCAAAATTTCCCTCATTTGTCATTAGCTGTCCATTTCCATTATATAATGTATTTTTATGTGTGACCATACATTTAGTTTTATTGATATTTACTTCCAGTCCCAATTTCTTAGTGTTACTCAATAGTGTGTGCGTGTTGGCCTTTAGTATCTCCTCGCTATCGGCCAGTAGCACTACATCATCAGCGTAAACTAACAGCTTATTAATACCATTGAGTTGTAGGCCTTCTTCATCCTCTAAATATTTGATGGCATGCTCTAGTACAAAATTAAATAGTAGAGGAGATAGTGCATCTTCTTGCTTCAACCCATTGTGGATTTCAAAAGTATCAAAAAACTGTTTGCCTACACGCACGATACTCTTTGTGCCATTTAGACACATTCGTATAATAGTGAGTGGAGAACATATTTTAATCGACTCACCTCATACATTTTCAAACTTCTTTGATACCGACGGTTTCAGACAAAATCATGTCCTTCTTCGGTCATGGCTTCCACTGATGAAATTCCGTGATTGTTGATTTCTTTAGTGACATCACTTCTTGTTTACTAGAACATCATAAAATTGAAAAAGAAGCGAAACTTTTGAAACAATTGGATAAACCGTTGGAATTGACAATTTGGGAAATTATATTCATTCAGAAGAATAAATATCGATCTATGAATTTTGATATTCTGGTGGATAGAAATTTAATTACAAAGTTTATAATCCCAACAAAAGATGGCAGCACAAGAAGTGATGTCACTAAAGAAATCAACAATCACGGAATTTCATCAGTGGAAGCCATGACTGAAGGAGGACATGATTTTGTCTGAAACCGTAAGTCGATTAAAATATGTTCTTCACTCATTATTAATGATATAACCTCATAATGTTTACTTACCAATATTAATTTAAATACAATATTCGTGTAAGTCTAACTTTTTAGGAATTTGGAACTCTAGCAGGACACTAACAAAAAAGATAATCTTTTATTAATTTAATATTTGTAGGAAGTAACACTATGAGGTTACTTTTAATTGTTATGAGTTTACTCACCTCGTAATTTTGGTGAGGTGAATAAAAACCCCTAGCTCATAATAATTAAGATCATATTTTGTTAAGGAACATACGTTTCCAAACACATTGTTTATGAGTTCTGTAAATTGGTCAAGAAGTCAACGTTAATAAAATTCATGATACAATTTTAAGTTGAGGAGACGGACCTTTTAGGTAACTATTTTATAATATTAAATTAATGTTGGGAAGTAAACATTATGAGGTATAATCATTAAAATTCATCGGAGAACATATTGTTTAAACAACTCACCTCATAGGATTCATGCTTCCATGATATCGCGATTTCAAACATAGTCATGTTCATCTTCAGCCATAACTCCGACTGACGAAAATTCTTCGGCCGTCAACTATTCTATTGTTGCCATCTTCAGTGTTGCCATCTATGGTTGAATTTATGAACTTCGAAATCAATGTAATTTCGTTAGGGATATCAAAATTCATTGATCTATTTTTGTTTTTCTGAATGTATATTTTTTCCCAAATTGTGAAGATTGCAATAAAGTTTATATAGGAAAAACAAAAAGGAATTTGGAAATTCGGACAAAAGAACATTTCAGAAATATTAAAAATTGTGAAATTGAAAAATCTGCAATTGCTGCACATAGTTTATTAGAACATCATAAAATTGGAAGAGAAGCTAAACTTTTAAAACAAGTAGAGAAACCTTTGGAATTGACAGTTTGGGAAAAAATATACATTCAGAAAAACAAAAATAGATCAATGAATTTTGATATCCCTAACGAAATTACATTGATTTCGAAGTTCATAAATTCAACCGTAGATGGCAGCACTGAAGATGGCGACAATAGAATAGTTGACG
Organism: Diploptera punctata; assembly: GCA_030220185.1. Lineage (NCBI taxonomy): Eukaryota > Metazoa > Arthropoda > Insecta > Blattodea > Blaberidae > Diploptera > Diploptera punctata. The sequence goes on from JASPKZ010007464.1 coordinate 54,579, forward strand.
GCCGAAGAATTTCGTCAGTTGGAGTTATGGCTGAAGATGAACATGACTATGTTTGAAATCGCGATATCATGGAAGCATGATTCCTATGAGGTGAGTTGTTTAAACAATATGTTCTCCGATGAATTTTAACTATTTTATAATTTTATACTTTAATTTGTGGTCAAGAAGTGTGTTATACCACATAATCAAATCTTAGTTTTCCTTTGTGGAAATTGAAAAGCATTGTGTATGAAACTCAAGTTGCCATTGGAGCTCAGCTGATTGCCCAAATCAATTGTGTGTTTCACCATTTCATACAATTCTGTCATGCTCAACATGCTGCGAAGGTATCAGGCATGTAATGAGACATAGGGCAGATTGTTGTCGTTAAATGCCTTTTAATAAAATTTCAATATTTTGTGTTCATTCATTCTTATTTGATGTCTGAACCTTTACAGCCAGAAACCTTCATAAAATACATTTGTAGGAGTATATGACTAATTCTATGGCACTAAGGCCTACCTTTGGCCTATCAGCCAGCTGTTGGCTTCATATCCACTTGATTTTTCAGTTATATTGTTGTAAACTATAGCTCTTCTTCTGTATTTACAAACATTATTTAATATTTTAAACTTTTTCATACAATTTTTATAACATTATTAGACAATTTTGAAGTATTTATTTAAATATGCAAATCACAATATTATGACACTGTTAGACAATATTGTGATGCTGCTATTTTCTCCACAGAGTATATTACTTAGTCTATGATTTTTCTATCGCTGGTTGGATCAGCATTAGGGAGTGATAAGTAAGTGTACACCCATTTTTAATAAACGTTTGATAATTTTAATATTATTCATATTTTTTTAAACATAGATTTGGGGATTTATTGCCAATATTGGTCATTTAAATTTCATAGTGACGGATAGTAATCGAGGATGATAATCGATATGTGGTTCGATTGTGGGTTATCGCTGGCTCTATAAACTCTGGCACATGCACACTGTTGTTCTATAGGACTTTGAAAATATTTCACGCTAGTTTAAGTGCAGTTTTTCCTCCACTTGTTTTAATCGTAGAAATGGGTGATTTTTCAGCCAGTATAGGGGTGACAGACTGTCAGCACATTGGGTCCCCCAGCATTTATAGCTGATTTTCTTAAGTATGTCATTTCTCTGACAATCCCCAATGGTTTCATTGACAAGGCATTGCCTTTAGAAGATGATAATAGTGAGTAAGTGGTTAGCAATTTTGAGTGCTAGTGTGAAGTAGGGAAAAACCTTAGAGCAGTTGTATGAAATCATGTGGATGGAATGTAATTAGGTTTTGAGAGGATGACCAATGTTACGATGTGTCAGTGTATTGTGAAACTACTCTTTCTTTCTAAATTCATCAGCCCATACATCCTGTTATCAGCATTTTGTTCAGTAACCTTGGACCCTATACATTAATATTTATATATATATATATATCATTTTTCTGTACTTGTGTTTGTCACTGAACTCCGCCTAAACAACTGGACCGATTTGATGACATTTTTTATGTTTCAATGTCCATACTTCTCTACCATACAAAAGAGTTGGAAGAGCCAGTGTTTTATACACTTTTAGTCTTAAATATTTTGGACTAACTGTGGCTGTAAGATAGAATTTATTAACCCTAAAATCATTAAAAATGTCCAAAACTTATATTTTAAAATAAACTACTCCTTGAAATAATTAAATTGATTATTTTAATTTCTAGCCTGATTGATATTTTTGCATTTGCATCCTTTTCTTCTTCATATGAGTTATTGCAATCCTAGATATATCATGTGAAGAAAAAAAGGATTTGATTTGGAAATTCATCAGTCAGTCTAAAGAGGGAAGAGGAAGTATTATACAGGACGTTAACCTACAATTAGAACAAGCTAAACCAATCATTATAGATTGATAATCAGAACAAGCGTTATTAAACATGTTCTCAAAAATTTTACTAATTATGAGGTGACATGTTTATATTGACTCTAAAATTATTGAAATAAACTCAGTGTTACCTCTTATTAAAATATTAATTATAGTACAGTAATTGATAAATAGAGTTAGATTTAACACCTCACCTCATAATTGTATGTTTCTCGAATACTAGTTTCAATGAAAATACTATTGGAAGTAACATTATAAGGGTCTGTTCAATTCTAACCTCATATCATTGTTTCTGTTAGGTATAAGTTTCAAGGCTAACATGCATTTGTTCAACAAAAGTGAGAAGATTGATGATAGTAAAAAAATCAGAAATGTATCAAATAAAATATGCAGATTATAAAATTACATAGTGAAAACAAAGAGAAATTTAACCATTAGAACCAAAGAACACATAAGAAATGTAAAAAAGGGGGAAGTAGAAAAATATGCAGTAGCTGCTCACATTTGGTCAGAAAAACACAAAATAGATTTAAACACAAAATTATTAAAACACTTAGAAAACACAAATGAACTCACCATATGGGAATAGATTTACATTCGGAAGAACAAGGAGAGAGTTATGAATTCCCGGGGAAAGGGGCCTGATTAATAAGTTCTTTGGACCACAGAAAGAGGGAGCAGAAGTCAAGATTCAGGACCGACAACTTGAGAAAAACCAGTGTGTAACTACTGAAGATGAGGCTAACAAGCTTTGAAACATATGTCTAACAGAAACAACAATATGAGGTAAGAATAACACAGAGAATACTTTTTACCAGATCCATGTTCTGGAAGTGAAGGCATACGTAACACAAGGCTGATATCTTGTGCCGAGTGTCCAGAAAACTGGGAGCCTTAATCTCCTATTACTCCAAGGACCTCCCAAAACTTGTAGTGGGATTACTAATTTCTGTCACTCCTCTAGGAAGCATAGGATCTTCGTAAAGCGTGCCATTGGACTCTTCTTTGCTAAATTCTTGACACTGTACCCTTGTACAATTTAACGTAGAATAAATAATAATTGATAAGTCGATTGCATTGTTTTCATAAATAATAATTCATAATTTTTTTAAGTACTTGTATGAAGATAGAAAATATGCTGTTTTGTATAGTTTGCAGCTTGCCTTTTGGTGATCTTCGGAATGGAATTGGGTGGTGGCATCACAGCCTATTTGCTTCGTGATGACGTGGCAGATGTGTTGCAGAGTTCTTTCAACACCACCATGCAGCAGTACAAAACCAATAAAGAGGTGGCTAAAACTTGGGATATCATGCAGCATGATGTAAGTAAATCTATCTGATTAAGTTAGTGCAGGCAAATTTAATTATTAATTATATTTTAGTACAACGGGCTGCAATTCACTATAGTGTTACTTTTTGCCCAATTTGTTAATTAACTCATTTGCATCAAAAGATGAGTTCTGGCAGCAAATTCAGAATATTGGCAAAGATTAAATATGTTTTTATTAATTAGAGTTGTATTTTGACTCGCCTCAAATATCTTGATTTTCATGTTTTTATCATTCATTTCATACATCTCAATGATGTATAATTACATTTGGAGAAAAAAATATACGCTCAGATTGAGGTTTGAACCCAGGACCTTTTGCACTCTAGGCAAATGCTCTACCAACTAAGCTACCTAAGAAACTCCAAACTAAATGCAAATCTTTCCCTTATATATATGCTGTTAATTCTTGTGCACCAAATGCTATGAAGCCATAGCTTCTATCTTGAAAATGGTGGCTTCTTTATTAAGAAAATCTGTAATTGGGAATTTTACATTACATTATAAAACTAATATGGCTTTTTTCAATGTTTTTATTATTCATTTCATACATCTCAATGCTGGATAAATTATATTTGAAAAGAAAAATATACGCTCAGACTGGGGTTTGAGCCCAGGACCTTTTGCACTCTAGGCAAATGCTCTACCAATTGAGCTACCTGATAAACTCCAATCTATAAGGGGAAGATTTGAATTTACTACAAATTTTAGCTGATGATAACGTTCCACAACAATATATTACTAATATCTTCAACATCTATAAAGATAATGAAATCTCTCTTAAACAAGATGGCAAATTATCTTCTTGGGAAAAGATCAACACTGGAGTAAGACAAGGATGTGGACTTTCACCAGTGCTTTTCATTATATATATGAATAGAATAATAAACAAATGGAGGAAAACACAGTGGGGATATATACCTCAAACTCGATGCTATTCTTTTTGCAGATGATCTAGCTCTTCTGGCACTTTCCGAAAATGATTTGCAATAGTCAATTTATAATTTACAAAAAATAGGTGCCAAATTTAATATGGAAATATCAATTAACAAAACTAAAATTATGGCATTTCATGGGAAGGACCCCATACAAAGTAAAATCTGTCTCCAGAATAAAATTTTAGAGAGATCTAATCAATTTAAATATCTAGGATATTATCTCTCTATCTGGGATGAAAAGGATATCCCTGAAAAATTACTAGTTATAATAAAAGTTTGGGAATTATTAATCAAGTTATGAAACCATCCCTTATACAAAAAAACACCAGATTATGTTTATATAACACTTTGGCTAGAGCAGTGTTGACCTATGGTAGTGAAGCATGGACACTAAAAAGACAACATGAAAGCAGAATAACGGCTTGTGAAATGAGATTCATGCGCAGAACAGCGGGTTACACCAGATGGGATCAGAAAAGGAACACCGATATCTTAAAAGAATTGAAGACTACACCAATTTTGGAATATATTAAACAGTACCAACTAAATTGGAAACACCATCTTGAAAGAATGAGTTCAAATCGGATCCCCAAAGCTGTTTATAATTATATACCAAGAGGACGAAGATCGCTGGGCCGTCCTATGAAACGCTGGAGGGAAAATTTTCTATAGGATCGTAACAGGCCTTGGCCTAATACTTGGAAGGAAGAAGAAGAAGAAGAAGAAATTCCCACCCAAAAATTATTGAGAAACGGTTTTGTAAGTTATATTATTAAAAAAATCAGTTGATTGGATATAAAGACTTGTTAAATTAATTTTATCACTATACTATGTTGCTATCTTAACTTTTAGAAAATCTGCTCCCTAGTTATCACATACTACTATATTAACTAGAGTACTTATAATACCAACTTACTAACATTATTAAGCTGGGGCTAATGTCACTAAGACAGGAACCCGGGCTGGTGATTACTTGTAATCACCAGCGAAGGCGACTGACCGCCACATACTACAGGTCACAATCTCCACTTTCAAAATGGCAATTACATTTGGTTTCCCATGAATATCGTGTAGCTCACAGTTATGTAGTTCATGTAATAAGAACAGTTAAGTCTTGTAGACTGCAATGGGCAGGAGATGTGTTATGAATGAGAAATTAAAATGAGGCTTGGAAAGTAGTAAAATCAGAGGGGAAGCAGTTACTAGAATTAGATGAGAGAATAACAGTAATCATGATTTGGGGGAAGTGAATTATATGAAATGATTGGAAAACATTAGTTCAGCTTAGAGATGTAACGAGAGCTTATGTCTGTGTGGTTGAACCTCTGGATTCTATGATTGATGGTTAATGTCATAGCCCATTGTTGAGCCATAGCCTCCCCTTTGTCAGGAGTTTATAGACCAAGTTAATATTTAGTTACCTTATTTGCCTGAAGATGTCATGCATGGCATGTGGTCAACACACTGACTCAATGAGACATCTAGCATGCAACTGAGGTATTACTAGGATGTTTGAGAGCGGTAAATTTTATTTAGAGGCCTCTTTGTTCAGGCTTAAGGATTTTTTTACAAACCTGAAAATCTTCGGACACAGGACCCACGGTTCAGAGTTTCTCCCGAAGGATTGCTCCTTGGATTATTCCATCCTAAAAAACCAACAACTGCAGTTGGGTTTGAACCCGCGACCCTCGGAACCATAGGCAAGCCATTAGTCCACCATGGCAGATTCCAGATTCTATAGTTCTAGTTAATTATCGAAGCAACAGTTTTGTAGCATTTGGCACTTGGGAATTAACAGCATATATAAGAGAAAAAATTGTGATTAGATTGGAGTTTCTCAGGTAGCTCAGTTGGTAGAGCATTGCATAGAAAGGAAAAGGTCCTGGGTTCAAACTCCAGTCTGAGCATATATTTTTCTCTTGAAATATAATTTATAAGCCTTTGATAAGGTGCTAAAAAGAAAATTGTGGGAAATAATGAAGGCAAGAGGCTCAACTTACAGAAGGAATAAAAAGTCTTTATAATGGCACGAAAATTATCCTTAAGTTAGATAATTATTCCAGAGAAAAAATTTTAATAAATCAAGGAGTTCGACAAGGGTGTACATTATCACCTATGTTGTTTAATATATATTTTGACGATGTTATACAAAAATGGAAAAAATCAAGTCCAATAGGAATACAAATTAATAAGGAAATGTATATGAATATTTTAATGTATGCAGACGATCTGGTAATTATACAGAAGTCAGAGGATGATTTACAAAGAGTCATTTACATGTTGAATCAATTAGAACTCTATTATAATCTCAAAGTCTCAACTTCAAAAACTAAAATTATGGCTTTTCAGGGCAAAGTGCCAGTTAGAGCAAAAATAGTGATCAATAATGAAATAATAGAACAGATAGCACACTTTAACTATCTTGGTTCAGATATAACATATAGCTATGATTGGGATATACATAATAAATTATACCGATATCAAATGATGTGTGGCACCATAAGAAGAACCGTCCGAAAGACTCGAAGAGAAACTCAGCTCAGGTTTTATAAAATTATGGCTGTTCCTGTTCTTTTATATGGATCTGAATCTTGGGTACTTACAAAAAAGATATCTCACACATTCAAGCCACTGAAACGAAATTTTTAAGATCTGTAAAAGGATATACATGCATGGATAGATTACACAGTGAATCAATAAGAAATTAACTGGAGATATTTTCAATAGTTGAAGGAATATTGAATTTATGCCCCTCGTTGTGGCGACAATTTGAAGGAATATTTAGTCGGTTCTTCATTATTTTCCACGTTGTGGGCGCAATTTTGAAGGATTAGTGTCCAAAATAATAAATAAGAATTACTGGTTCAGGTTGGGTTTGATTTTCCGGTAGAGCTGGATTCTCTTCTCAAGGTCGAAGTTGGTACACAGGATAGGAAAACACTTTAAATATCACTAATAACTGAACTAGTAATAAATTTATTCATTTTGTAGGTTCCCAGCAGATTAAGTAAATTTAAGTGATATTATTCTTCACTGTCAATTAAATATATTATTTTCTTGTCTGAAATCAATTACTCTTCTGGTATTAAATTTCATCAGGAGAGTTGTTATAGCTTCTATCTTTGATGAAAGTTATATGCAGACTCTTAGAGTAATTCTGTTATAATATTAAAGAACATTATTACATCACATGATTTTAATTTAAATTCTATTGGTTAGTGGTCCATTAAATACCAGGTTTAAATTTGATTGGTTAAATCAAAAAGTTAATTGTTTTTAACATCCAATCAGAATTTAGTTTACTTTTATTTAAAAATATTAAGTTAAGCAGGTGTTCTTATTACAGTTATAACAGAAAGCTTTATATTTCAGACAACAATGACTTAAGACACAATTTTAAAAGCATTATTTAGAAAGACTTATATAATACAATTTCTTTAATTGTTATTGAGACATTTTTATTCAACAATGAACAACAATTCATTATTTAGATGTTTTTCTTTATTTAAGTTATATTTAAATATTAAAAGAATTTAAAAATATAAAATTATTAACTTTAACTTTCATATTTATTATGGTATTAAAATACTGCTATATAGTTGATAAACTAGAAGAGCACAAATACCAATGGAAAGAACATTTAGACACAATGGACAATACAAGATTACCCAAAAAGATCAACACCTACAAACCACATGGGAAAAGATCTTTGGGATGGCCAAGGAAACGATGGACTTGAGACCGGAACAGGTCACATTGACCTAATCCTGGAAAGGAAGAAGAAGAAGAAGAAGAAGAAATATAATTTATCAATCATTGAGATGATTAAATGAATAATAAAATCATTGAAAGATGCGATAATATATAATGTAATGTAAAATTCCCAATGAAAGGTCTTCATAATAAAGAAGCTGCCATTTGCAAGATTGAAGCAACGGTTTCGTTGCAGTTGGCACTCGGGAATTAACAGTGTATATAAGAGAAAAAATTTGTGTTTAGTAGAATTTCTCAGGTAGCTCAGTTGGTAGAACATTGCATAGAAAGCAAAAGATCCTGAGTTCAACCCCCAGCCTGAGCGTATATTTATCTCTTCAAACATAATTCTAATAGTATTTGGAAGTTGTAAATACCTTTTTTAATCTTCTTTAAATTTAAAATGTCTCTGCATGTACTTGACTGCAATTATTTTTTATTTCAGTTGCGTTGCTGTGGCATAAATGGACCTGATGACTGGGAGGAGATTTTTAAAGATAATGTTTTGCCAGAAACTTGCTGTGCCAACACTAATCCATGCTATAACAATGAAGAAGCGCATAAGAATGGTTGTCTTCAGCTTCTTCAGAATGAAGTTGAGAATTACGCTCTTATCATTGGTGGTGTTGCAATTGGTGTTGCTTGTATTCAGGTAATACATTTTTCGGGGATTGTAGTGCAATTGTCCAACCTTAAACCCTACTTCACAACAAAACAGACATTTGTTTTTTTAACACAGAACTGCAGTATCGGAAAAAAACATCTTTTCCATCTTTAGCTGTTTTCACGACTGTCAATTTTTTCTTTTGCCGGTAATTTTCTAGACTGCCATCTGATGTACTTTTGAATAAGTAATTTTCTAAGCTGCCATCTGGTGTACGTTTGAAGTAGTAATTTTCTAAACGGCCATCTTGTGTACTTTTGAAGAACTTTGTAAACTTGGTTCGTTTGGATTACAAAGTTGATTGCAAAGTTCTTCAAAATTACACCAGATGGCAGTTTAGAAAATTACCAGCAAAAGAAAAAATTGACAGTCGTGGAAACAGCTGAAGATGGAAAAGATGTTTTTTTCCGATACTGCAGTTTTGTGTTAAAAAAAACATAGATGTATGACGTAAAAAGATTTCACGATTCATTTGATTCTTATTAAGAAAACCTCAATGTAAAAATTCCCAAATTTATTATATTAATAAAACAGACATTATTTAGCCTATACTGGAACAGTCAATTCCTGGCTAATAATGATGAAGGAAGATATTTGCCAACAATGTTCAATGTGAGAAAACAAAATATAAGGTGAAATTTAACATATACTGTAGCGAAGCAGTCTAAGGCATAATTTTGTTTTCAGAACTATGGCACATGCATTGGTTTGAGTCCCCATGGGAGAAGAAATTTTCTCATGTAATTTCAGTCGGTATGAGACAGGTGCCCACCCAGTATCATTAGGAATTTGCGTAGCTACAATAAGTAGCAGCTCTAAATTATGAAAACCAGCTATACAGACTGGAGACCACATGTCACCGCTATATTGGCTGGATGTTCGTCGTCCTCTGTAAATGGTACAAGTTTATGTTATACCAGCAGCTGGCTGGTAGCCAAGGGTTTCTATAGCTTGGCAGTGAATTGAATGCAATCATGTTGTGCACGTGCTAGAATTCTATGATGTAATGCTCCCATTCCAGTCATGTGCTGAGGTTCCCCAGTGATTACATGATTTAGTTGTAAGGTTGGGAAGGATTCAATTGCATCATCATTATTGGTAGCATTGTTTTGCAAGTGATACCAGCTCCAGTTGAAGTGATGTGGTATGGACACTGGTTGAAAAAGAGAAGCAGAGGAAAACACTAGTTTCAGTAGTGAGATATGTACTACATTTGAAATAATTGATGGTGCACAGATAATTTTTAAGTCGTAGAACGAAGCCACTGCACATGATAAGAGGTCAAATACTTGGTACACAAGTGTACAATTATTTGAGAAACTAAAATGTGTTCTATTTCCTTGTGTGTCGGGCAAGAGAAAATAATTTTGCATAAATTTAGTAATGTGGTAAATGCTGTAAATAAAACAAAGCAAAACAAATAAAAGAAAAGAAAAGAAAATTATTAAAATTCATCGGAGAACATTTTGTTTAAACAACTCACCTCATAGGATTCATACTTCCATGATATCGCGATTTCAAACACAATTGTGTTCATCTTCAGCCATAACTGTCGGAGTTATGGCTGAGGATGAACATGACTCTGTTTGAAATCGCGATATCATGGAAGCATGAATCCTATGAGGTGAGTTGTTTAAACAAAATATTCTCCGATGAATTTTAATGATTATACCTCATAATGTTTACTTCCCAACATTAATTTAATATAAAAAGAAAATTAATTGAAGTAAGGACAAGAGATGGAGAAAAAAAATCACGACAGTGGGATCGAGCATGCAATCTCGCATGGGAAACAGACGTTCCCTCCACTAGACCACAACCGTCCCTGCTAGAAACAGTCTGTATGAAGTGATGCAATATTCCAGGACTTACTTGTGCATTGAAATTAGATATTAATTTGGTTTAATTAGTCAGACGCATTTTGCATTAGTTGTAGAAATAAACAGTTATGTTTTTATGTTTTGTAAACAAAGTAATGAGAATTAAGGTAGAATTTTTTATCACTCACCTCATATTGTTCTTCTTATTTGACTATAAACTAGTTTCGGAACATAGTTTCTGTTCCGAAACTAGTTTATAGTCAAATAAGAAGAACAATATGAGGTGAGTGATAAAAAATTCTACCTTAATTAATATACCTCATAGTGAGAATTCCTAAAATAAGTAAAGTAATGAGAAGTTACAATCGTTATTCATTTCTATATATGACCTGTTTATTTTTATTTATTTATTTCTCTATACATACAAATTTATTTATTTAATGAAGCCTGGTAACGTGTAGGTATAATATGAAATTAACGACATTATTAAAAACAGTATCGAACTTGTAACCATGTCGTCGCAAGAGAGCATCTTAACGACTGCTCTACTGAAGCAAATGATACAAATACTGCATGAAGAAAGACTTATGCTGCCCAATTTTAACTGAAAGGAGACAGCACACATAACAACTTACTGGTGTGAATCGCTCTTCAGAACTTTAACTTTCCATCATCAAGAGTTGCGCCATCAATTTTTTCAAATGCTGTATAGTCAAGGCAAGAATTTTTTTAATTCCCCAGGTTGTCCTTTTTTTGGACATTTCTGGTGTTCTCTCCTGGCATTGGCAGTAATTGTAACCCACTTCTGAGGTTGGGGCACCTGGAAGGCAGGGTTACGTTGCCCCGATGATATGATGGGTGATGATGATGACAGTGGTGCAGCAGAGAGTCCCTAATCCTAAGCTTAATCTAAGATGAATATGAATGATGATGATTGCGATGGCCATATGATGTTCGGGGGCCATTTGGACCTTAAAGTTTCCTGACATTTGTCTTACAGGTGAGGAAAATCCCAATAAAACCACACCCAGGAAACTGTCCCGACCGGGGGATCGAACCTGGGCCCACTGCGTGACAAGGCAGCACGCTATCTCGAAATCACAGCGGTGGCAAGAATGAGCACTGCATTTTGTTCGCTGCCAAGCTATAACTTGTTGTGTCATGGAATAGAGTCTACATAACTTTTATAGGAATTGATTACTATGAGGTTTAATTTATGGTGAAATTAAATGTTTCTTACCTCTCCTCATATAAATCTTCTAAGTAGATCGCGATTTCGAGGCCATACGGTCTCATCTTCAGTACTTCTTTGGCGACTGATGTTATGTCGATTGGAAGAAACTCTTCTTCTTCCCTCTGTTGGTGGACCGATGAACCTCTGGATCAGGTCAAAATTTGCAGGAATTTCGAAGTTCATAAGTTTTTCTTTGTTTTTATGAATGTGAATCTTTTCCCAAAACCGTGAGTTCCTTTTGTTTGTCTATGTGTTTAATTAGACTGGCTTTTGATTCAATTAAATGTTTTTCAGACCAAGCATGAGCAGCTACTGCTGACTTTTCCACTTCTCCATTTTTGATGTTTCTACAACAAGGGTGAAAGAACATCTTAGAAACATAAAACATGGAGAAGTGGAAAAGTCAGCAGTAGCTGCTCATGCTTGGTCTGAAAAACATTTAATTGAATCAAAAGCCAGTCTAATTAAACACATAGACAAACAAAAGGAACTCACGGTTTGGGAAAAGATCCACATTCATAAAAACAAAGGAAAACTTATGAACTTCGAAATTCCTGCAATTTTTGACCTGATCCAGAGGTTCATCAGTCCACCAACAGAGGGAAGAAGAAGAGTTTCTTCCAATTGACATAACATCAGTCGCCAAAGAAGTACTGAAGATGAGACCGTTATGGTCTCGAAATCGCGATCTACTTAGAAGATTTATATGAGGAGAGGTAAGAAACATTTAATTTCACCATAGAGTCTATTACCAATTCAGGTTGCTTAATTCATGATATTTTGTTTGTGTTTCAGCTTGTTGGTATGATATTTGCTTGCTGCCTGGGAAAATCAATTCGAAAAGAATATGAGACTGTTTAAATGTCTCCAGATCAATTTTCACATTGATTCAAAAAGGGAGGAGAAACTTAATGTTACTAATAACAGCCTCTATGAATTGTTCAAACAATCTCATTTTGTATTAGTTAGATTATTTTATACATTTCATACTAGTCTGGAAGTGTTTTTCATCTTCAACATAATTTTCTATATGAAGAAGAATTTCCAGTATTTTTGTATTGAACATAGTTTTAAACACATTATTTTGTTGAAGATTCAAACAACTAAGGTAAGGAGGAAACTTTCAGTTTTTACAGAGGAATATTTACAGTTCTCATAATAGTTCCTATTAAATAGAAAAACAGTATTGTCATGTATACCATTGAAAATGCTCATTTTACACTATAATTATCTCAGTTTAAAAAAAAACTCTCGAAGAGGATATGCATCTTATTGAAATATATATAATTATGGCTCAAATTTTGTTTCTCTATTGACTAATTTTTTTTAAAAGGCTTTCATCAACATAAACATACTGTAGTACCTGATACCTGATTATTTTCTCTTGCTCATGTTGTACTTCTGATGAAACTATAGTTGAATATTTCTACCAAATATGATAGAGAATAACTTAATGTTAGTGTACTTTATTGGTAGAGTATGGATTTTTAGGTTCTAAACATTTAAAAAATGTATATGATTTAATGTTTTTTTTTTTCTAAGAGAAAAATATATTTTATTAATAGTGAGTGGAGAACATATTTTTAACGACTCACCTCATATAATTTCAAATTTCTTTGATACCGGCGGTTTCAGACAATATCTTGTCCCTCTTCAGCCAGTATCAAAGAAATTTGAAATTATATGAGGTGAGTCATTAAAAATATGTTCTCCACTCACTATTAATGATATAACCTAATAATGTTTACTTCCCAATATTAATTTAAATGTAGAAAAATATAAGCTCAGATTGAACCAAGGACCTGTATCTTTCTATGCCATTGCATAGAAAAAACCCAGTCTGAGTGTATATTTTTGTCTTCAAATATAATTTGTCCTTCGGTGATAAGTATTAAATTAATAATAAAAACATTGAATGATTTAATGTTTAGAAAATGCAAAAAAATGTTTAAAATTATGATGTAACCATACACTGATAATCTAAATTTTTTTCAAAGAAATTTTTTGGCCTGAACCAGGATTTGCATCCAAGACCTCCAAAACCATTAAATTCAAATTCCAATTCAGGAAAAAAAATCTAGGTTCAAATTCCAATACAGGAAAAAAAAAATTATCTTAAAAAAATATTAAAAATGTTTGCTAAAAGTTAAAAATATTTTGTTTTAATTTCACACATTGTAATGATAAATGTCCTTATTAGGAAAAAGTTTCTGATAGTGACCTGTATCTGCAAGTTCACATAGCCAAAACACAATAAATTAAAAACATAAGATACTGCATTGAAAAATTAAAAAAAAAATTGAGTTAATATTATTTACAATTACTTAAATATTTCAATTTTATTTTTGGAAAAAACAATAAATCTCTGGAAAATTGAATGTTCTAATAAAATTATTTGAAAATATATATTTACAAAAAATTGGGAGAATTTATTTTTATGTGAAATAAAATTTGATGTTAATAATTTTAATTTTAGAAAGAATAAATTAACGCTCAGACCGGAATTCGAACCCAGGATCTCGGACTCTGCATGTCAGTATGATACCGATTACATCATCTGCGATGCGAACGTCAACAATTTACCTTTACAAAACTAGTATTACCAATATAGGATTATATAACATTGAAATATTTTACGTATAAAAGATATTCTGATTATCATCATCATCTTCACATTTTTTTTTTCTGAGGATAAAACTCGTTCCGGAAATTTCTAAATGGCATGGAGGGGATGAAATAGCATTCTTGTGATTGTGTAGAAGAAGAAAAAGTGTATGTAACAGATATCTATGAGCAGCAAAATAAATTAAAATGCGTTTTTCGATCTCTGCACTGCGCGACCACAGATCGTCATACGATTTTAGTGCTTAAGAACGTCATGCGACCTCAGCTCGTCATCCAATTTAAATGGGTTAATTACAACCACACTTCCATTTCAAATATTTCTGCCTAGTCGAGCATTTGATGGAATACAAATCATATCCAGGTTGAGAAAACCAGCTATAACGGCTGGGGGACTCGACATGCTAACCACATGTCACCCCTACACTGGTTGTTGATCATCTACCTCTGTGATTGACACATGTGGATGTGAGGCCAGCAGCTGGATGGTAGGCTAAGGGTCTTCTAGGCCTGTTGCACCAGGAGTAATACAAATAATATGGACTGTCTTCAGCTACGAAGACTTAGGGTCGTATGCAAATACATTAGTCTCTACTCAAATTACTTCCAATCACTGGTGAGCAATTGCTGAGATTGAATTAACGGCCGACTTACTGGTCATGCATGAAAGTTGACGTTTTCGTAATATTGGCAACGAATTACCCAGAATTCTCAGCGATAAAACCACTTCCGTTATTTTTGTCTGCTATAGACGAACGCATTTACGCTTGCATCCCGCAAATAATACCGTATACGACATCTGCATCGTGCAATATTACGCCAATTCTCCTGTTCTTCCAGTTGAATTCTTTGGTAGACTCTTATCAAATTCCTCTTCTCCGCGTATACCGAAAACATGATCGAAGTCTTCAAGGTCCGACATCTTGAATAAAGCTGCAAAGGTTTCAAACTACATCGGTTCCTTCGGGATTTTCACGATAAGTTTCTATCTTGAGCTTTGATCTTAAGGTACCTCGTCAGGTAGCTTACAATTATTATCGCATGAATAGATTTCTGAGTAAGCAAAATGTATTTGGATAAAACTTTCTCAGCAGAGAACGCCTTTTACTGTCTAATGCGTTCAAACATTCGACCCTTAAACACCTTAGAAAGCTGAAAGCAAGACTCCCAAAAGCCACAATGGGGATCTCAAAATTTGCTCCATCTAGACTTGCATATGAGTTAAGCACAGGGAACTTTTCTCGTGGAAGATCTACGCACAAAGTTTCTGCTACCAACTACTAAACAGGAAGCTACATTGAAGGAGATAAGACAGAAGAAGAGAAAAGAAATACCAGATGATTTCCATGCAACAGACAGCACACTAGTACATAGAACTAGGGGTCCAGGGTTCAAATATTAATTATTCTTTCTTAAAATAAAATAAAAATATATTAAAATAGATATGTTCAACTATAATTAATAAATTAATTAAGAACCTCATAATGTGTTTCCCAATTTTAACTTTGAATGTTCAACTATAGTTTCAATAGAACTTTTTACAAAAAATAATAAAATGATGGCAGTTTTATGTGTTGACAGAAATATTAAATTCATTTATATTAGCTCATGTAATCTTATTTCAGCTCTTTATTGTTATCAATCCACAAGTTTGCAAAGCTCATAAACATTTTGGATAAGCCCTGTTTTCCATTACAATCAATACACAGTCTCGTGTTCATAAGTATTAGTGTATCATTTTTTTTTAAGAATAATTGTATCCAGTTGTGATTCAATTATTCTTAAATAAATTATACCTCATAGTGTTAATTCCTAAAATGTCAATTAGTGTATAAATGTTTACATATCAATAACTGTAATATTTCTTCATATCTTTAAGATTTCATGCATAATCCTTTTTCATCTAAGGAATTTATGTATTCTAATATTGAAAATAACATTCGTAGCTTATGGTAGGTAATTAAAAATTTGGGGATTGTTAGAAAAATGATGCACTACAATGATTAAAAAAACACCAAAAACAGAGATATTACTTTTATAGAATATAACTAACAACTTGAGATGTGTGTGTGTATATATATGAAGGATAAAACCAGGTAAGTCACTTTTTTCGAAATAGAATTTGAAGTGTCATTAGATTCTCCATAGAAAGGACTATCTTTTAGAAATGCAAGACAGTAACATAAACAGTTTAGTCATGGGTTTATTTACCTTCAAAGTTTTCACATACAGGAAAAGTGACAGTTAATTTATAATGATCTTGATGAAGGTTTTCGGGCTGTAGGCCGTGGTCGTGAGGCTTGTAGTTCCCCAACGTTTTGCCAGAGACTGCGTCTGGCATCCTCAAGGGTTGTCTTGAGACTGGCAATTCTGTCCACTGTCTGTCTTGTTTATACGTTATATCTGCGTATATAACTTACGAACACATCGCGGTGAACGTATAAATAGGACAGACAGTGGACAGAATTGCCAGTCTCAAGACAACCTTTGAGGATGCCAGATGCAGTCTGGCGAAATGTCGGGGAACTACAAACCTCACGACCACGGTCTACAGCCCAAAAACCTTCATCAAGATCATCGTAGCAATTCTGGCCGTGAAAGTCTACGTGATTACAACAGTTAATTTGTTTAATTAAAAATTAAATTCTAGATATGAAGGAAGATGTGATTACCTAATTTTTTCTTGCATTCTTTGGAAAGAAAAAAGTATGAAAAATAGGGGATAAATAAATTTGACATAAAAAAAATAGCCCAAAATACATGATTTAAACAATATAGATCCTGCAAAGATAGCTATGAATAATGGGAAAACAGAATTGCCAACATACAAGAACAGACCTGTCATGTTGCTTACTCAGTATCACTGTCTACAATGTCCTGCAGCATCCAAAAATATATAATACATTTCATAACATAAGCTAAATACAGTATACCTAACTTACCCAAACCCTAATCAACTTCTTCGCCATTCTTCCAACAATCCAGTGGACCTCAGGCTCCATCAAAAAAGATTTTCAGGCTTTCCTGTTTGTGACAACTTGTCACCAATTCTTAATTCGTAGGAGTTTAACATCCTCTTCAATCCAATCCATCCATCTCAATGTTTTGTCTACAAATTTTTCTTCTATTCTCCACTTTACTTTCCATTATCCGTTTCACTATTTCTTCTCAATTCTCTCGGCATGTCCCCCCGCCTTATTATTGCCATTTCAATATCTGTAATAACATCTGTGAAGTCATACAATTGGTACAGTTCTTTATTGTACTTTAGATGCCTTTCATTGTCAGGTCCATGTATCTTCCTCAAGTCCTTTATCTCACATATCTGAAGTCATACTGTCATCATGCAGGTCTCAGATTCATACAAATCTAACTTACCCTTGTGTATCGAAAAGGAAAAAAATTATGTAGGACATAATAACATATATTGACTTAGGCTTTCACGGCCGGAGTTACTATGATGATCTTGTAGAAGATTTCCGGGCTGTTGGACGTGGTCTTGAGGCTTGTAATTCCCCAACGTTTCACCAGAGACTGCGTCCGGCATCCTTAAGGGTTGTCTCGAGACAAGATCATAATAACAAATAGTTTCATTAAATTAGGATGTCCATATTATTTTCAATGTAAAATTAAAGGAAAAACCTGGGACATTTTTTAAAAAAGTGGGACATCGATAAAATATTAAAAAAATACAGTTACTTTATTTTTACCACAACACTGTTGCCAATACAATTGTATAAGAATCAACCATTCAATCGATAAAATATTAAAAAAATACAGTTACTTTATTTTTATCACAACACTGTTGCCAATACAATTGTATAAGAATCAACCATTCAATCGATAAAATATTAAAAAAATACAGTTACTTTATTTTTACCACAACACTGTTGCCAATACAATTGTATAAGAATCAACCATTCAATCGATAAAATATTAAAAAAATACAGTTACTTTATTTTTACCACAACACTGTTGCCAATACAATTGTATAAGAATCAACCATTCAATCGATAAAATATTAAAAAAATACAGTTACTTTATTTTTACCACAACACTGTTGCCAATACAATTGTATAAGAATCAACCATTCAATCGATAAAATATTAAAAAAATACAGTTACTTTATTTTTACCACAACACTGTTGCCAATACAATTGTATAAGAATCAACCATTCAATCGATAAAATATTAAAAAATACAGTTACTTTATTTTTACCACAACACTGTTGCCAATACAATTGTATAAGAATCAACCATTCAATCGATAAAATATTAAAAAAATACAGTTACTTTATTTTTATCACAACACTGTTGCCAATACAATTGTATAAGAATCAACCATTCAATCGATAAAATATTAAAAAAATACAGTTACTTTATTTTTACCACAACACTGTTGCCAATACAATTGTATAAGAATCAACCATTCAGAAATAAAAAAACCACTAATATCATTGTTTATTATGTTTAAAAGTGTTTATTTATCGCTGCAAGGGGTATATAAATCCACTAACTAAATCTCTTTCATGTAAGTTAAAATTGTATTTCACCACCACCAAAGTGCCAGAATCAGCAGGAAATGTCTGACATTGGCTGCACTGACCATGGATTGACAATTTGAAAAATGTACCAGTTACCAATAAAAGAAATTATTGATCCGATAAGTGAAACTACATTTCATGCTGTATAAGCATCTGGATAATCTGAATATCGCCGAGGTATACCTGCAAGTCCTAAAAAGTTACCAATATTTGAGAGTAAAAAAAAACAAAGATTATAGACCAAACAGTGCATGTGGTCATACAACTGGCACTTTCTAACATTCATATTTATAATTACATAATAAAGAACAAAATGAAAGTCGCCATTCATAAAGACATTGACAAAGCATCATCCCAAAAGTGGGACATTTGAGCGTTCCCAAGAAAACTTTCGGGACATTATCCAAAAAAACAGGACTGTCCCAGGAAAACGGGACAAATGGACATCCTACATTAGATGTTGCAGTAAAAATAATGTTGGTATCTTAAACATAATAAATATTGTAAACAGTAGCATTCTATATAATTTACAATCTGTGGCTAAAATACCGTATTTACTCGAGTAATTTCCCCCCTTTTTTTCCCCAAGATTTAGGAGTGAAAATTCAAGGGAGAAATCATTTGATGACTATGAAAATATCAATATGCTTTCAGAATGTAGAATACTATCAATTAGACATCTACGGTAATTCCATCAACTTTACTTTCATAGACATTTTGAGAAATTGGAAGAGTATGTTGTATTTTTTGTTTCTCTATTTTTCAGACACTCAAACCAAACAAAAGATAACGGTACAGTAGATCACAATGAAGTTGAGTTTCACTCCATTTTCATGTTGAAATTTACCACTTGTAACTTAAAATTTGTAGTGTAGCTGTTATACTTCCTTCCTGTAGTTGAGTTTAATGACACTGATGCTGTGATGGAATAATACTGTTACCAATGCACAGTGATACCTACCTGTATTCAGACTGACAACAACAGATGTGTGGGCGACAGAGACTGCATGTACCGTTAGCTCTTTGTAGAAGGGGATGGATTTGACCTTGGGTTTTCCATGAATTCCTTTGTGTTGAACCTAGAGCGAAATTACACAAGGGGGTCAATTATGCGAGTAAATAAGGTAGTTTGTAACCTATGGTCCATTCTATCATGCTTAGTGTATCATTTACCTAACACTTGCCTATAATTTTGATGACTAATTAATTAAATCAGTGATTCCCAAATATTTTCCCGTTACTGATTTCTTTGGATTTAAGAGCAAGTTTACAATTAATTGTAATAAACCTTTTAATCTCATGGACACTCACCTTGAATGCCCACATAAGCTGCATGTTTGAATGCAGCCCCATTGCAACTTATAGCATAAGTATGCAATGGATTCATGTCATCAGCTGCGGCCAGATACATGTAATGAAGAAGTAGTAATAAACCTCCATATTTATATTTTCTAACAAGGAAAATTGATAAGTATATTTGCAGTTCCTTAAATACCCAGATAGTTTGAATCAACAATTTATTTCTGTCAAGAGAGTCTTGTATATGCAAACTTTAGAAGCACCAAGATGCATTTTCTCTCTCTGAACCTCCTAGAATCTGCAGGCTTCTAAGAGACACAAGGAGAAACCTTGCTTAATTAATAGTTTAACAAATCTGAGATTTTTAATATAATTTCAGTAATCAAGAGATTAAAACATTGCGAAGTTCTCCAATAATACTATAGGTCGTTTAAAATAACAATTCTCTGTCATCATTATCCCCTGAGGTATCATATATGTTCCAATGATTGGAGAAAATTATGTATTGCTTATAAAAAAACGCTTGAGTAATTGAAATAGGTATATTTTTGTAGTGGCTTAGCTTTAAAGATACTCTACTCCCAAGCAAGTACTTACTTCCAGACTAGGGTTTAACCAGAAGGCTGATTATTTTTATTGTTATGTACTATGCTAATTTTGAAAATTTTATTTCACATTTTGAAGATGGCACTGTGTCATAAAAATATTAATATATTTTGCACTTAAACACATATAACAGATGTTGTTCTTGAATCTTATAGTTTAAAAGTGTTATAATTAAAAATTGTATGAGTGGATTATTTCATGGCAGGTGGGACTTTTGGGAAACCACTTACCAATAGCTTTACTACTTTGTCCTGCAGCATTCCCTAATTGGGACCATACTACTTTAAATTCCATTTCTTGAACTTGAAAAGACTGTATAATGTAGGGTTTTGGGGATATAATCTAGAAAATATCTCATTTTTACTTTAATAATTATTGTGAAATCCCCATGTTTTTAGGTGTTGTAGTTCTCATGATATTATAAGTACAATGGCTTCTTAAATTAAAAACAAGCTATTGTAATGGATGTGATTGCAAGAATTACAATAAAAGAATGTTTAAGGGTACCCATAGGTGAAATTTCAAGAAAATCCTTCAAAAATGCATTTTTTCTTTGTTTTTTTCCTAGTGATTAAGTTTGAACATTCTAGTTTCATAATCTATAATCATTTTTTATAATTGGAGCATACAAAAGGCATCACGTGATATTTTAAAGGGTCGTGCGCGAGTGGTTTGGTTGCCCTTTAAATTGATTTTTCTCAGTTTCTGTTTTTTTTTACATTTTTCAGTCTTCAAAAAGCTCCTTACGATGCAATTTTTGACAGATTAGTTTTAAAATTTGAACAGAGGTACAGAAATATTCAGTAAAGAAATCTATCATATCAATTTTGTGTAGAACAAATACTTTTCCAGATATTGATTTTATAATATTATGTACTTTTTTTAAAAAAAATTAAAAACACAAATTTATTTTTTTTTCCTCAGTGATTAAACACTGTAAATAAAAATCATATGATATATTCATCTATTATGGTTAGGTGAATAGAAATATATTTTTAGAATCTTAAAAAAAAAATAATTTGCATCATGAGGGACTTTTTTTTTGAAGTCGCTGAATTAAAACATCTTATCCATATGTCCACCGCTGTGGTCTCGAGGTAGCGTGCTGCCTTGTCACGCAGCGGGCCCGGGTTCGATCTTCGGTCGAGGCAGTTTTTCTGGGTGAGGTTTTTATCGGGGTTTTTCCTCACCTGTAAGACAAATGTCAGGAAAACTTTAAGGCCCAAACGGTCCCCGAAATCATATGGCCATCACCATCATCCTTCACTGGTGTGGAAAGCAACGGGAAGCTACCACACCTACAATTCCCTAGTAAAGCTGCAAGCATAGCATGAAAATGCTATGATTACAGTGAAGGACCTGCCTTCGGGCAGAATTACTATGGATGGATGGATAAATCCATATCTCCATAACCATTGAAGATCATCATCATGAACAAATTTGTTTTAGGCCATGTGGCCTGTACGGTAAACCTAGCGAAGATGGTCTTGATCTTTCCACCGATGTTTTGGTCTTCCTTGGTCCCTATGTCCAGTTGGGGTATATTGGAATGAAGATATCTACATGAAATTTTGCATATATACATAACTAATTGTTGGTAATTTGTGTATAAAGTTTCAAGTTAGTAGCAAAAAAACTATAGAATTGAGAAATTTCACCTACGGGTTCCCTTAAATGAAGGAAATACATAAATTTATTATTGAATTAAAATGTATTTTTAAACTTAAAAAGTCTGCATATTAATATGGTTTGGTTTATGTAGTAATACAGGGTGTCCCATTCAAACCTCCCACATTTTAATTAATCATAACTAACAAAGTATGCAGAATTATGAAATGAGGCCAGTATTAAACGAAACAGAAACTCAGAGAATTTTCATTGTCACATACTAAAACACCTCTATATGTGCACCATTAGTAGCACGAACAATATAAAGTGTGTATTCAAATTCGTGCCACGTTCTGTCCAACATGTCCACTGGTACTGTTGCAATTATGTCAAGAATACGGGTTCGTAAATCATGAAGATCTTGTACTGGAGTCGCAAACACAGGGTCTTTTACATACCAGAAAACAGTTTATGCTCGTTGCTGAGGAGTCGCCATTTTGTTTTATGTCATTATTGTCCAACATGTGACAGATGAATTAACTACAACAATGAAAACAAAAATTCTTTGAGTTTCTCTTTCTTTTAATACCAACTTCATTTCATAATTCCGCATACTTTGAGAGTTATGATTAATTAAAATGTGGGAGGTTTGAATGGGACACTGTGTAGTATAGGAAGGGTACATTTATAAATATTCCTTTGATGTAGTTAGCAAGTTTATAAAATTTATTACGGATCCATAGGCTTTCAATGTACTTATAAGTAATAATTATAATTCCATGGCACGACAGGCCTATAAGGCCCTTAGCCTACCTGCCAGTTGCTGGCCTCACATCCACACGTGTCATTCACATAGGTAAATGATCATCTAGCCAGTGTAGGGGTGACATGTGGTCAGCATGTCAAGTCCCCCAGCCATTTTAGCTGGTTTTCTCAACCTGGAACCACTACTTATTGTAGCTACCCAAATGCCTCACGATGCTGGGTGGGCACCGAAATACCATGAGAAAATTTCTTTCCCCATGGAGACTCGAACCAGTACAAGTCCTGTAGCTCTGTGTCAAGGCTTCCTGCCTTAACCACTCAGCTACGGTGCAGGACTAGAAGTAGTAGTCTAAAGCTTCGGATCTTGGTGATCTGTATTCTTCTTCTTTCTTCCCATTATAATTTTGGTAAAGGTTGAATCCAAAAGTTTTGAAGTGCAGAGCATTTTCTGAGATGATCTCCATTCATGATTGAACCCTTCTCTTTACATAACACACAACTTGGGGTTGTGTATATAGATATCTTATTTAAATGGGCTGCCAAGCAATCATGGCGAGTTTATATGTTAAATTATAGAGATAGGTAGTAGGAATAGTGTGAACATTTACTATTGGCAGCATTCATTTCAATCGATTACACTGGTCTACAAAAATGTACTTTTTTTCTTTTACAAGAATAAAAATAATAGAGAGTAGAAGTGTTTTTCATGCTGAATTCAAATATCATTTCAGTTTTTCCCCATCAGGTAGGAGATTTTTATGTGATATTCATTTGAATTGTTTATAATAGTACCTAGAAATGGTAGATAGTGATTTTTGGGCATAGTTTGCATCTGGAATATCTCTCTTCTTAGTCCAACAGTAGTCAGCCTGCATGTTAGAACTCCGCTTGCCTTGGTACCTGTTTTCCATTGTAGGAATTTGGTAATGAAAACTATCACCGTACTCATCGCTGACAGGCTCCAGGATTTTCCATGAATAAGTCTAAATGAGAGTCCAAGAAGTGAATTTTTAAAGACATGTTGCATCCCGTATCATTTTATAAGAATGCAGAAGAACAGTCACTAGGCCACGAAAGTTTTTGCTTTATAGTTTCCAAAGAATGTACATTTTTTAGATTCTCAGGTTGCCTTTTTCAAGTGGATTTGTCTTTCAAATTTTCATCAGTCATTAATAACCGTATTTGCGGTCCTATAAAAATTCATTATTTTAGTTTAGCATCACCGACGTTGGGTAATTTCGATTTCAAGTAGGCTACAATAATCCACCAGAAAGTTTATCCATAGCTTTGGCGAAATTTTTCATTACTGCTAATTTAATATGCAATGGAGGTAATATTTTTTTCGGGATTCACTAAAGGTACATGTGACACATTTTTCTGGTCACGTTTAGGCCATGATTTTCCAATGTAGTGAGACTGATGCATCATAATGTCAGATTATCAGGTTTTAGCATGTCAAAACATGAATTAACGTGTAGTCTTGTCTTTTGGAACTTCAGCATGATGTTATACATAATTTCCTTAAATACATCTTGAATAAAATCGCTACATATAAGATAAAGATTCCTAAGACAGGTTAAAGAGAATACTGAAATCAGATTTTTAAAAAGTACCTGTTACAAAAAGACTATGCCTCATGGAAAAATTCTGACTATATTTCTGAATTCAGTATGAAAAAATGCACTAGATTCACTAATTAGATTTCTTGTGAAGAAAACCTTGTTAACCGTATTATTGGTTATCTCCAAAAATGCAAAACTGAGGTTTGTGGGTTCAAACATGGATTTTTTTTCGGTATAAAAATTCTAAGTATAGCTTCCTTCCATCATGGGTCCTGTGTCTTAGATAATGTAAAAATAAAATTGAGTCTGAAATAAGGGGCCTGTGAGAAAAATTTGTCAGCCATTTAATGCCCTGATTTAAATGGCAATGCTGATTATCTGAGTATTGTTAAATAAAAAAAAATACTAATTAAGATTGTCAGTGATGCATCTGCCATGAAAAAATCCACCCAGTGTAATGTATTCTAGTACTAGTATTACATGTAGAGTCAGTTTATTTTATTAGAGTAGATTTTGTGTGTGTTATTTGTACTTATAAAATGCTTAAAGGAGTGGTTTAATTTATACAAAATAAGTCTTCAAATCTCCGTTTTATAAAGTGAATATTGAAGAAATTGAGAAGTGGTCTCTCGAGCTGTAGAAATGATTATTGCAACTTATTTGAAAATGAAATTGGGCAAATGGTAGAGTATTTAGGAAGTAGAGTAAATTAGGAATTGAAAAAAAGCACATTATTAGAAGTAATTCATGTACTGTTCTGAAAGGCAGCTATTTGAGTGCCAAATTGTGATGTATTATCTTGTATCTGGACAATTATTGTTCAAAATTGAACTCTTGTACAAACTTGTACCTTCATATTATAATTACAAATCAGAAATTACTGTTCTAAAAGTAGTAGTCATTGTAAAACCATAGCCTCACTCACACTAAACTGCCATTCCTTTGTATCCTCAACCTTATAGCAAAATCCGAAAGAATGAAATTATTGAGGTTCTTATTAAAAGACGTTTGAAACATTTTGACAGATTTTTTTAATGTTATATTTAATTTAACATGTTCCAGTCCTGGACAAATTAATTTTTTGAAAAGAAAAAAATCAAACCCATGGCCCCTGACTCATTGGGTGGATTTCTCAACCGAAGTTTAAACCACAACTGCAGTTTTCCAATTTTTCATTGTTCCCATAACAACCAAAAAAACTGAAAATCTACAGCTGTTAATTACAAAAATAAATAATTAAAATATTTTGTCTGTTCATTCTTACCTCAAAATTTTAATAATTAAACAAACCTCTTTTAAATTAAGAATTAATGTTTTTATTATCTCACCTCATATCCTCTATCTTCTAGACTGCAGTTTTGGAGCTTATCTCCATATCAGTAACCTCAAGTCAACCGGTGTTACGTCGTTTCTTGGCGGTTTTCTTCTTCCTTCTATCGGTGGACCAATGAACCTCTGGATCAAGTTAAAATTTGCGGGAGTTTCGAAATTCATGAGTTTATCTTTCTTGTTTTTTTTTTTTTTTTTTTATGTGGGTTTTTTTTCCAGACTGTGAGTTCTTTCTGTTTATATGTGTGTTTGATTAGGCTAGCTTTTGCATCGATTAAATGTTTTTTTCCCTGTGAAAATTAAAATAAATCTCTTAATGTTACTTCCTATTGTATTTTAAAACAAATGTCTGAATCATGTCTATGGTTTCATAAGAATTTCTGTGAATTTTCAACAATTTTATAGGTGTTACGGAAACTATAAAAAATTGGAAAACCGGGGTTGTGGTTTAGACTTCGGTTGAGAAATCTACTCTGTCAGTGTGCATTCCATTATACCATTCGAGACATGATACAAATGTTTATACATTTCTTTCCACATATTCAAGTCTGTTATGTCCAAAGGTAGATACAGAAAACCTCCATGGCAAAACAGATGTAGAAGGCCCTTGGCAAACCATCCAGCTGCTGGCCTCACATCACATGTGTCACATTCAGTACCGTAAACCAGTTAAGGCATTTAAAGAGACTATCGTGTATGCGGCCGTCGGTCAGTTAACTTGTTTTAAAGTGAGCGTGAACAAACTGCGTTTATATTCGGCGCCTAAATATTGTGTTGGCTTAGTATATCTTGGAGATCATAGATGGCATGTAAATGTACATTTTCTATTCCCGTTTGACACGTTTAACCTTGGTAAATCCCCTTTTATTTTTAAAACACATGGAATTCGTTAACCCAAACTTGCCTCCAGGCTCCAATGCAGTCGTATATGTTTCTCGTTATCGCGCTGTTGTTTGTGCGTGAGTGAAACCATGGTGAAAGAAAAATATCTCGCTGAAGAAGAATTAGTGAATATTTTGTATAATGATGATTCAGGTGATGAACTGATTCCTGAATTAGAAGATTCACAAAGTGAAAGTGAAGATGACCTTCCACTTCCTGAAATTGATACGCCGATACCATGTGATGTCAATCACCCAAGTTATTTCACCATCAAATCCTACTAGGATATCTCTTTTAGGTATGTACAAAATTTGAATTTCCTAGGACTAATAGTTTGTGAATAATGGTCCATTTTCTGAAGTGCCACGAAAAGGGTAGCTGGGGTATTTAAATGGCTGGCCTGTGGGTTTAAATGCCCTGCTCAGTGCCTGGTACTGAATGTGATTAATCACAGAGATAGATTATCGTTTAACCTGTGTAGGGATGACATATGGTCAGATTGTCGGGTCCCCAGCCATAATAACCGGTTTTCTCAAACCTGGAATGTTACTTATTATAGCTATCCAAATGCCTCACGATGCTGGGTAGGTACCAGTTCCGCACTGGCCAAAATTACATGAGAATCTTCCCCCATGGAGATTCAAACAAGTTCCATAGCTCTGTGCCTAGACATGTTGCCTTAACCACTCGGCTACGGCGCAGAACATGATAGAAACCAGGGAAATATATCCATGGTGGACCAAAACACTTCTGCTGCTTTGAGGAGTAGGTTCTTAAATGGTTACAGGAAAACTCCAATAATAAACTACCTGACAGCCTCCAAGTTCGGGGGTTAGTCATGGCGATGACATTCCCACATTGAAAAAATTAACTTGTTAAGAAGCCTCAACAGGCAATAAAAATTTAATAAATAAGGTCAGTCTTTTTTCATCTAACCTCATAGAAGTTTTGGAACATGTTTCAAAACAAAATTTCTGTGTTTTTATTATTCATTTCATATATCTCAATGATTGAAAAATTATATTTGAAGAGACTGGGGTTTGAACCCAGGACCTTTCGCACACTAGGCAAATGCTCTACCAACTGAGCTATCTGAGAAATTCCAATCTAAATGCAAAGAGAAAAATTTGTGTTTAGATTGCAGTTTCTCAGCTCAGTTGGTAAAGCATTCGCCTAGAGCGCAAAAGGTCCTGCGTTCAAACCCTAGTCTGTGTATATAATTTTTCTCTTCAAATACAACAAAATTTCTGTTTCATCTTCAGCTTGTCCAGTCTGTTGATTTTTATATTATTGGCCCTGAATGTCAACTCCTACTTTTTGTGCTCCAAAGAACTTGCATATCAAATCTCTCTCCCTGGGAATTTGATATTAAAGTTATTTGGGCCGCAAAAAGATGGAGTAAGAATCGACATCCAGGACTGACTGCATAAAAATCAACTGTCTGGACAGACTGAAGATGAAACCATTTTTTTTAAACATGTCCTAAAAGATAAGAATTAAATGAATCGTGAATTCTTCTTACCTCGTACTTCTATGTTTTTTTTAACACAGCACTGCAGTATCAGCGACCATTGTCACCATCCTCAGCTGTTTTCACGACTCTAGGATTGTGACAATTGTCTCTGATACTGCAGTGCTGTGTTTAAAAAAACATAGAAGTATGAGGTAAGAAGAATTCACGAATCATTTAATTCTTATTAATAAAACCTCATAATAGTTGGAATGCAGGCTTTCATGGCCGGTAATCATGGTAATAAAAGATTCCGGGCTATGTGGCCGTGGTCTATAACTGGCGTTTCTTCCAGACGTTTCTCCCTCAACTGCGGAGGGCATCTTCAGTGGCGAGCGCTTCCCTGTCGTAGACTCAACTGCGAATGAACAGCAGAAAGCTGGACGCTCTTATTTATACTAGTGCTGACATCACGTGAGTTGGAGGTGTTTGGATCGACGTAATCATACTGGCTTCTGATTGGTTCGGAACTCGTGGAATGCAGGCTTTCACAGCCGTGGTCTATAACTGGCGTTTCTTCCAGACGTTTCTCCCTCAACTGCGGAGGGCATCTTCAGTGGCGAGCACTTCCAGCTGTTGCTTCCCTGTCGTAGACTCGACTGCGAATGAACAGCAGAAAGCTGGACGCTCTTATTTATACTAGTGCTGACGTCACGTGAGTCGGAGGTGTTTGGATCGACGTAATCATACTGGCTTCTGATTGGTTCGGAACTCTGGAATGCAGGCTTTCACGGCCAGTAATCATGGTAATAAAAGATTCCGTGTTCTTGTGGAAGATCTTACATAGGAACCACAAAAAGAAGCATAGCCACCCGTTTGACTGAACATAAAAGAAACTGCAGACTAGGACAAATAGAAAAATCGGCCGTAGCAGAACACGTTATTACTGAAAACGGACATCAGATTGTCTACGATGAAACACAAGTTTTAGCTACAACATCATATTATTTCCCAAGATTATACAGAGAGGCCATAGAAATTTATAAACACAAGGACAATTTCAATAGAAAAGACGACGGAATAAAAATAGCTAAAGCCTGGTATCACACATTAGACAATAGACAGTCAAAACCTACTAATAACAAGGAGAGAGTTCCGAACCAATCAGAAGCCAGTATGATTACGTCGATCCAAACACCTCCGACTCACGTGACGTCAGCACTAGTATAAATAAGAGCGTCCAGCTTTCTGCTGTTCATTCGCAGTCGAGTCTATGACAGGGAAGCAACAGCTGGAAGCGCTCGCCACTGAAGATGCCCTCCGCAGTTAAGGGAGAAACGTCTGGAAGAAACACCAGTTATAGACCACGGCCACATAGCCCGGAATCTTTTATTACCAAAACCTCATAATGTTAAAAATTCCCAAATTTATTATATAAATGTCCTAAAAGAACTCCAATTCTATAAGGTATGATGAAAAAAATGTAATATTTCTTCCTATTGTAATTTTATAATAAAAAATTGTTGGGAAGAGGGCAGTTGGGAGACAACACACCCAAAAAGGAAGAAAGAATACAGTAAGGTCGGTATTCAAGAACAAAGCTCTCCAGGCCATGTGATCTGTGTTCCATAAGCTGAGGCTCTCTCATCTTTGAATTGTTCCTGAATTAAAAAAATAAATCAAATATGTTGTTAGCACATGATGTTGAATAGAGGGAGCCAGTTAGAGTAGGTTCCTGAATGACCCACATAATTAACCTTCGAGATATCGGCTGAGAGTTGCTCTTCACGTAAAGCTTGGTTCTTGAATACGGCCTAAGATGCAATCAATCTTAAGGAATTGCAAGGCAGCAGCTACAGGAAATGGGGAAGATCATGATCTGAAAATGGGCCAAAGAACCACAGGATGATAGTGATCAAACAAGAGAAATAATAAATTAAATTTGAGAAATATTTGAAGAGAAAAATTTTCGCCTAGACCGGGACTCGAACCCAGGACCCTTGGCTTTCCGGGCCAAGTGCTCTACCAACTGAGCTACCGAGGCGAGTTACGATCTAGACGCAAATTTTTCTCTTATGTACGTTGTAATTCCCTCGTGTCAAATGCTTGAAACCATAGCTTCTATCTTTGCGAATGGCGCTTCTTAGTTAAGAAGACATTTATTGGGAATTTAACACTACTTTATAGCCAGTAGGGCTTCTATTGACGATTTTATTATTAATTTAACACTTCTCATTGAAGAATAAATTATATTTGAAGAGAAAAATTTTCGCCTAGACCGGGACTCGAACCCGGGACCCTTGGCTTTCCGGGCCAAGTGCTCTACCAACTGAGCTACCGAGGCAAGTTACGATCTAGACGCAAATTTTTCTCTTATGTACGTTGTAATTCCCTCGCGCCAAATGCTTGAAACCATAGCTTCTATCTTTGCAAATGGCGGCTTCTTAGTTAAGAAGACATTTATTGGGAATTTAACACTACTTTATAGTGGAAAAAAGCAATAATTATTCCTATTTTAAAAAAAGACAAGACAGCTGATGATATAAATAATTACAGACCAATCTCTTTAACAAGTGTCATTGCAAAAACAGCAGAACGTATGATTTCAGCGAGACTAAATTGGTTCTTAGAAAGTAAAAACATACTAACAACAGCACAAACAGGATTCAGGCAACATCTATCTACAAAAGAAAATACAATTCAACTTTCTCAAGATGCCAAAGAATCTTTCAACAAACATCAAGATACGCTAACAGTTTTCATTGATTTTGAAAAAGCATATGACTCGGTATGGAGATATAAATTACTTGAAAAACTCACAAAACTAGGCATTCAAACAATATGTTAAACTGGATCACCCAGTTCCTTTCACAACGTTTCTGTGCTACAAAATACAATGACAGTACTTCCAAATTCCGACAAATAAAAATGGGCCTCCCTCAAGGTGCAGTACTAAGTACAACCCTGTTCAACATCTACATCAACGATCTGCCACCAGCTATATCAAACACAGAAATAAAGACAGCTCTTTTTGCAGATGACATGATTATGTGGACATCTTCCTCACAAATAGAAAAATCTAAATCATCTATGGAAAAGGCTCTTAACCTACTAGAAAAGTGGACCCACAACAATTTAATGGCCATTAATACAGACAAAACAACGTTTCAAATATTTAGCTTGAAGAAAAAATTCCAAAACTAAATCTACAGTTCAAGAAAACAAATCTGAGACAAACAAATGAAACAAAATATCTAGGAACAATTTTTGATTCAAAATTATCATGGAGAAAACACATTGAAGCAGTAGTAAACAAAGCAACGAAAAGATTCTCAATCTTAAAAAGATTAGCCGGAGCAAAGTGGGGCAGTAATCGCCAGACTCTGAACACCACATACAAAACATTCATCAAGCCAATACTACTATACAATGGGGAGGTAATAATCACAGCAAATAACTCGAACCTGAATCGCCTAGAAGTATGCCAAAATCAGGCTTTACGGCTTATAACTGGCGCAGCAAAATCAACTCCAATCGCAGCAATGCAAGCACTAACTCAGAACCCTCCAATATGTCTAACTTTAGAGGAACAGGCAATAACACAACATGAGAAAATGTTACGATTAACAACAACAAAATGGGAAAAAAGGCAGTTACAACCAAGCAAGTTGAAAACACAAACAAGTTTCTTGTCCAAAGTAATGGAAATAAAAACAGATTTGAATCTTCCTAAATCTAAAGAAAATATTTTGATCAGAGATAACCCTCTTACTTTTGAACCAATTAACATTCAGCTAAATCTAGAAGAACCAGTTACAAAATCTGAAACTCCCACACTTGTACTAAAAGCTCTAGCATTAGAAGTTGTGAATAAGAGATATCCACCAGAAGAATGGTTACATGTCTACACAGATGGATCTACTATTGATAACAACTCAGGATCAGGAATTACATGTGCATTATTTTCATTTTACCAACCAGCAGGATACCACACAACAAATTTTGATGCAGAAGTAACGGCTATTCATATTTCACTCCAGCAATTACTATACAGAATAAATAAATTTCAAAATGCGGTCATACTCTCTGATTCTAAGGCAGCAATACATGCAATAAATTCACACAAAATGAAGTCAATACAAATTAAAGAGTGCTACAAAATGATTCAACAACTCCAAAAACTACAGAAAAGAATTCAATTGCAATGGATACCTGCACATTGTGGAATTGCTGGAAATGACACTGCTGATTTTCTTGCCAAAAAAGGCTCCAATTTAATTCAGAATACTACTAAAAGCTTACCTTTCACATCCATAAAAAGAATAGTTAAAAACAAATATAAAATCAAACAAAACCAAGATCTATGTAATAAAGCCAAAGACAAAAAATGGAATATTTTAGTAAAGAAGCCAGATATTATTCCAGAATTTCCACGTAAAACTACAGTAGCAACATTTAGACTGCTTACAGAACATGACTATTTAGCCAAACATTTATATAAAATAGGAATCTACACGAATCCAAATTGTCCTCTATGCAATAAAGACGAAGAAATGAATGAAGAACACCTACAAACCTGTGAAGTATTACCTGTTGGATCCACAATAGAGAAATATTGGAGAGCAAGAACGCTAATGGCTTCGGTGCCAAGGCCCAGCATTTGAAAACAACAACAACAACACTACTTTATAGCCAGTAGGGCTTCTATTGACGATTTTATTATTAATTTAACACTTCTCATTGAAGGATAAATTATATTTGAAGAGAAAAATTTTTGCCTAGACCGGGACTCAAATTTTTCTCTTCAAATATAATTTATCCTTCAATGAGAAGTGTTAAATTAATAACAAAATCGTCAAGAGAAATAAATTTAACTTTTATAGGAATTAATCACTATGAGGTTTAATTTATGGTGAAATTAAATGTTTCTTACCTCCTCTCAAATTAATTTACTAAGTTGATCGCGATTTCGAGACTATATATAACTGTCTCATCATCAAGAGTCGCCAACAAAGTTCTGATGATGAGACAGTTATAGTCTCGAAATCGCGATCAACTTAGTAAATTAATATGAGGAGAGGTAAGAAACATTTAATTTCACCGTAAGAGAAATAAATATATGAGTTTGTATTTTTTAACATTCTTACCCCATATGTTTATTTTGTTGGACAATCGTTTCAAAGCTATTGCTCCATCTTCAGCTGGTCACAAACTGGTTTTTTCTTTTCTTCAAGTTGTCGGCCCTGGATCTGTGTTCCAAAGAACTTTGTAATGAGGCTCCTTTCTCCAGGAATTTCAAAGTTCATAATTTTCTCCTTGTTCTTCTATATATAGATTTTTTCCCCATATTGTGAGTTCATTGGTTTTTTCTAACTGTTTTAATAATTTTGTATTTATATCTATTTTGTGTTTCTCTGTCCAAATGTGAACTGCTACTGCAGATTTTTCCACTTCTCCCTTTTTTTACATTTCTTATGTGTTCTTTAGTTCTAATATTCTCCCTTTTTTTTACATTTCTTGTGTGTTCTTTAGTTCTAATATTCATAATAGAGAACACATAAGAAATGTAAAAAAGGGAGAAGTGGAAAAATCTGCAGTAGCAGCTCATGTTTGGACAGAGAAACACAAAATAGATATAAATACAAAATTATTAAAACAGTTAGAAAATAGCAGTGAACGCACAATATGGGAAAAAATCTATATACAGAAGAACAAGGAGAAAATTATGAACTCTGAAATTCCCAGAGAAAGGAGCCTCATTACCAAGTTCTTTGGAACACAGATCCAGGGCCAACAACGAAGAAAAGAAAAAACCAGTTTGTGACCAGCTGAAGATGGAGCAACAGCTTTGAAACAATCGTCTAACAAAATAAACATATCGCTCATTTGCTGCAACAACGTCATAACTCAAAAAACATAGTTTCTCAGAAGCAGCATTTAAAGATTTGAAATCCACATACCTTTGCCTGTATTTGTTATAAATATCAAATTACTCTACCAACTCACTGTATACAATAGCTTATGTCGTTCTTCCTGAATATAGAACTGAGTTTTATCTTTCATGTGGTACCAATAACTCAAAATCGACAATTTTTTAGTTATGACATTGCAGCAAATGAGTGATATGAGATAAGAATGTTAAAAAATACAAACTCAAATATTAAATTAAACCTCAGAATGTAACTTCCTAATGATTTTAAAAAAAAAGAGGGAGAAATAAAGCAAATTACAAATAGGTGACAATTACAAAAAATTATGCTACTGCCATGACATTACTTTATTTGCAATTAAATTCATTACATCCAAAAGACATTTCTATCATTAGACACTGCTGAAATTTGTCATGATAAACTTCTAATACTAATCACAATATATATATATTTAGATATACATCCCCCCTTTGCTATTAAATATCTGTATAGTAATTAGTGTTTACACAGTTGAAACAAATGTAGAAAATGTCATATTTATCTTAAACGTATGAAAAACAAAATAATTTAATGTAACTTAACAAATAATTTTTCTTAATTAAATTTCACCTTCTGTCATAACATAAAAGCTAATGCCATAACAAATTTTGATTGTACATGGAACAGATGTGGAAACTTATCTTGCTTTTTTATGCTTTATTTATCTAATTGCACAACTCTTACTTTACCTACAAATATCAATAAAAAATTATGTTTAATAGAAAAGAATTGGAGCATACAAAGCTTTAGTCTATCAGGAACCTGAAACCTTAAAAATGGCAAACATTAGCTAGTTTCTTCCTCTTTTTAAACCTCAGGAGCAGCGGTTCCAAAATCTGCTGACTTCAAAATTGTAATACAACCTACAATTACAATAGCCGTAGTTTCCTGTGGTTAGATACCATGCACAGCAATACACACAACAATTGACTTAATAACTAAGAATACCTGAACATTGATGTACTATATCAACTAGATGTAAGAAGTAACATCTCCAATCTTTCCTAATAATATGCAAATTGTCCAAATTAATTTGATCTTCAAGAAGTTGCATAAAAAAAAAATAAGCCTAATGCATAAAAAAATGTATGTATGCACTGAACGACATTCACACTCGCACGCTAATTCTACAATCATACACACATACGGTACACAAGGTCTCCCGAGATTGGAATAGGCGGAGGGATTTATGCCTCTACAAATGGAAATCGAATTTTAACTCAGGATTTCAATAATAGTTTGGTGAATAGCTTCCACCCATGACAAATCATTAATTTTCACAAATCACGTTGCATAACGTTTGGTCCAGAGCCTGGCAATGCGATCGTGCTCTTCTCGATTCTGAAGATACTGCGTTGCTATACTTCCAACCAGCGGATCCGCTAAACAAACACAACATAAATATTCATTAGTTAAATTTTGTTGTTGTTTCTTAACACATTCAGTACCGTAAACCAGTTAAGGCGTTTAAGGAGACTATCGTGTATGCGGCCGTCGGTCAGTTAAGTCACTTTAGAGCGGGCGCGATCACCACGTTTATATTCGGCGCCTAAATATTGTGTTGGCTTAGTATAAATAATAGTTTAAAAAAACTAAAACAACATGCATTATTAGAAAACCAAACTAAAAAATAAATAACGGTTTAAAAAAACTAAAACAACATGCTTTATTAGAAAACTGAACTAAAAAATGAAAAATAATTTTAATTTCCAACACGCTTGGGATAAAATTAAAGTGGACAACAAAAAAATCATCTCCAACACATCTAGAATAAAACTAGAGTTATCTAAAAAAAATAATAATTTTACCATCAAAAGCGTGGGGTGCTTTTTACGGTTTTTACATTTTCTTCTTAGAGACTTTACTTTTACCAATATCTCTTTATTATCAAATATATTAATTGATAAAGAGCACCCCACGCTTTTGATGGTAAATTATTTTTTTTGTAGATAACTCTAGTTTTATTCTAGATGTGTTGGAGATGATTTTTTTGTTGACCACTTTAATTTTATCCCAAGCGTGCTGGAAATTAATATTATTTTTCATTTTTTAGTTCAGTTTTCAAATAAAGCGTGTTGTTTTAGCTTTTTTAAACTATTATTTATTTAAAATGTATCAAATTAGTTGTAAAGACTGCAATAAAGTACATATAGGAAAAACAAAAAAGGAATTTGGACACTCGCACAAAGGAACACTAGAAATATCAAAAATGGTGAAATTGAAAAATCAGCTATAGCAGCACATAGTTTGCTGGAGTGTCATAAAATTGAAAAAGAGGCTAAACTTTTAAAACATTTGGAAAAACCTCTGGAATTGACAGTTTGGGAAAAGATATATATTCAGAAGAACAAATTTAGAGCCACGAATTTTGAAATTCCCAATGAACAGGGCTTGATCTCAAGTTCATCAAATCAGCACCAGATCGCAACATTATAGATGAAGTTGTTTATTTTTGATTTCACTCACCTCATACTTCATAACTCCTCGCAAACCCAGCGTTTCGTCACATCATTTGTGACATTCTCAATGCTGTGTCACGTTCACAACTGACGTCCGACTGCCTTCTATCCTACAAACTGATCTCTGCGCCATCTGATGGCTGACCAACGAACTTCCAAATCAGTCCTCTCTCCTTATAACCGGGTATTTCAAAATTCATAGCTGTATTTTCATTCTTGCATATGTAATTTTTTTCCCATATGCAAGAATGAAAATACAACTATGAATTTTGAAATACCCGGTTATAAGGAGAGAGGACTGATTTGGAAGTTCGTCGGTCAGCCATCAGATGGCGCAGAGGTCAGTTTGCAGGATAGAAGGCAGTCAGACGTCAGTTGTCAACGTGACACAGCATTGAGAATATCACAAATGATGTGACGAAACCCTGTGTTTGCAAGGAGTTATGAAGTATGAGGTGAGTGAAATAAGAAATAAACAATATAAAAATATTATTTAAAATTACAAACTTGATTAGGCATAAACGTTTTTCAATTAATTTCGAAAGAGGGAAGCGACAAAATAGTTATCCTATTAATACACATGATGTTTAACGTATTCAACACGAGCAGCCATGTTGGAATAACTGAATATCCCTCTTCGCGTGCGCAAAATGGTGTTATATTTAAATTTTATACTTTCTGTTCACCATTGTCATTTTTTATGTTATATTGTGTTTTATTACTTTATTATTATTTTTGCGATAATTTTGTTTATACATAATAGTTATATTATATAAAATGTAGATTTATAAGGGAACTATGTTTTCATCTACGCCGCTGGACAACAATGC
This sequence comes from Diploptera punctata, assembly GCA_030220185.1. NCBI lineage: Eukaryota > Metazoa > Arthropoda > Insecta > Blattodea > Blaberidae > Diploptera > Diploptera punctata. The sequence goes on from JASPKZ010007464.1 coordinate 92,126, forward strand.
CATTAGGTTCATGTGGCCAATGAAATTACACTTAACCACGTGCTTCTGTTTAGATTACAACCTAAACTAAGGCCGAAAGAAGTATAGTCAAACATTTCTTCCCCCATGGGAACTCAAACCAGTGCTAGTCCCATAGTTCTGTACCATAGCATCATGCCATAAACTGCTTGGCTATGACATGAGATCGAATATAAAATGATCCCACTACAGGCCTTAGGAGGTGCTTGGGGTGATAGAGGTGAAGGCTCCCACTTTTCTAGACAAATGTCATGGGATTGAGCAAGTGTTTGGTTTTCATTTTCGTTAGAGGCTAAAGTCAATTCTAGGGACATGGGGCTGCCAGAAGGACTCGAACTTTCGACCTTCCACCCTTGTATTAAATTTAAGGTTGTCTTTTATCCAGATAAATGCAGTAAATAAGAATTAAATGAATCGTGATTTCTTCTTACCTCATACTTCTATGTTTTTTTTAAACACAGCACTGCAGTATTGGCGACCCATTGTCGTCATCGTCAGATACTGCAGTGCTGTATTAAAAAAAACATAGAAGTATGAGGTAAGAAGAAATCACGATTCATTGAATTCTTATTAATTGAATCTCATAATGTTAAAATTCCCAAATTTAATATATAAATGCAGTAAATAACCATTTGATGGCTTTTTTCCCAATGACAGGTTTTAAAGATATGGTTTTTAAAATCTTATTGATAAAATCAAAGCATAAAGCTTACCTGGATTACAGTCAGTGAGAAGTGAGCAGATGGACAACAACACTTTAGATATGGTAAGGGCTGGAGACCAGTTGTCCTTCAATATATCAAGACAAATCACACCTTGGCTGTTTATATTACAGTGGTAAATTCTAGTTCGGAACGTAACCTACAAATATAATTATCACAATATTACTTTACAACAAACACCTTTAACTTATTGTACAAAATTAATTGTATTTAAAATGCCTGGTTAGAAACAGGTTGTTCTAAAAAGAAACTTTTTTATCCATGATGTTCTAACTCCTCTTCTATATCTGTTTCATACACAAAATTTAAGGCTATATTTTATGATCAGAAAATACTAATAAATTAATGAGTCATTTTAACATCTTACCTCATATTTCATGTTTTATCAAACACGGTAACTATAATTATTAAAAATCATCGAAGAACATATTGTTTAAATAACTCACCTCATAGGATTCATGCTTCCATGATATCGCGATTTCAAACATAATCATGTTCATCGTCAGCCATAACTCCGACTGTTGAAATTCTTCGGCTGTCAACTATTCTATTGTCGCCATCTTCAGTGCTGCTATCTATGGTTGAATTTATGAACTTTGAAATCAATGTAATTTCGTTAGGGATATCAAAATTCATTGATCTATTTTTGTTTTTCTGAATGTATATTTTTTCCCAAACTGTCAATTCCAAAGGTTTCTCTACTTGTTTTAAAAGTTTAGCTTCTCTTCCAATTTTATGATGTTCTAATAAACTATGTGCAGCAATTGCAGATTTTTCAATTTCACAATTTTTAATATTTCTGAAATGTTCTTTTGTCCGAATTTCCAAATTCCTTTTTGTTTTTCCTATATAAACTTTATTGCAATCTTCACAATTTATTTGATAAATTCCAGATTTCTTACTGTCTGGAACTTTGACTTTTTTATTGGTACTTAGAAGATTACCCAGACTAAATTTATTTATTGGTGCCAAAAAAATGTTGTATTTGTCAAAAATTTTTTGAAATTTCCTATGCATTTCAGGATGGTAAGTAATTTTCTTGTATTTTTTCTTTTCTTTGCAATTTTGTAAAGTAGTATATTCATTAAGTCTTTTTTTGTGTTTGAATTTCTGCAACTGCTGCACATAGTTTATTAGAACATCATAAAATTGGAAGAGAAGCTAAACTTTTAAAACAAGTAGAGAAACCTTTGGAATTGACAGTTTGGGAAAAAATATACATTCAGAAAAACAAAAATAGATCAATGAATTTTGATATCCCTAACGAAATTACATTGATTTTGAAGTTCATAAATTCAACCATAGATAGCAGCACTGAAGATGGCAACAATAGAATAGTTGACGGCCGAAGAATTTCAACAGTCGGAGTTATGGCTGACGATGAACATGATTATGTTTGAAATCGCGATATCATGGAAGCATGAATCCTATGAGGTGAGTTATTTAAACAATATGTTCTCCGATGATTTTTAATGATTATACCTCATAATGTTTACTTCCCAACATTAATTAAATATAACGGTAACTATAGTTTTCAAATGATCTTGTCATTCATTTTCAACCGCCATTATGACTACCAGATATTCGTGATTTCTGTGATAAATTCTAAATATATTGAAGATGCATTAAAATTACTCAACCTCCAGGATGAATCTGTGAAATTTACTATGGAATTAGAAAATAATAACCAAATCCCATTTTTGGACCTCTACATAAGAAGGAATGAACAACAACAAAGAATTGAATTCAATATATACAGAAAAGATACTCATATTGACAATTACATAAAGTCTTCAGGTTTCAATCATATTGCGCATAAGCATGCAATTTTCAACAGTTTGATATATAGATTATTGAATGTTCCACTAAATGAAGAGGATTTTAAGAAAGAATACAATCACATTTTGGACATAGCTAATTTAAATGGTTTTGGAAAGGAAATAATTATAACTAAATTGAAGAAATTCAGACAACAAAAAAGATTAAAAGAATACACTACCCTGCAATCTGATTTAAAGAAAGGAAAACAATTTAAGAAAATCACTTATCATCCTGGAATACATAACAAATTTCAAAAAATTTTCAAGAAATTCAATATTACATTGGCACCGATAAATAAATTTAGCCTTGGTAACTTATTAATAACCAATAAGAAAATGAACACCCCAGATAGTAAAAAATCTGGAATTTATCAAATTGATTGTCGAGATTGCAATAAAGTATACATAGGAAAAACAAAAAGAAATTTGGACACTCGCACAAAGGAACACTTTAGAAATATTAAAAATGGTGAAATTGAAAAATCAGCTATTGCAGCACATAGTTTGTTGGAAGGTCATAGAATTGAAAACAAAGCTAAACTTCTAAAACATTTGGAAAAACCTTTGGATTTGACAGTTTGGGAGAAAATATTTATACAGAAGAACAAATTTAAATCTATGAATTTCGACATTCCGGATGAACGTGACCTCATCTCGAAGTTCATCAAATCAATACCAGATGGCAACGATATCTCGAAGTTCGTCGAATCAACACCAGATGGCAACGTTATAGAGGGAGATTCCCACGAATATCCGGTAGTCATAATGGCGGTTGAAAATGAATGACAAGATCATTTGAAAACTATAGTTACCGTGTTTGATAAAACATGAAATATGAGGTAAGATGTTAAAATGACTCATTAATTTATTAATTAAGAACCTCATAATGTGTTTCCCAATTTTAACTTTGAAGAAAATACTAAGCTTATTTTTTTCAAAATAGTGCTATTGTTAATATTTAATATTAGGAAGTGATATTTTGAGGTTATTTTAATTATATTATTTTTTGTCTGATCATCTTACCTCAATATTAATGTTGATTTGTTCTTGAACATATTTCAAAACAATTCTGTTTTATCGTCAGCTTGTCCAGACTGGTTTTATTTATGTTGCACAACCTGGATGTCGATGTCAGCTCCATCCTGTGGTTGGCCAAAGAACCTCCAAACAAGGTCACGCTCCATCGGTATATCAAAATTTATAACTCTGTTTTTGTTCTTCTGAATATAAATTTTTTCCCAAATAGTCAGTTCTTTTGTATTTCTTCTTCTTCTACTACAAGGTTTAGGATATGCAGCCTTTTCCGGCAAAGTTAAAAGTGGAGTCCATCTTCTACGTGGTCGGCCAACATCTCTTGTTCCTCTGGGATTATACAGGAAGGTTCTTTTTGGTATTCTTTCGTTGTTCATTCTCATTAAGTGTTCTGTCCATTTCTTATTATTTTCGCTGATTTTATCTTCAATTTTATATATATTTAATTCTTCTCGTATAGTTTCATTCCTTATTCTATCCATTCTTGTGCATCCTTTCACATTACGTAAAAACAGCATTTCCGCAGTCTGTATCCTGCTTTTATCCCCTGATTTCATTATCCAATTTTCACTTCCATACAACAACAAAGGAACAGCCATTGTTTTACATAATTTAAGTTTCGTATCTTTCCTTGTTTTCCAACCTAAGGGTCTTTTTATGGTTCCACAAATAGCCTGAAATTTATTTACTTTATTTTCTATATCTTTATTTTCTCTATAAGTTATAACACATCCTAAATATTGGAAATGTGATACTTGTTCTATTATTTTGTTATCCAGTACAATTTTTGATCTAATTCCATATTTACCAATAAATGCCATTACTTTTGTATTTTCTAACGGTTTTAATAATTTAGTGTCTGATTTTATATTATGTTTTTCAGACCAAACATGAGCAGCAACTGTAGATTTTGCTGCTCATGTTTGGTCTGAAAAACATAATATAAAATCAGACACTAAATTATTAAAACAGTTAGAAAATACAAAAGAACTGACTATTTGGGAAAACATTTATATTCAGAAGAACAAAAACAGAGTTATGAATTTTGATATACCGATGGAGCGTAACCTTGTTTGGAGGTTCTTTGGCCAACCACAGGATGGAGCTGACATCGACATCCAGGTTGTGCAACACTGCAACATAAATAAAACCAGTCTGGACAAGCTGACGATAAAACAGAATTGTTTTGAAACATGTTCAAGAACAAATCAACATTAATATTGAGGTAAGATGATCAGACTAAAAATAATATAAGTGCTATTGTTGTTTTCTCTCCTGAAAAATTTAAAAAATGAAGTTGGAACAATCTGATTCTAAGCAGGCATTATGTTTTTTATGTCGTAAGACAAACTCCAGTTAGAGTCAGATTTGTATTATTATATTATTCACTGCCATCACATTGTCATTTCGTCATTCTGCTTTACTCTCCTGGCACAGCATTATTGTAACCCACTTCTGAGGTTGGGGCGCCTGGAAGGCTGAGTTATACTGCCCCAATGGTGTCTCAGTGTGTAAAACCAGAAATCTTTGGTTTAAATCCTGTCCGTCGCCGTGGCGTAGTCGGTAGAGTCCCTACCTTCCACTCCAGCGACCCGGGTTCGATTCCCGGCGGGGTAGGGGATTTTAAATCTCCACCTTGGATCTGGGTGTGTGTCTGTCCTTGTTTCTACATGTGAGAATGAAATTAAGTTAACAAAAAGGTAAAACAATAAGGTTAAACAATAGAGTAAAACAAAAAAAAATCCCAGTTCAGGCAAAAATGTTTCTTAAAAAAAACTAACTCACTGACACTATTAAACCCATAGGTATATGGCCATGCAGATATAAGCTCTCCATATACTCCTATCCTGAGCTAATGTTTTCCAATTATCCCTGTTTAAATTAATTCCCTCCAATCATGGTTAATGTTATTTTACCAATTCATTCTTGGCTACCTACTGGGCATCTATCAGACTATATAAATTTACATAAAAACGTCTTTTTTTTTTTTGCTTGCTTTTTTAAACTCACCTTGGGAGGCTTAAAAGGGTATTCTGGTGAAAAGTGGATATCCAAGAAGAAAACACCACCTTCGTACACAGATCCAGGTGGACCCAAAATTGTTGATACCCATTCATATAAATTGTCTCCTTTTGGGCCAGCGCTACAACAAAATTGAGACACACATAAACATTCTACATACTCATCTGATTTAGAGAAGGTGATTTAAGCCTCAAGAATGGCTGATCACATATTCAGAGAAAATGAATAAGATCCATGATGTACAGTAACTTTAAATAAAATTACGAGAAATGAAAAGTTGGAAGACCTCCCATAGATAGATAGATCATCGGTTGATTAATGTCTTTGACATCGTCTGATTCCTAATAGCCAATTTTGTCGGTCCATCCAATCTCCTGGTTGTAGATGTTTCTCCTTCATGTATAAACACATTCCCTGACTCCAGGAGGTTTTAGGTCTTCCTCTGCCTCATCTTCTAATAGAGACCTCCCATAGATGAAGAGGTAATTTGGAAGAAGACCTCAGGATAATGGGAGTGGATGAATGGAAAAAGTAGACAGAAGATAGATGAGAACGGAGGTATATCGTTAGTACAGTCAAGGCCTATATAACAGACTGTAGCACCTATGATGATGATTCTACACTTATCAGATTATCTTTAGCTGTGTTAATATAATTTACAATTTATTAAACTATATTTGAAGATAATTTGTTTTATATTTGAAGAGAAAAATTAATAAAAACATCAATTTATTAAACATTTACTTTTTTTTTTCTGGAAAAGCAATAAAGCAAAAAATTAATAAATATTAATTTTAAACAAAATATTTGAAAATATGTATTTGATAAAAATAAATGAAAAAATTAGTGCTCTTATATGAAATAAAATCGGCCGCGGTGGACTAGTGGTTATGCTGCTTGCCTCTGGTCCCCGAGGGTCGCGGATTCAAACCCGGCCGGGGTCGATGGATTTTTTTAGGATGGTAAAATCCAAGGAGCAAGTCCTCCGGGAGGGACTTTAAGCCGTGGGTCCCAAGTCTGAGGATTTTCAGGCTCGTAAAATATCCTTAAGCCTGAATGAAAAGGCCTCTAAGCAAAATTTACCGAATTTTCCCGTCCTAGTACTACCTTGGTTTCCTAGATGTCAGTATAAGGCAGAACGCTGACCACGGACCACTCAAAATGACATCTATATGAAAACAAGTGTAACTAAATTAGTATGGTTCAAATTCTTCCCCGTAGGGGGGAGAGCGCCTAAATCTCTGTAAGGGAAAACATAGGCTTACAATACAATATATGAAATAACATTTTATGTATTTTGATGTTATATTTTAAATTAACACTTTCCAGAACTGGATACAGATTTATTTGCTCTGGAAGTCTCATCCAGAACAATTGATTCAATTTTGAATGCCTAAACCTAAGGAAGATAATTATTTATTTACCTAAAAATCCATTCCCTAGTTAACATAAAGATTAGATTTTATGGAATTTCTCTTTGTACAAGAACTTACCTGCAATTAGGAGGAGGATCCAAAGTAATTTCTGCAAGTTCCTTCTGTATTCTGAAACCAATTGTGTCAATTTTATTATATACATATTCAATAGTTGAACACACAGATTGGTAAACATTCCCAAGAACAGAGAAAATTACAATAATGAGAAAGAACACTTAATAAACATTGCAATAGAAAATGGCTTTGAAGAAAACCTGATACACAAGAAAATAAATAGATTCAGAATGCAAAATTTAATAAAAAGTACCTTTCAAAGTGGAAAAGAAGACAGAAAATATAAGAAATTTGCATATTCTTTGATGTACAAAAAGTTATAAAATTTTTTCTACAACTTCAACATCAAACTAGTACTGAAAAATTATTTCAGTTAACTAACTAAAACAGGAGCACGCCGTAGCGTAGTAGTTTAAGGCACCGCACTACAAGCCGGAAGGTCGAGTGTTCAAGTCCTGGTGGGGTCAGGATTTTTAAACTGACCCAAACCTTCTGGCAGCACTATGGCCCTGAGGTCGACCCGGCCTCTAACTGAAATGAGTACCAGGCACTTGTTCTGGGGGTAAAGGCAGCCGTCACCCAGGGCTGACAACCCAGCTGACATCAAGTGTCAATTGTCCAGAAAAAGTGGGAGCATTAACCTCCTACTACCACAAGGGCCTCCTGCGGCCTGTAGTGGGACTACTTTACAACCAAAACACATTGCTAAAATATATGGTTTTGATGAAGGCATAATAAAGAAAAAATTAAACAAATTTAAACAACAAAAAAGGTTACATGAATACACCACTCTGCAACATGGTTCCAAGAAAGATGAAAAATTCAAGAAATTTACTTACCATCCAGAAGTTCATAACAAATTTCAAAAGATTTTCAAAAAAATTTAATATAACATTGGCTCCGATTAACAAATTTAGCCTGGGTAATCTTCTGTTAACTAATAAAGTTAACACCCCAGACAATAAAAATCTGAAATTTATCAAATTAATTGCAAAGATTGCAATAAAGTATATTTAGGAAAAACAAAATGGAACTTAGAAACTCGCAAAAAAAGAACACTTTAGAAACATAAAAAATTGTGAAATTGAAAAAGAACACTTTAGAAACATAAAAAATTGTGAAATTGAAAAATCAGCTGTAGCAGCACATAGTTTATTAGAAAATCATAGAATTGAAAAAACAAGCAAAACTTTTTAAACATCTATCTAAACCTTTGGAATTAACAGTTTGGGAAAAGATATATATTAAAAAACCATACTAAAACCACGAACTTCGAGGTTCTGGACGAACCAAGCTTGATTACAAAGTTCTTCAAAAGTACACCAGATGGCAGTTTGAATAATTACCGACAAAAGAAAAAATTGAGTCGTGAAAACAGCTGAGGATGGAAAAGATGTTTTTCCGATACCATGGTGCTGTTGTTTAAAAAACATAGATATATGAGGTATGAAAAATGCAAGATTCATTTGATTCTTATTAACTAAAACAAACAAACGAAGAAAAAAAACAGGAATTTATGAGATAAAATGAGGGATTAGCGAAAAAATCTACCCAGGAAAACAAAAAGAAATCTGAACATCAGAATGAAAGAACACTTTAGGAATGTAAAAAATGGGAAAATAGAAAAATCTGCAGTAACTGATCATGCTTGGCCAGAAAACCACAGAATTAATTAAAACAATTAGAGAAATCACAGTCTGGGAAGGGGAAATCTACATAAAAAAATACAAATTTTTATATTAACAGTACCGGTACAGGACATACAGCTGGTAATGCCAACTATGTACACTGAAGGGGATACAAACCAATAATATGTAACTTTATCATGAAATCAACTTGAAATTTAGAAATGGTGGCTATTCTATGCCAGGAGTCCACCTGTGATTGTTCTAACAGAGAACAAGTGATTGTTAATGTCATGTTGGACAACATAATAATATTACATATACATAGTGTTCTGCCAAAAAGCAGGTCTTTCACTGCAAACTCAGCATTTTATATTTTTTTTTCTTTGACTCAGCCTTCCTTTTTGTCATGTCATGTTTGCAGCTTTACTAGGGATATATAGGTGCTGTATGTCAGTGACTATTAATACCATAAGATCTTTGAAATACCATATACTTAACCTTCATATCATTCAGCAATATAGATATTTCAGACAATCTTTCCATTAAGCGCAGTGAGAATTTTTTCTAAGTCTAGGCAGACACCACGCGCATGTGCCAACAAATGCAAAGTAGTTTACTCTATGAAATATCGCAATGCAGCCAACATTATACATGCTATTTAACAAACCTAAAAGCTAATCTAACGCAATTTAAGCACTCTAACCTGTGAAAGAATGTAACGCCCAAAAATAAATAGTAAGTTCTCAAATTCTGAGTACATAACCTATGTTGGCTACACTGTTGTTCTATAGAATATTCTTTAAAATCAATATGGCTGTCATGTCTTCATGTTACATATATAGTTAAATATCATGTTCAAACAATCGTTAGAAAAAATGTAAAATTTGTTGTAAATGGTGGGAAATAATTTGAAAATAAAACTCTGTTGATGCATGTGCGTGGTGTCTGCCTCGGACTTAGAAAAATTTCTCACTGCGCTTAATGGAAACATCAACCGATATTTCATTTAACGAAGCCAAAAGTTGGTAACCGCTGCAAATCGTAATGATATATTCAAAATGCATCCAAACATTATAACTAAAATTAACTGAATTAAACATGCAAAATAATACTGTATCACTACAATTCAAATAATTAAGACAAATTTAATTTACAGTCAATACCTTTTAGCAGATGTACTGAGTGCCTTAGACATTTTTGGATTTGGCTTTGTGTCTTTGTTCTCAGTCTTGTTGTCAGTCAGAGAGGCTGTGCCTCGACCCCGCCCTGTCCCACTAGACCCTGCCCCTGACATCAGTCTAAAAATATAATGCAAAACTTTTGTTAAAGTATATAAATTTAAAAAATACAATAAATTACAACAAATAAAGAAGCCACTTCTGGGTAGACATCTCAAGGACAGTATGGCTTTATGTAGTTCCAATTATTAGAGACTATCGTCCAAAGAATAAACAAATAATCAAAGCATTAACAAATACAGCTAATCAACAAACATGTTGAAATGTTAACAAAATAAGTTCGAGCACTATAAATATTAACCTTAAGTAATATCTACTCCCACAAACAGTGATAAGTATTACATTGAAACATGTCCGCCATTTTGTAATTACATCTGACATTAACTAAAATTGTCTGGACTAGTACTTTTTGCACATTATTATAAATTACATTATTGCATCTAAATTCAAATATCACGAGTATGAATGTTTATTACAAAAAACCGGCGTTGTGATTTCTGTTACCAATCTGTACAAAGATTAGTATGTAATATGTGCCAAACATATTAAAGCCATAATTCAATGCATGTTAAGATGCCACAATCATCTAAATATTATTACAAACAATTACAATTCAGCCAATTAAATAACCTACACAAAAATACATACATAAATAAAATCCTTTATTCAAGTAGCCATGCATATACAAGCAATACCCATCCGTAAGTAAATGTGCGGGATCTTTAATAGGAGTTACATACTCCCCCTTAATAGCAATAAAGTAAGTTCGATATTTATTAAAATGCATCCGAAAACATATAAAGTTTAAAATAAATTACATATATATAACATTTTATGTCTAATCATACCTATAATTGTACAATATGAAACTGTAATCAGTATTAATTTTCGACTAAAATATCTTTGTTTGGGGGTTCATGCAATTAAAGCTACTCACCTAATTCAATGCTCTTATTGATGACGTTTGTTGACACTAGATGGCAACAGAATCTACTACATACAAGAATGCCAACATGACAAATTATAGAATACAAATATTTTTTTTTATATAAAGACAGTATTTGTTAATATGTATAATGAAAATCGTGTATTCTAGTAACTATTATACTATGAATGTTAAATATGTTAAAAAATGTCAAATATCCCATACAATGTATGCTGAACGTGTAAATATGTAAACTATAAATAATTCGATATATTGGTTACCAGATTGGTTACACTGTTTTTAACATAGAGCTGTTTTTGAGGATAATGTGTCATAGTTGTCAATTTTGTAAATTTTAATTTCGTTAATAAAAGTTGAGATTTCCTTCAGTAATTAGTAGTAATTTAAAAACTATAAAATGGGGAAAAGACAGCATCAGAAAGATAAAATGTAAGTATTCTTTAATTTTATTTTCAAACAGTTTTGTAATTACTACTTGACATAACCTTAAAATTACTATGTTATTTTATTTAAGATTGAAAATTAATATTCATAGCTATTCAGTTCCTATCATTGAGAACGTTAGTGCACTTTCCAGTTATTATTATAGCTATCCAGTAGAGGGTTTGAAGTACTGGATGTGTTCTCGTTTAATAACAGGTCATTGTTGGTTTGCTTAAATATTTCCAATTCCTCCACTACATTCATTCTATTTGGATTATTTTCTTTGTGCATGACAGTCGGTGTATTATCAATGCTCAGCATGCAGTGTCCTGCCTGTATATATGTTGCTTGATTTACCTCTTGCGTAAATAGAATCTTTAAAATGTTCTTTGTATATAATGTTAACATTTCTGCTGATTCTTTTTTAATTTGTTATTTTCTTCAGTGCTGTTATTGATTATGTTATTTAATTTGTTTCTGGTTATGCTATTTTTTTATGTTTGTTTTTTCACTTCTTTTTTATTGTGTTAACCAATTTTGATGTTTCTTTTCTGATGTGAGTGAGTGTAACTGAAGTTTTATTTTTTTCATCAGATTCCTTTTTGAGTTTAGTTATGATGGATGTGTTTTTTTTTGCATACGAATTTATTGGTAATATCTTCATTGTATCCATTTGTTTTTGCCATATGTTTGATATAGTTAGGTTCTTTGAAGTAATTGTTTTTATTTAGAGGAAATTTTAACATTCTGCTTATTAAACTATTGAATGTACTCATTTTGTGTTGGAATGGGTGTCTAGAATTTTTGTTGATGGCAAGTGCATCACTTGTAGGTTTGCAATAAATGCTGATGACCAGTTTGTTGTTGTTGAAATTTTTGGAGATTGTTAAATCCAAATAATTGATACTGTTGTTAACCTCTATTACTTCAGTGAAAGTCAAATTTTTTTGCATAATATTTCATTATTGCGGTATTTAATTTTCTCTTCTGTTTTCATTCCCGTAGATTATTAAAATGTCATTGATATACCTTACAATCTTATATCAAACATAGTTATTAGTTTTTTGAAATTATTATTTTCTAATTTTTGCAGGAAGATTTCAGCCATAATCTCAGATGTGGGACTCCCCATTGGAATTCTGTCTTTCTGAATAAAAAGTTCAATTTAGAATTAGAATTAATATTTAATTTTAGGAAGTTATATTTTGAGGTTATTTTAATTATATTATTTTTGGTCTGGACATCTTACCTCAATATTAATGTTGTTTTGAAACATGTCCAAGAACAAATCAACATTAATATTGAGGTAAGATGTCCAGACCAAAAAAAAAAATAATAATATAATTAGAATTAGAAGTAGTTTTGTTATTGTTGTTATTACTTTGTATATTTGGTTGATGTAATTTGTGTTAAGAGTATTGTTTGTTAATTTTTGTTTTAGTATGTCTATAGTTTCATTAATTGGAATATTTATATAAAGGTTTTTTTATGTCGAATGACGTTAATTTAGTATTCTTGTTAATTTCTAGACTATATAGTTTTTCTGCTAATTTGTAAGATTTTTTTATTGTATATTGATTTTATAACTGAACATTATCTTTTATTTTCTGTGCTATTAATTTAGATTTTTTGTAGTTTGGAGCATTAATACAATTCACAACTGGTCTCATGGGAACATCATTCTTATGGATTTTTGGTAGAGCCTTTATTATTGGAGGTGACAGATTATTATTTATCCATTTGCTTTCTTCATATTTGTTGTGTTCATTTTTGTTATTGTTGGTTACAAGAGGGCAAGATGTTATTATTTTATCAACCTGTTGAATTTTCCTATATAGGATTCTTATTGATTCTCTTGAAGTTATTTTAATGATACTATGGACGTACTGAAACAAAAATTAACAAACAACAATCTTGACACAAATTACATCAACCAAATATACAAAGTAATAACACCAATAACAAAACAAAACTACTTTCAATTCTACAATGAACTTTTTATTCAGGAAGATGGAATTCCAATAGGGAGTCCCACATCTGGGATTATGGCTGAAATCTTCCTGTAAGAATTAGAAAACAAACATTTCAAAAAACTAGTAACTATCCATCCATCCATCCATAATTCTGCCCGAGGGCAGGTCTTTCACTGCAATCATAGCATTTCCATGCTATGCTTTGCAGCTTTACTAGGGAATTACAGGTGTGGTAGTTTCCCATTGCTTTCCACACCGGTGAAGGATGATGATGATGATAATGTTAGGGATGATGATGATGACGGCCGGATGATTTTCGGGGACTGTTGGGCCCTAAGCTTCCTGACATTTGTCTTGCAGGTGAGGAAAAACCCCAAAAAAAAACCTCACCCAGGAGCCTGTCCTGACCGGGAATCAAACCCGGGCCCGCTGTGTGACAAGGCAGCATGCTACCTCGAGGCCACAGCGGTGGACACCTAGTAACTATATTTGATATAAAATTGATTGTAAGGTATGTCGATGACGTTTTAATAATCTACAAGAATGAAAACAGAAGAGAAAATGAAATATCGCAATAACTAAATATTATGCATAAAAATTTGACTTTCACTGAAGAAATAGAGGATAACAACAGTATAAATTATTTGGATTTAACAATCTTTAATAAGCAGAATGTTAAAACTCCCTCTAAATAAAGACAATTACTTCAAAGAACATAACTATATTAAACATATGGCAAAAGCTAATGGATACAATGAAGATATTATTAATAAACACGTAAGCAAACAAAAAAGAAAAAAAATAACACATCCATCATAACTAAACTTGGGTTACACTCACTTACATTGGAAAAGAAACATCAAAATTGGCTAACACAATAAAAAGAAGTGACAAAAACATAAAAATAGCATATAAAACCAGAAACAAATTAAATAACATAATCAACAACAGAATTGAAGAAAATAACCAATTCAATAACAAAGTTATATAAATTAATGTGCAAAGACTGTAATAAATTTTATATCGTAAGAACCAGCAGAAATGTTAACATTAGATACAAAGAACATTTCAAAGATTATATTTATGCAAGAGGTAAATTCAGTTTTGCAAAACATGTAATTCAGGCAGGACACTGCATTCTGGACATTGATAATACACTGACTGTTATGCACAAAGAAAATAATCCAAATAGATTGAATATACTGGAGGAATTGGAAATATTTAAGCAAACCAACAATGACCTGTTAGTAAACGAAAATACACCCAGTACTTCAAACCTATTCTTTAAAGTTATAACGCACCAGCCAGTCTTACATTCAAAGCCAGTACATGCAGACATGCCTTCTGCTGATGATGGGACTAGTCCCGAAAGGCCTACAGTAACTTCATATTTTATTGGTTGAGGAGACGTACTAAGAGGTATATAATTTTATATTATAATTTTAAATTGTGACTAGCACCTCAACAGAGTTTACAATGAATTTTAATAATGTTGGCTACATTTCAGTTCTATGCGACTGCTCTCCAGAAATTGCATATTCATATAACCTAATATGGCATTAATAAAATTGAAAATCCCCTTACATACATTTTTGATGGATAGGCTTGATGTTAGCATTTGCAACAATACATCATCCTAATATTGATCAGCGATCACAATGAAGACATTAATGCAAGCAAGAGGGCTAAGAATTGAAGATGCCCAAGATCGTAGGCTTTGGAGGTTTGGCACGGGAAGACGGCAGCTGTAAAAACCCAAAGGAAGATAGGTCACAATGGAAAAAAAAAGCATGTCAACATAAAGTATAGTCCCTTTGCTCAATTGAGAGAATCTTCCCATGCAAATATTTGAAGGGATTAGGGGCAGGGGGTGAATTCTCTGTCTACCTGAAGGCCAGCATCAGGTATAGGAAGGGTCAGAAATTCTTTCTTTCTTTCGAAGGTATTTACACTTTTGTATGAGTTGACGTATGAATTGTGCTACGTGAAGTATTTTTTTCAACGATGAGTGTTAACATATTTTAGAAACTTCGGCTAGTTGCTCCCACTCTCCAACTGGCCGTGCAGCAACCGTTTGAAAATATACGCAGGAAGATCCTCTTAATTAAGCAAATGGACTATAGTACTGTCATCAACTGCTTCCTTAAAAAATCTAAAAAAAATAATACCGTAACTATCTAGTGGAATTACACAATTATTAGGAAATCACTGAATGTTAAATCTTCTTAGGATGAATCATTTTTGGACAATCTCAACTTCTGATTAATTTTTTTGGTATTTTTCATAACCTCTTGATAATCAAAAACTATATATATTGAGTGTCACTCGACCTGTGGCCGATAGCAGGAAAAGTGACTGCAAGAATTGAGTCATTAACTCGCCCTGCCCACGCAGGGTCCATGCTAGTGGCCGCAAGTCGAGTGGAACTCACTGAATAAGGCATCTGTATATTCCTCAGGGGTATGAACCCATTAGCTTGATTTAGCTTACTTTTCCTCTATAATTATGTTTTAGGTTGCTAATCACATTTTACAACAATAAATCATCTATTTCTTTGCTATTTTTTTTAATTATTGTTTTAAGTCATTGTGGTAATGTCCCCTAAAATTATACACATGTCCTCCTAGCCTCAAGTTTGAACTTTTTACAATTACAATTTATAACTGACTTCTAGTCAGAATAACCTATATAAATTACTAAAGTTAGTGTTCCACATACAGAGTGTCCCAAATTGATGTATACACTGTTTGAAACTTTATTTCTCAGCAATGAAATGAGACAGAAATACAATTTTTGCTGTGTATGATCCACAAGGCACTGGAAAAGCATAGCAACACGTTCATCGAACTTCACATCTTTATAAACAACAATGGCGGCGAGATTATCATTCGATGAACGTAAGTGGAAGTGTTATTGAAAAGTGGAGAATGTTGTTGAAGTGCAACGATTTTGGATGGTTGAATTTAGGACACCACCACCAACAAGGGTAACAATAACAAGAATCCGAGACAAGTTTGAAGACGATGGAACAGTGACTGCATGACTGCAACAGTACTCTTCTTATCAGTCAAATGTCTCTTTCTTCCGCACCGACCTTTCAACACATCTTGCACTGTTCCATCGTCTTCAAATTTGTCTCGGATTCTTGTTATTTTTATCCTTGTTGGTGGTGGTGCCCCAAATTCAACCATCCAACGTCGTTGCACTTCAACAACATTCTCCACTTTCCAATAACACTTTAGTATCCACTTACGTTCATCGAATGATAATCTTACCGCTATTTTGTTTATAAAGACGTGAAGATTGATGAATGTGTTGCTATGCTTATTCAGTGCCTTGTGGATCATACATAACAAAGATTGTATTTCTGTCTCATTTTGTTGCTGAGAAATAGCGTTTCAAAGAGTGTATACATCAATTTGGGACACTCTGTATATGAATTAATTTATACACTCACACTTTAGTATTAATTTTTGTTTGACAGGTATCTGACATACACAGAATGGACAACTCTGTATGGAGGAAAAAAAGCTGGTCCTGAAACGAGTAACTTCAGGAGATTACCATTTGATCATTGTTGTGTAAGCCTGCAACCATTTGAACATCCATATTGTGATAAACAAGGCAATATCTTTGAACTTCAGGCAATTGTTGACTTTTTGAAGAAATTTAAATCAAATCCAGTTACTGGAGAGGTAATTTCTAACATGCTAAATAGTTAAGAGCAGTTCCTATATAAGGGCTATTGCAGCTCAGTCCCAATACTCATTTTGAGAAAGTAAATTACAATGTTATCATCAGCACAACAGTCCTTTTGAACCTCGGCTTCCCTTAGAAACCTCTTTCAGGCTTCTCTATCCCTAGCAACCAGGCACTATCCTTTAATTCTCAATTTCATCAGATCCTTCTGCAATGGCAGCTCTGAAGTTAGGTGAAGAGCTAACTAACTAACTCAATGGCACTATTGAACTTGTAGGTTCATGGCCATGCAGACATAAGCTCTCCATACATCCCTATCCTGAGCTAATATTTTCCATCATTCCCTGTATAATCTACTTCCCTCAAATCATGGTTAGCATTGACGATTTTATTATAAATTTAACACTTCTCATTTCTCTTCAAATATAATTTATCCTTCAGTCAGAAGTGTAATAATAATAAAATCATCAATAGAAGCCCTACTGGCTTTATAAAGTAGTGTTAAATTCCCAATAAATGTCTTCTTAACTAAGAAGCTGCCATTTGCAAAGATAGAAGCTACGGTTTTAAGCATTTGGCACGAGGGAATTACAATGTATATAAGAGAAAAATTTGCGTCTAGATCGCAACTCGCCTTGGTAGCTCAGTTAGTGGAGCACTTGGCCCGGAAAGCCAAGGGTCCTGGGTTCGAGTCTCGGTCTAGGCAAAAATGTTTCTCTTCAAATATAAATGGTTAACATTATTCTCCCATCTCATTCTTGGTCTAGCAACTAGACTTTTCACTCTGGTTTTCCTACAAGAAGCTTCCATGCACCTCTTTCATTCCCCATTTGTGCCACATGCCCTGTCCATCGGAGTCTATGAGATTTATCTGTTATTATATCTGGCTTCGTATAAAGACCATGTAGTTCACTGTTTTGTAGTCTCCTCCATTCACCTGTCTGTCCATCTATCTTTGGTCCAAAAATTTTCAGAGCTAGTAAGAAATATTATTTGTACATATATATATATATATATATATATATATATATATATACTCCTGAAGTGACAGGCCTAGAAGCCTCTTAGCCTACCAGTCTGCTGCTGGCCTCACATCCGCATGTGTCAATCACAGTGGTAGATGATCATCAGCCAGTATAGGGGTGACATGTGGTCAGCATGTCGGCTCCCCCAGCCATTATAGCTGGTTTTCTCAACCTGCAGCTGCTACATATTGTAGCTACCCAAATGCCTCACGATGCTGGTTGGGCACTGGTCCCATACTGGCCGAAATACCATGAGAAAATTTCTTCCCCCATGAAAACTCGAACCAGCGCAAGTCCCGTAGTTCTGTGCCAAGGCTTCCAGCCTCAACCACTCGGCTACAGCGCGGGATATTTGTACACATGCTTGTCTTAAATATTATTATACTCACTTATTTCTTGTATATCAAATCAATCCTTCAGTCCTTTAAGGCTGCAAACTTCTCGGTGATATCTTCATGAAATGGGTGTGTCTTCGTTAACTACAGAAGGTCTTAATGAAAAAAGAAAACCTTATTAAGTTATGTAGATAGGAAATAACACTATGAGGTTCTTTAATATTGTTTATTTTTAATTATTTCACTCACCTCATACTTCATAATGCATAGCAGACCCTGGGTTTCTTCACGTAATTTGTGACATTGTCAATGCTGCGTCACGTTCACAACTGACGTCCAACGGCCTTCTATCCTGCAGACTGACCTCCGCGCCATCTGGTGGCCGACCGAAGAATTTCCAAATCAGTCCTCTTTCTTTATAACCGGGTATTTCAAAATTCATAGTTGTATTTTCATTCTTGCATATGTAAATTTTTTCCCAAATTGTGAGCTCCTTCGGTTTTTCCAATTGTTTAAGTAATTTTGTTTTGGTTTCTATTCTATGTTTTTCTGACCAGGCATGTGCAGCTATTGCAGATTTTTCGGTTTCTCCATTTTTAACATTTCTGAGGTGTTCTTTTAATCTTGTATTTAGATTCCTTTTTGTTTTTCCTATGTATATCTTTTCACAATCTTTACAATTAATTTGATAAATTCCCGATTGAAAAGATTGAAGACTGCAAAAAATCGGGAATTTATCAAATTAATTGTAAAGATTGTGAAAAGATATACATAGGAAAAACAAAAAGGAATCTAAATACAAGATTAAAAGAACACCTCAGAAATGTTAAAAATGGAGAAACCGAAAAATCTGCAATAGCTGCACATGCCTGGTCAGAAAAACATAGAATAGAAACCAAAACAAAATTACTTAAACAATTGGAAAAACCGAAGGAGCTCACAATTTGGGAAAAAATTTACATATGCAAGAATGAAAATACAACTATGAATTTTGAAATACCCGGTTATAAAGAAAGAGGACTGATTTGGAAATTCTTTGGTCGGCCACCAGATGGCGCGGAGGTCAGTCTGCAGGATAGAAGGCCGTTGGACGTCAGTTGTGAACGTGACGCAGCATTGACAATGTCACAAATTACATGAAGAAACCCAGGGTCTGCTATGCATTATGAAGTATGAGGTGAGTGAAATAATTAAAAATAAACAATAAAAAGAAAACCTTCTTTCCACAGATGCTGTTGTAGAGGGAAAAGAGCATAACATGGAAATTGCTTAAACCATTACCATTTGAAACTAAGATTGTAGTGAACTTAAATAGGAAAAAATCACTATGAGGTTTAATTTAAGAATTTAATTAAAGTATTTATCCAGTCTAATTAAACCGGTTTTATAGCCTGTGCAGCTTCATCTTCAGTAATTTCTTGTCGACTGATGTTACATCGATCAGGAGAACTACTTCTTCCTCCCTCTGTTGGTTGACCGATGAACCTCCAGATTAAATCAGAATCAGCAGAATTTCGAAGTTCATAAGTTTTTCTTTCTTGATCCATATTTGGTTCGTCTTCCGGGCTTATAGGCCGTGGTCTGGTTGTCTTCTTACTCGACGTTTCGTCTACTGCTGCGGTAGACATCATCAGGAGATACTGCGTGCTTTCTGTGAACTCCTCAACAGTCGGCTGCAGCGGAGTTCACAGAAAGCACGCAGTATCTCCTGATGATGTCTACCGCAGCAGTAGACGAAACGTCGAGTAAGAAGACAACCAGACCACGGCCTATAAGCCCGGAAGACGAACCAAATATGGATCAAGACGCCGGCTGTGAAAGCCTACAATTATATATTTTTCTTTCTTGTTTCTTTGAATGTGGATTTTTTTCCCAAACCGTGAGTTATTTTTGTTTTTTTTTCTATTTGTTTAATTAGACTGGCTTTTGCATCAGTTAGATGTTTTTTTTTCAGACCAAGCCTGAGCAGCTACTGCTGACTTTTCCACTTCACCATTTTTTGCATTTCTAAGATGTTCTTTCACTCTTGTTTTCAAATTTCTTTTTGTTTTTCCTATGTAAATTTTGTCACAATCCCTGCATTTGATCTGATAAATTCCTGATTTGAACAAATTGTCTTGTCTTGTAAGTCCATGTTTCCCTTAACAGAGATTTAAGTGTTCTCCCCCTACAGGGAAGAATTTGAACCATACTAATTTAGTTACACTTGTTTTCGTATAGATGTCATTTGAGTAGTCCGTGGTCAGCGTTCCGCCTCATACTGACATCTAGGAAACTAGTACTAGGATGGGAAAATTTGTTAAATTTTGCTTAGAGGCCTTTTCATTCAGGCTTAAGGATCTTTTACGAGCCTGAAAATCTTCAGACTCGGGACCCACAGCTTAAAAGTCCCTCCTGGAGGACTTGCTCTTGGATTTTTCCATCCTAAAAAAATCCATCGACCCTGGATGGGTTTGAACCTGCAACCCTCGGGACCAGAGGCAAGGAGCATAACCACTAGTCCACCGCGGCTGAATTGAACAAATCAGGTATAATTAGAAGACTGGATATGAGATGAGGTATTAAGCACTAATTTAATTCCTAAGATTGTAGTGTTTAATTTATTATTTAACTTTTTTGTACTACATATTTGTAGAGTTTCAGTGGGATGCCCACAATTTAAAACTTACTTTTTATCTTCATCTTTCCAACGTGAAAAAATGTTTCCAATAAAACATACATCATAAACAGGATTCATTGCTTAGCTCGCTGGTTGCCATGACAACCGTGACATCACTCGCTGAGGCTAGCATTAAAGAATCCTCCAAGTGGAGTAGTAAAAAGGGAATTCGTTTGTATTGTGCTATTAGCTATTGTTGTGATAAATCATATTTGAAGAGAAAAATTATACGCTCAGACTGGGACTCGAATCCAGGACCTTTGGCTTTTTAGGCCAATGTTCTACCAACTGAGCCATATGGGCGAGTTCCAATCTAAATGCAAATTTTTCTCTTATATACGTTGTCAGTTCCCTTGCACCAAATGCTATGAAATCTTTGCTTCTATCTTTTGCAAATTGCGGCTTATTTATTAAGAAGACATTTATTTGGGAATTTAACATTACATTATAAAGCCAGTACAGCTTATTATTCATTTCATACATCTCAATGATGGATAAATCATATTTGAAGAAAAAAATTATATGTTCAGACTGAGACTCGAACCCAGGACCTTTGTTCTAGGCCAAATGCTCTACCGACTGAGCCTTATCCATCATTGAGATGTATGAAACGAATTTAAAAAAAAGGAAAACATGTTGTTGTGATAGTTTAAATATGAAGATGGAACATGTTCTGAAAGATCTACATGGTTTTAAATAACTAACAAAGTTTTTTTTAAACAAAAATCAATTTTAATTGAGGAAGACTGATATACAGGGTGTCCCATTCAAACCTCCCACATTTTAATTAATCATAACTAACAAAGTATTTGGAATTATGATATGAGGTCGGTATTAAACAAAACAGAAACTCGAAGAATTTGAACTGCCGGGAAGCTTGGCGAATTGATTTTTGTGGACT
This sequence comes from Diploptera punctata, assembly GCA_030220185.1. Classification (NCBI taxonomy): domain Eukaryota; kingdom Metazoa; phylum Arthropoda; class Insecta; order Blattodea; family Blaberidae; genus Diploptera; species Diploptera punctata. The sequence continues at coordinate 114,057 of JASPKZ010007464.1, forward strand.
TCTCTGAAATCCTGTTCTAATTTATTTAATCTTTTCTTCTGAAACACATGTACGAGCATCTCCTGATTCTTTTTTAACACTTCCAGTCACCAGAAACTTCTCAAGTCATGCTTTAATGGTCTTCCCATCAGGTGCATTTCCTCCATATTCTCTCTAGTAATTTCTTTGCTTTGTAATTATTGATTTTGTCTCTGTGTACCAGAAAACAGTTTGTGCTTGTTGCTGAGGAGTCGCCATTTTGTTTTTTGTCATTGTCCAACATGCAACAGATGAATTAACTGCAACAATGAAAACAAAAATTCTTTTAGTTTCTCTTTCTTTTAACACCAACCTCATTTCATAATTCTGCATACTTTAAGGACCGCATGCAAATACATTAGTCTCTGGTGAGCTGAGTTTTCCGTGAGAACATGCAAAATTCGAATTAGCGAGTCGCTGACTGGTCATGCATGAAAGTAGTTTTTTTTGTAATATTGGCAAGAAATTATCCAGAATTCTCAGTGATAAAACCTCTTCCATTATTTTCGTCTGCTAGAGGAATGCATTTATGCTTGCATCCCGCAAATAAAACCGTATACGACGACATCTGCATCATGCGATATTACGCCGATTCTCCTGTTCTTCCAGTTGATTTCTTTGGTAGACTCTATCGAATTCCTCTTCTCCACATATACCGAAAACATGATCGAAATCTTCAAGTTCCCACATCTTGGATAAAGCAGCAAGGTTTCAAAGTACATCGATTACCATCGGTTCCCGTCGGGTTGCTCATGATTCATTCTCTGCAAAGTCACCTTGCCAGGTAGCTTAGGAATTTCGACAATTATTATCGCATAAACAGATTTTTGAGTATGCAAAAACGTCTTTGGATGCAACTTTCTCAGCAGAGTGCAAGCTGAGAACGACTTTTACGGTCTAATGCGTTCATAGATACGACCCTAAGAGTTATGATTAATTAAATTGTGGGAGGTTTGAATGGGACATGGTGTATAAAACAGGTACTTATATTAATTTTTTTTTAAATTTTACTTGGCAACCTGTATTAATCTTGTTGATTTAAGCCAGGCAATGATAGAAAACAAAATATTTTAAACAAACACCATTTGAATACTTTTAATACTTTTTTTTCAGCCCCTTGATGCAAAAAGTTTAATAAAACTCAACTTCCACAAGAATGGTAAGGGTGAATATCATTGTCCTGTCTTGTATAAGCTATTTACCAAGCAATCTCACATTGTTGCAGTCGCAGGTACAGGAAATGTTTTCTCATATGAGGTAATGTATATTACATTATAATAACATATTAAAAAAAATAATTATCCTATTTTTCTGTGCATGAGTTGTTTTTTTGCTTGAGATTCGCTAATTATGTCCATAAATAAATATCCTCAACTCTTTACCATTAATTACAATATCTTTACTGAGTATATTAATTAATTTATTTCGAAAATAATGAATGTTAAAGTTCCTGGAGAAAAAAAAATTAAATATGAGATTTGTAGAAAAATAATTTATTTCATATTATGATTTGTGTTTTGTAGAGTAATTTTGTTTTTATTTTAAATCCAGGCTGTTGAACAACTGAACATAAAAACAAAAAGTTGGAAAGATCTCTTGACAGATGAGCCTTTTCAGCGGAAGGATTTGATAACAATTCAGGATCCAAATAACATAGAAAAATTTAACCTTACAACCTTTCATCATTTGAAGAACAATTTGAAAGTTGAAGATGAAGGTATCAAGAAAATGTTTTGTATAGAATGGATTTTATGTGCTGAAAATTCAGATTGCAACATAGTATATTATTATTATTATTACTATTTTTCTCTTTATCGTTAATTACTAAGCAGGTTTATAAATGTATAAAAAGTCTTCTTGTGACAAATGTTTAGATTCTTACTCTTTTCCTCCAACTTTTTCTATCTCTGTGTCAGTGGCAGCTCATGGAATCAAATGATGGTAGTTGCATTTGAAAACAAATATAACATTATATTTGAAGAGAAAAATTTTTGCCTGGACCGAGACTCGAACCCGGGACCTTTGTCTTTCCTGGCCAAATGCTCTACCAACTGAGCTACCGAGGCGAGTTGCGATCTAGATGCAAATTTTTCTCTTATATACGTTGTAATTTTTAACACTTCTCACTGAAGGATAAATTATATTTGAAGAGAAAAATTTTCGCCTAGACCGGGACTCGAACCCGGGACTTTTGGTTTCTGGGCCAAATGCTCTACCAACTGAGCTACCGAGGCAAGTTGCGATCTAGATGCAAATTTTTCTCTTATATATGTTGTAATTCCCTCATGCCAAATGCTTTGAAACCTTTGTTTCCATGTTTGTAAATGGTGGCTTCTTAGTTAAGAAGACATTTATTGGGAATTTAACACTACTTTATAAAGCCAGTAGGGCTTCTATTGATGTTTTTATTATTAATTTAACACTTCTCACTGAAGGGTAAATTATATTTGAAGAGAAAAATTTTTGCTTAGACCAAGACTCGAATCCGGAACCTTTGGCTTCCGGACTAAATGCTCTACCAACTGAGCTACTGAGGTGAGTTGCGATCTAGATGCAAATTTTTCTCTTATATACATTGTAATTCCCTCATGCCAAATGCTTTGAAACCTTTGTTTGTAAGCCAAAGATCCCGAGTTCGAGTCTCAGTCTAGGCGAAAATTTTTCTCTTCAGATATAATTTATCCTTCAGTGAGAAGTGTTAAATTAATAATAAAAACATAAATATAACATTTTTCAATGTTTTTCTATTCTTTTAACATTACTTTTTTAGCTATTAAAGCACATAATTTTTATGTTTTTATTTAAATTTGTCACAAATTAATAACATTTTTCACCCTAACCGGGATTTGTACCTAGGATCTCCGTTCCAGTGCTTTATTCATTAAGCTATCTAGGTACCTAATTTAGACATACTAAATAGCAGTTTTGAAGTGCACATCTTAATAGTACACAATATTATTAATTTAATTAATAGACCTTTTATCTCTCGGATAAAGGAACTCATGAGAGCATATAACAGAAATTTAGAATATTCAAAATATGCTAACCACCTATTCCAATTTAATCATTGTTTCGATCCAAATTTTGAAATTTTACATGTTTGTGATAAGGGTAAGAAGTTGGACCTTTTGGAGGCTGTAGAAATAAATAAATTGAAAAGTAGTAATAAACTGTTAAATTGTCATGATGATCTTGAAGAAGATTTTCAGGCTGTAGGCCGTGGTCGTGAGGCTTGTAGTTCCCCGACGTTTCGCCAGAGACTGCGTCTGGCATCCTCAAGGGTTGTCTTGAGACTGGCAATTCTGTCTTATTTATACGTTCACCGCGATGTGTTCGTAAGTTGTATCTGCCTTCTGATTAGTCAGCATTAGGGACTTCCATTGCTCCAATGAGATTGCTGTTTGATGGTCTAGTCGACTGTACGTTATATCTGCCTTCTGATTGGTCAGCGGTAGGGACTTCCATTGCTCCAATGAGATTGCTATTTGATAGTCTAGTCGACTGTGCTTGTAGAGGTTTACATTTTTCGTTTTTTAGAACCAGTATCCATACTTTGTTGACTTTTAATGATTCAGAAGGCAGATACAACTTACGAACACATCGCAGTGAATGTATAAATAAGACAGACAGCGGACAGAATTGCCAGTCTCAAGACAACCCTTGAGGATGCCAGACGCAGTCTCTGGCGAAACGTTGGGGAACTACAAGCCTCACGACCACGGCCTACAGCCCGAAAATCTTCTTCAAGATCATCATTGCAACTCCAGCCGTGAAAGTCTACGTGAATACATGTTAAATTATCACCTTTGTTAAATTAAAAATTTTTTTAAAAATTATTATTGTATTGTTGCTTAGAACGGTTGGAACACAATTCATAATTTGTTAACATGTCTGAAGAAGGTACAGTGTACCGAAACAGCTGTCACTGAATTATATCTTAATAAATATGAAAATCAAATAAAACTACGTTTTATTTTTATTTACTTAATAAATATGGATTTTCATCAAGTAAACACCAATTCAGTTGATAATATAATTAAAGTTAAGGAATTCAACATAGTATAAAATAAAATATAGTATGATTTAAGAATGGAAGATTTTTATGTATTTGTTGAAAAATTATGGCATCACCTATCGACTTGGACATAAACATTTCAACTTATACATAAAACACTGTCTTCCATACTTGTATCATAATATTACTATTACCTTCATCATATTGAAAATAATAAAAATTTGATTAAAAGTGCAGAAGTCACCTTCTAAAATAAAGCGGTTCATATGGAATGAAACATTGATTTTGATTGAAGAGTAGGATTGCCATAATATCATAAGAAATGGATATAATTACAAAATTACTTTAATAATCAATTGGTGTTTACTTGATGAAAATCCATATTTATTAATTAAATAAAAATAAAACGTAGTTTTATATTTATATTCAGTGACAGCTGTTTCGGTACCGAAACAGCTGTCACTGAATTATATAATAAATATGAAAATCAAATAAAACTACGTTTTATTTTTATTTAATAAATAAAATTACTTTAATTTATAAAATGAATTAATTGTATCACATGTAATGTATTTCATATTACAGAGGTTGATAAGGATCCAGCTGCAAATTTGAAGACTGTATCATTGGAGACGAGAGAAATTTTGGAAGAACTTAAAAGAGAGTACAAGGCACCAGAAGTCAAAGAGGAAGCTAAGAAAATTGCTGATAAATTTAATGCTGTAAGGAACTTTATTTCACTCTTGTTTATTTTTTATTTCACTCACCTCATACTTCATAACTCCTCGCAAAGCCAGGGTTTCGTCACATCATTTGTGACATTCTCAATGCTGTGTCACGTTCACAACTGACGTCCGACGGCCTTCTATCCTGCAAACTGACCTCTGTGCCCTCTGATGGCTGACCAACAAACTTCCAAATCAGTCCTCTCTCCTTATAACCAGGTATTTCAAAATTCATAGTTGTATTTTCATTCTTGCATATGTAAATTTTTTCCCAAATTGTGAGTTCCTTCGGTTTTTCCGATTGTTTAAGTAATTTTGTTTTGGTTTCTATTCTATGTTTTTCTGACCAGGCATGTGTAGCTATTGCAGATTTTTCGGTTTCTCCATTTTTAACATTTCTGAGGTGTTCCTTTAATCTTGCATTTAGATTCCTTTTTGTTTTTAGGAAAATATAAGATTAAAGGAACACCTCAGAAATGTTAAAAATGGAGAAACCAAAAAATCTGCAATAGCTGCACATGCCTGGTCAGAAAAACATAGAATAGAAACCAAAACAAAATTACTTAAACAATTGGAAAAACCGAAGGAACTCACAATTTGGGAAAAAAATTACATATGCAAGAATGAAAATACAGCTATGTATTTTGAAATACCCGGTTATAAGGAGAGAGGACTGATTTGGAAGTTCGTCGGTCAGCCATCAGAGGGCGCGGAGGTCAGTCTGCAGGATAGAAGGCCGTCGGACGTCAGTTGTGAATGTGACACAGCATTGAGAATGTCACAAATGATGTGATGAAACCCTGGGTTTGCGAGGAGTTATGAAGTATGAGGTGAGTGAAATAAAAAATAAACAATATTAAAAGACCTCATAGTGTTATTTCCTATCTACATAACTTTGTTTCACTCATTTAATTTTTTTTGTCCAATGTTACCAGGTTGTCTTTTATGAATTTCTGGTTTTGTCCCCTGGCACTGGCAGAATTGCAATCCATTTTTTAAGTTGGGGCACCTGGAAGGCAGAATCACTTAAAATATTAAAATTGTAAAATGCATGGTAAAATCAAATGTTTCCTACCTCTCCTCATATAAATCTTCTAAGTAGATCGCATACATATTGTATCATTCTAAGTATATTTCTTTAAAATTATATTTGAAGAGAAAAATTTTCGCCTAGACCGGGACTCGAACCCGGGACCCTTGGCTTTCCGGGCCAAGTGCTCTACCAACTGAGCTACCGAGGCGAGTTACGATCTAGACGCAAATTTTTCTCTTATGTACGTTGTAATTCCCTTGTGCCAAATGCTTGAAACCATAGCTTCTATCTTTGCAAATGGCGGCTTCTTAGTTAAGAAGACATTTATTGGGAATTTAACACTACTTTATAGCCAGTAGGGCTTTTATTGACGATTTTATTATTAATTTAACACTACTCATAGAAGGATAAATTATATTTGAAGAGAAAAATTTTCGCCTAGACCGAGACTCGAACCCGGGACCCTTGGCTTTCTGGGCCAAGTGCTCTACCAACTGAGCTACCGAGGCGAGTTACGATCTAGACGCAAATTTTTCTCTTATGTACGTTGTAATTCCCTCGCGCCAAATGCTTGAAACCATAGCTTCTATCTTTGCAAATGGCAGCTTCTTAGTTAAGAAGACATTTATTGGGAATTTAACACTACTTTATAGCCAGTAGGGCTTCTATTGATGATTTTATTATTAATTTAACACTTCTCATAGAAGGATAAATTATATTTGAAGAGAAAAATTTTCGCCTTTAAAAAATTAACAATTTTTGTTTGATTATTTTTGACCTTTTGAAATTATTGTTAGCATTCAGATCCACTACAAGTGCGGTTCGATGTGGCGACCAGCAACTTCGTTGCACACATTGTACCTCATCATGCAACTCTGCAGGCAGACGAATCGCGAGACACGTGATGTACTTTCAGGCAATGCTTGTCTTCAAACGGCTGTAGCACGGAAACGGGAGTTTCTGGACATAGTTTCGTAGCGTAGTGGTTAAGGCACTGAGCTACAAGCCGGAGGGTCGAGGGTTCAAGTCCCGTTGGGGTCAGGATTTTTAAACTGACCCAAACCCTCTGGCAGCACTATGACTCTGGGGTCGACTCAGCCTCTAACAGAAATGAGTACCAGACGCTTGTTCTGGGGGTAAAGGCGGCCGTCATGCAGGGCGACAACCCGGCTGACATAAAGTGCCGATTGTCTAGAAAAAGTGGGAGCCTTAACCTTCTACTATCCCAAGGGCCTCCGGGCCTGTAGTGGGATCACTTTACTTTACTTTACTATTTTTTTGAGAGTCCAAGTTTCACTTGCATAAGTCACTATTGGTCTTATTAGTCTGCTGTTTATGATATTTTGCAACCTAGGAAGTTATATGTTACTACTTGTTCTATTGGTTTATTTTCTAATATTATCTTTGTCCGAACTGGATGAGCACCCTTGAAGGCCATTGTTTTTTATTTTTGTGAGGATATTTCCATGTTGTATTTTTTTGATATTTCATTTGGTTTATATAGCATTCTTTGTAGTTTGTCTTCTGTTTTTGCTATTAAAACCTGGTCATCTGCAAAGGGTACTATTTTTATTACTATATTTCCTAAGTTAATTCCCCCAGTCGTCATTTGCTTCCATGATCTTATCATGTCGTCGAAATAAATGTTAAAAAGCGTGGTTGATAATAGACAACCTTGTCTAACTCCTCCTGTTATATGTATTGGTTCCCTTTGATTTATTTTTATTTTTGTTTTCTCATACATCCTGAGAATTGTATAAGTGGAAAGAATTATTGACGTTCATATTGGAGCTCGGTTGGTGTAATTGGTATCATACTGTTGTGTAGAGTCAGAGATCTGTGGTTTGAGCATTAATTTTTGTTTCTAAAATATAGAATACATACTGGCCGCCACTGATGAGTGCTGTTTGTTATGGTTTTAACAGGCACATTATTCAACTGGAGCAGTTGCAGCTGGTTTCACTTCAACTGTAGTTGCACCTGAAACAAAACATGAAGCTGCTATTATTGAGGAAGATCTTGTTCGCTATGAAAGAGTGAAGAAGAAAGGTGAATATAAGTTTAATCAAATTAAAGTGGGAAGTAACACTATGAGGTAGTTTTCTATTTATAATGTAAAAAAAAGTAAAATAATCAGGAGGCCCTTGGGGTAGTGGGAGGTAAAGGCTCCCACTTTTTCTGGACAATCGACACTTGGTGTCAGCTAGGTTGTCAGCCCTGCATGACGGCCGCCTTTACCTTCAGAACAAGTGTCGGGTACTTATTTCCGTTAGAGGCTGAGTTGACCCCAGGGCCATAGTGCCGCTATAAGGTTTGGGTCATTTTCAAAATCCTGACCCCACCGGGACTTGAACCCTCGACCTTCCGGCCTGTAGCGCAGTGCCTTAACCACTACAGTACTGTGTGCCCCCAATTTATAAATGAGTTGGATAAAATGTTTTTTTTTACATCTCACCTCATAATCTTCCAAGTTTTCACAATACTGGTTTCAAAGGCCATTTGCGTTCATTTTCTGTCAAACTCCACTTGTTAAACGACATAACAGTCATGAAAGTACTGAGGATGGAACTTAATAAGGTCCCAAAATTGGTCTAATAAGAAGAAAAATATGAGACGAGGTGATACAATTTCTCATAAATAAATAATTTCTCTTAGTGTTAATTCCTTCTTCTTCTTTGGCTTTCCCCCACTTATAGGTTTGCCATCTTCTGTGTCCATTTATCTCTATCATTCCAATCTCCCTCTTCCAAATTCCTATCATCCATTATGGTTCTGACGTAGGTTTCCCATTTCCATCTTGGTCTGCCTCGTTTATTTATTCCAGGGGGTGACCATTGGTATATATTTTTTGGCCATCTTTCATTTTCCATTCTTTGTACATTGCCATACCATTTAAGCGTTTTATTTTCAATCCTCTTAACAACAGATGTGGTGACATTCATTTCTCTCCAAAGGAATTCATTTCTTATTTTATCCTGTCTTGTTTTTTGGAGGCTTCTTCTAAAGTAATCAAATTCAACTGTTCTAATTTTATTCTTTTGTAATTCTGTCAAAGACCAAGTTTCACTTTCATATGACAAAATATTCTGTATTATGCTCTTATAAATTTTCATTTTAGTTTCCTTTGTAATATTTTTGTTCCAAATTATTCCATGTAATGTCTTAGTTGTATTTTTTGCCATTGCAATTTTAGTATGTACATCTCGCTCACAGGTACCTGAACTTGTAATTATTGACCCAAGATATTTAAAAAATTCACATTTTTTTTTTATTTTCCCTGTTTCAAGTATGAGGTCATCCACATCCTTTCCCAAACACATATATTTTGATTATATTGAGGTAAGATGTCCAGACCAAAAATAATATAATTAAAATAACCTCAAAATATAACTTCCTAAAATTAAATATATATATTCTGTTTTCTGTAAATTCATATTCAGTCCCCATTTTTTATGTTCTTCCATCAGTTTATTTATCATATATTTCATATAATCATCATCCCCTGCAAAAATTATTTGATCATCTGCAAACAACAATGAATGCAGTACTTTTCCTCCTATAGGAATACCCATTTCAGAACATTTTTTATACCATAAGTTAAGAGTCTGGTCTAAATAAATGTTAAAAAGAATTGGTGACAAACTGCATCCCTGCTTAACGCCTTTATTCACTGTGAATTCCTCTGTTAAATTATTCTGTATTTTTACTTTACCTTTTGTATTACTATAGATCCTCCTAATAATATTAATCCATTTATCACAGATATTCATATTTCTCATTGCCATCCATAACAATTGTCAAAATGAATTATATTTGAAGAGAAAAATTATATGCTCAGACTGGGGTTTGAACCCAGGACCTTAGGCTTTCGAAGCCAATGCTACTGAGCTACCTGAGAAACTCCAATCTAAACACAAATTTTTTTCTTATACATTGTTAATTCCCGAACACTGAATGCTATGATCATTTGCTTGATCATACAAATGGCGGCTTCTTATTTAAGAAGACTTTTATTGGGATTTTAACACTACTTTATAAAGCCAGTATGCCATAGCATAGTAGTTAAGGTACTATGCTACAAGCCGGAATGTCGAAGGTTCAAGTCCCGGTGGGGCCAGGATTTTTAAAATTGATCCAAACCTTCTGGTGGCACTATGACCCTGGGATCAACTCAGCTTTTAATGGAAATGAGTACCAGATGCTTGTTCTGGGGGTAAAGGCGGCCGTCACTTAGGGCTGACATCAAGTGGCGATTGTCTAAAAAAAGTGGGAGCCTTAACCTCATACTACCCCAAGGGCCCCCTAAGGGCTGTAGTGGGATCACTTTACTTTACTTTCTAAAGCCTATAGGGCTTAATGTTGAGTGATTCCGGGTTATGTGGCCGTGGTCCATAGTTGGTGTTGATACCAGACGTTTCGCCCTCAACACCAACTATGGACCACGGCCACATAACCCGGAATCACTCAACATTACGATTACCGGCCGTGAAAGCCTGCATTCAACCTATAGGGCTTCTTTCAATGTTTTTATTATTTCTCATTGAAGGATAAATTATATTTGAAGAGAAAAATTATACGCTCAGACTGGGGTTTGAACTCAGGACCTATGATTTTCTAAGCCAGTGCTCTACTACTGAGCTACCTGAGAAACTCCAATCTAAATGCAAATTTTTTTCTTGTACGTTGTTAATTTCTACGATTGGAGTTCTTCAGGTAGCTCAGTGGTAGAGCATTGGCCTAGAAAGTCAAAGGTACTGGGTTCAAACCCCAGTCTGAGCATATAATTTTTCTCTTCAAATATAATGTATCCTTCAGTGAGAAGTGTTAAATATAATATATAAAAATTAATGTTTGTTTGTTCGTACTTTATGCGCAGCCATACTGTTGATCCGATTGTGATGGGGAATTTTGCAAAATGTTCAGGAGATTCCCGGGATCAACATAGGTTATAAGAGAGTTTTGATACTCAACTCATACACCCTTAAAAATCGTCCTTTGCAGTGAAAAACTTAAAAAAAGTAGCTCTTTGGACGCTTAAATGGCTTACGCTGCCTAAACCATAACAAATACACAACATTAATGTACACAATTGAATATCTCAAAAAGCTTTAGAAAAAGTCCGCGGCAGCATATGTTTATCTCTTATGGATAACTCACAATAACCATTTTTGTCTTTCATTGATGCCTAGAAGATCGAGACAAGTATGTAGATTCCTGTGCATAGCAGCACATGGTGGGTATTCTTTTACGGATAACTCACAGTAACTAATTTTGTCTTTTTTGCTCATTTATGCCAAGAAGATCGAGATAAGTAGATTCCCGAACAACATCGGGCAATCAGCACGGGGAATCTTAAAATAATTACGATATACATTTATAATTATTTTTTATTGATGTTTTTATTATTAATTTAACATTTCTCAATGAAAGATAAATTTTTCTCTTCAAATATAATTATTTTTTAGTTTACTTATTCAACTAATCATAAGAAGTACATTAATTTTTGTCTTTTAGCTTATATATATATATATGCCAAGAAGTTTGGGTTGAGTAGACTCCCAGACAACGCCGGGTAAACTCGGGGTATCTAAAAATAATTATGATATAAATTTTTCCTTATACTTATTTAACCAAACATAAAACACATTAATTTTCGTATTTGAGCTCATTTATGTCAAGAAGATCGGGATAAGTAGATTCCCTGGCAATGCCGGGTAATCTGCACAGGGTATCTAAAAAATATAAATTTATAATTATATTTCCTTCTACTTTATGGTGAAATTAAATGTTTCTTACCTCTCCTCATAAATATTTTCTAAGTTGATCGCGACATCAAAAATGGAGAAGTGGAAAAGTCAGCAGTAGCTGCTCATGCTTGGTCCGAAAAACATTTAATTGAATCAGAAGCCAGTCTAATTAAATAAATAGACAAACAAAAGGAACTCATGGTTTGGGAAAAGATCTACATTCAGAAAAACAAAAGAAAACTTATGAACTTCGAAATTCCCGCAAATTTTGACCTGATCCAGAGGTTCATCGGTCCACCAACAGAGGGAAGAAGAAGAGTTTCTTCCGATCGACATAACACCAGTCGCCAACAAAGTTCTGATGATGAGACAGTTATAGTCTCAAAATTGCGATCAACTTAGAAAATATTTATGAGGAGAGGTAAGAAACATTTAATTTCGCCATAAATTAAACCTCATAGTGATTAATTCCTATAAAAGTTAAATTTCCTTCTACTTATTGAACTAAACATAAAAGCACATTAATTTTCATTTATTTAGGCATAGCAGCGCACGCCGGGTATTAGCTAGTTCATAATAAAAACATTGAAATGTTGAAGTTGAAGAGGTGATTGGATAATTACAAAAAAAATTATTTTGTTTACAGGATATGTACGTTTAGTTACAAATTTTGGACCATTGAATTTGGAACTGTATTGTGATACTCTACCAAAAACTTGTGAAAATTTTCTGAAATTATCTCAACAGGGTTATTATGATGGAGTCAGGTTTCACAGATCTATTCGTAATTTCATGGTAAGTGCATTGTTGTGTGTGTTATTATCTTATTAACAACAGCTAATTTAATATAATAAATTTTTGAATTTTTAACCTTATGAGGTTTTATTGATAAGCATCAAATGAATCGTGGATTCTTCTTACCTCATACTTCTATCTTTTTTTTTAAACACAGCACCACAGTATCGACGACCATCGTCACCATCATCATGATTCTAGAACTTTGAGATTTCGGATGAACCAAGCTTGATTACAAAGTTCTTCAAGAATACAACAGATGGCAGTTTAGAAAATAACTCCTTCAAAAGAACACCAAATGCAGCTTGGATAATTACCAGCAAAAGAAAAAATTGACAGTCGTGAAAACAGCTGATGATGGTGACGATGGTCGCCGATACTGCGGTGCTGTGTTTAAAAAAACATAGAAGTATGAGGTAAGAAGAATTCACAATTCATTTGATTCTTAACAACAGCTAAGCTCATTTTACTTCTAGTCCTGAGTCTCGCGGGTTCAAACTCGGCTGGGATCAATTAATTTTTAAAATGGTATAATCCAAAAATCGAGTCCAAGTGACTTTAAACCATATTTCAAGTCTGAAGATTTTCGGATTCACGAAAGAACTTCAAGTGCCTCTAAGGAAAATTTAATTGACCTTCTCCACCTACAAGATGTCTCATTGAGGTGATATTCTGACCACATCACTTGCTGACATCTCTATGAAAATTAACATAACTAAATTAGATTGAAATTCATCGGAGAACATTTTTTGACAACTCACCTCATAAATTTCATGTTTTTCATGATATTGCAGTTTCGGACGATATCACTACCACTTTCAGTCATAACTTTGACTGATGAAATTCTAATGGCTGAAGATGGATGTGATATTGTCTGAAACTGCATATCGTGAAAAACATAAAATTTATGAGGTGAATTGTAAAAAAACATTCTCTGATGAATTTCAATGACTATCAAGTTTTTTTGAGATTCAAACAATTAGAAAATACAAAAGAACTCACCATTTGGGGAAAAAAAATCTACATTCAGAAGAACAAAAATAGAGTAATGAATTTTGAAATTCCTGCTGAACGTGATCTAGTTTGGAGGTTCTTCGGCCAGGCGGAGGAGAGAGCTGATATCAATATCCAGGGTTCACAACATGAAACTCAAGGTCTGGGCAAGCTGACAATGATATAGATGATTATATCGAAACATGTTCAAACTGAACCAACATTATTTTGAGGTATGATGTTTTCCAGTCTCAAAAAAACTTGATTAAAGAACCTCAAAATGTTACTTCCTAATGCACCCACGCTTTGCTAGCATTAATTGAAACCTGCGTTCTGCTAACATTTTTGCAACCACTCGTGTGTTCGTGCAGGATCGTATGAATCTTTTTTATAATTACCTTGAGTTTGAAAGTATCATCATCATAGTACATTCACGAATTTAGGCCATTTGTTGACCTGTTTCGGCCTCAAGAGAAACAGCATCCAAAAGTCTTTTGAGTGGACGTCCTGGTCTTCTTCTTCCTGCAGGTTGATATCTTAACATTTGTTTGGGTATTCTGTGATCTTCCATTCGATGAACATGTTGCATCCATCCTGACTTATAATCAGACATTTTGTTTTCTAAAGATTCCATGTGTAATTCTTCCAAGATGTCTTCATTTTTTTTGTGATCTAGTAGTGTGTATCCTGCAGTCCTCCGAAGATATCTCATTTCAGCAGATCTAAGTCTCTGTATATCCTTCTGTTTCAACGTCCATACTTCGCTACCATACAAAAGAGTTGGAAGAGCCAGTGTTTTATACACTTTCAGTCTAGAATGCTTTTGGACTAACTGTGGCTTGAAGATAGAATTTCTTCTTCTTCTTCCTTCCAAGTATTACGCCAAGGCCTGTTACGATCCTATAGAAAATTTTCCCTTCCGGGAAATTCTCGTATAAGACTTGAAAGCATAATAATAGTCCCTTCGATTGGTTGCTGGCCAAAGGAAGGCAAGACCAGTGATGGGGCTGCCATCTTATAGCCTCTGGTCAGGCTTTTCTGGAGAAGAAAAGAAAATAAAGGAAAGAAGAAATGGAAGAAAAGAAAGACTCCCTAGCCCTCGGATGTCCTAATAGCGTCGGGGTCGAAAAAACAAGAGTTAACCAAGAGAGGTTATTTAGTAAAGTTAAAAGAGTGCAAAACACAAGTAAGTGGAAGAAATGTTTTGCTCAGCTTGGGCACCTTGTGGTCGCCATCCACATATCCCCTAGATGAGGACCCCTGAGGGTAAATTAACCCTAAAATTCTTAAAAATTTAGATATTTTTGCATTTACATTTTTTTCTTCTTCATATGAGATATTGCATCCTAGATATGTGAAATTATTCACCTGCTCCAAAATTTTATTGTCCAGTACAGTTTTACTTATGACAGGACCTACACCTTGAAATGCCATAATTTTTGTTTTTCTGTAGATATCTTTAATCCATATTCTTCTGTAATTTTGTTAAGTTTGAAAGTATTGAGTGCTTAAATCAACATACCTTTTCCCGGGTCCATAGAAGGCAAAGATTAATCCACCTTTCCTTTGTAAATTATTAAACATGTAATACTGTGTACTAAACAGTATTACAATCATGGAAGCTAGAAGGAAAAAGGGGATTAAATTCGCTTCAGAAAGCTTTGGAGTTTATATCAATATCTAACATGACTAGCTACGCAATTAGTAAACAGAAGTTAACTAAAAATGATTTAACTTTAATGAGAGTCGTAAGTCAGGTATAGTGAAATACGAATAATATAATAAAAGATAGTCTTCTTGACCATTGAAAAATAAGTTAAGAGAGAAATAATAACATTAATTGGTCATCCAAACAAAAGTCTTCGCTTTTTTAGTAATAGAACATTCATCTGGCCGCCTTACAAGGGCTGCGCAGATATAGTTGGGTGCTGGGATTGCCACCTTACAGCCTCCCAACTTGCTTCAGCTTTGTTTTTAGGGTGCCTTCCCTTAGGTAGATTGCCTTCTCTTCGGCTCTGAGCTCTACCTGCCCATTATAGCCGTCCAATCTGGAACAGACGCTATAAATTATATAAAACAATGGCTGTTCCTTTGTTATTGTATGGAAGTGAAAATTGGATAATGAAATCAAGGGATAAAAGCAGGATACAGACTGCAGAAATGCTGTTTTTACGTAATGTGAAAGGATGCACAAGAGCGGATAGAATAAGGAATGAAACTATACGAGAAGAATTAAATATATATAAAATTGAAGATAAAATCAGCGAAAATAATAAGAAATGGACAGAACACTTAATGAGAATGAACAATGAAAGAATACCAAAAAGAACCTTCCTGTATAATCCCAGAGGAACAAGAGATGTTGGCCGACCACGTAGAAGATGGACTCCACTTTTAACTTCGCCAGAACAGGCTGCATAGCCTAAACCTTGTAGTAGAAGAAGAAGAAGAACAAAAGTCAGTAACAATAATAGTAATAATAAACATACATTCATTCACTCCAGTCCAGCCAAGGGCTAGGGTACACAGTCCTGGTGGCCCTACCCTGGCTTATGGGACTGATTAACCAAACAGCTCCTTCGAGCTACTATTGACTTGACTCCGCCGAAACCAAAATAGTTGATGACACTGATGTTCAAGTGCACAGCTTATTTGAGGACTTCACTAGCAAGGGGAAGATACGCAGTAATATGCGGCACATAAAGAAGGAAGGGGGAGGTACGTAGGAGAGAGGACAAGGAAGATAGGAATTTGGCACTGTTCTATATCATCACTGAAGACTGAAGACACAATGACGTGGTAGTTGCGTAGTATTACGTACCGAAAAGTTTGATTTCGGTACACCAACATAAACCATTCAATGACTATACTTCATAATGTTTACTTCCCAACATTAATTTAATATGAATTAGATTGGTTAAGAAACTCCCACTAAGGAGCACCTGTGTCCCAATGTGCGAATGTATGAGGTAGACTACTAAGCTCATTAGAGTTGTAGTTCGGTTTATAATCTGGGCATGAGACAGAATCTGTATTTTCTGAAATTTTTAAATGGGTTTCAGGATGGTAGATACATTTTTTCAACTATATTTATTTATTTATTTACTTGTTTATAAAATGCTATTTTCTCTCACTTTACTAATTCCGAGTTAAGTTCCAGTTGTAATGTAAACAAAGCAGATGTATGACTGCATTTTCACTAGTCGAGTAATGATTTTACATATGAGCATGTAAGAAAAGGGTTCAATCCAATTGGACATAAATTAGCATCATTTAATAGTTTAACTCATAGATTGGTAAACTTACCCTTAAACGAAGAAGATTTCAAACATGAGAAAAAACACATAATCAAAGTAGAAAGAGAAAATGGGTTTGATGAAAAAATGGTACATAAAAATAGAAAAGTATAAAAAATATAAAAAATAATAAACAGAAGTAATCTTGAAAAAGAAGAACCACCTATGAAAAAATATAGGAAATTCACATATCACCCTTGGGTACATAATAACTTTTCAAAATATATTTGAGAAGTTTAATATTAAATTAGCACCAAAAAATAACTACAGTTTAAATAAACTAATAAAAACCAACAAAAATGAAAAAACTGATGAAAATAAAAAGTCAGGAATATATCAAATTGAATGCATGGGTTGTGAAAAGATATATATATATAGGAAAAACAAAAAGAA
Organism: Diploptera punctata; assembly: GCA_030220185.1. Taxonomy (NCBI): domain Eukaryota; kingdom Metazoa; phylum Arthropoda; class Insecta; order Blattodea; family Blaberidae; genus Diploptera; species Diploptera punctata. The sequence goes on from JASPKZ010007464.1 coordinate 131,072, forward strand.
ACCTAAAAATTAGAACCAAAGAACACATAAGAAATATTAAAAATGGAGAAATTGAAAAATCTGCAGTTGCTGCTCATGTTTGGTCTGAAAAACATAATATAAATTCAGACACTAAATTATTAAAACAATTAGAAAATACAAAAGAGCGGACTATTTGGGAAAAAATTTATATTCAGAAGAATTTTGATATTCCGATGGAGCATGACCTTGTTTTGAAGTTCTTTGGCCAACCACAGGATGGAGCTGACATCGACATCCAGGTTGTGCAACATAATGCAACATAAATAAAACCAGCCTGGGAAAGCTGACGATAAAACAGAACTGTTTTGAAACATGTCCAAGAACAAATCAACATTAATATTGAGGTAAGATGTCCAGACTAAAAATAATATAAGAAAATGTAGTTCACTCTCTAACACTTGAAATAAAGAAAATTAAAATGTGAATTATCTAGCACATATCTATATAAGTTATATAGGAGAATCTTAAAATACATAATTACAATTTTAATAGATTAAATAAGCATTGTTTTATTTTTTCACATGCACAATGCAGAATATGTTGGAATTTCAGTTGTTTCAAAATGGCCACTTCTGTGAAATATCAGAAAGGAAAACATTTGAAAAGCAGAGAGAAACAAATTATTTTCAATGTATTCAAACAGTTTAGTGAAAAATTCGCAAATTAGCCATTAAGGATGTGGTGAAAATAACAGCAGAATTTACAGATGAGTCAGCAGAGAGCATTAATTCTGCTTGTAATTAAATTGTAAATAAGGACATTTATCGACATCATGGAAAAAGCATAACATCTGATTGGATAGGCCCATGTAAAATTTTTTTTGTCATAAATTAATAAGAAATGGAAGAAGTTCCTAATTATTGTTCCCATCTTAACTTGTATTCAGTCTTATTTCCTGTAAAATTGTATGTTGACCTAAGAACAATGTTTCTATTGATGACAGTTCTCCACACAATTCAGTCACATGGCAGATAAAAGTAGTATCACAGTTCCCCCAGTGGAATCAACGAGGTAATGCCTTATGTAAGTTTGTTAACAGTACAACTGGAACTTAGCTTAGAATTAGTATAATTTGTTTCTTGAATTTCTTTTTGTTTATAATTATCTTTTTAACAAAATAGTTTATTTAGGTAGAATTTTTTATCACTCACCTCATATTTTTCTTCTTATTTGACTATAAACTAGTTTCAGAACATAGTTTCTGTTCCATCCTCAGTACCCTCACGCCCGTTGTTCTATCATCTTGAAGAGCCGTCCTTCTCTCCTTCCATTGGCAGACTGAAAAACCTCATTTGAACATTCAGAGTCAAACTATAAAATTCACTGTGGAAAAGGAAATTAATAGAGAAATACCATTTTTAGTTCTCAAATTAAAAAGGAATGAAGAAAATAAGATAGAATTTGGAATTTACAGAAAGAAGACACATATAGATAACTACATAAAAGCTTCAGGTTTCAATCACATAGCTCACAAAGAAGCAGTTTTTAATAGTTTGGCACATAGATTAGTGAACATATCCATGAACAAAGAAAATTATGAAAAAGAAAAAGAACACGTTCAATGTAGCCACGAAAAAATGATTTTGCAGAAAGAATGATACTCAAGAAAATAAACAAGTTCAAAAGACAAAAATTTATTAATCAAAGCACTCTTCTAAATGTAAAAAACAACATGTAAAATTTAGAAAGTTCACATATCATCCATTAAAACACCACAAGTTTCAAAAAAATTTTAAAGATTTCAACATAAGGGTAGCACCCAAAAATGACTACAGCATCAGTAGATTGATTAGACCTAATAAAAATGAGAAGATAAAAGAAGAAAACAAATCAGGGATTTATCAGATTAAATGTGAAGAATGTGAGAAATTCTACATAGGAAAAACTAAGAGAAATTTGAAAACAAGAGTGAAAGAATATCTCAGGATTGTCAAGAAAGGGGAAGTAGAAAAATCTGCTGTGGCTGCCCATTAATGGTCTGAAAAACATCTTATCAAGAAAGAAGCTAAATTATTAAAACAAATAGAAAAACCAAAAGAACTTACTGTTTGGAAAAAGATCTGCATTCAAAAGAAGAAATTGATGAACTTTGAAATTCCTAGTGAGAATGACCTGGTTTCTAGGTTTTTCAGTCTGCCTATGGAAGGAGAGAAGGATGGCTCTTCAAGACAACAGAATAACAGTCATGACAATACTGAGGATGGAACAGAAACTATGTTCCGAAACTAGTTTATAGTCAAATAAGAAGAACAATATGAGGTGAGTGATAAAAAATTCTACCTAAATGAATATACCTCATAGTGTGAATTTCTAAAATAATTTAGTCTCGCTGTTTGAAATATGAATATTGTTAATAAATTTCTGGGACATCGAAAATAGCACTGGATGAAAAATTCTTTATATATTAAATTTTGGAATTTTTAACATTATGAGGTTCAATTAATGATAATTAAATGAATCGTGATTTCTTCTTACCTCATACTTCTATGTTTTTTTTTAAACACAGCACTGCAGTATCGGCAACACGTTGTCGTCATCATCAGCTGTTTTCACGACAGTCAATTTTTTTCCCTTTTGCCGGTAATTATCTAGACTGCCATCTGGTGTTCTTTTGAAGGAATTACTCTTCAAACTGCCATCTGGTGTTATTTTGAATAAATCATTTTCTAAACTGCTATCTGTTGTATTTTTTAAGAACTTTGTAATCAAGCTCGGTTCGTCCAGAATCTCAAAGTTCATAGTTCTAGTATGGTTTTTTTGAATATATATTTTTTCCCAAACTGTTAAATCCAAAGGTTTAGATAGATGTTTTAAAAGTTTTGCTTCTTTTTCAATCCTATGATGCTCTAATAAACTATGTGCTGCTATAGCTGATTTTTCAATTTCTCCAAAACATAAAGAATGGAGAAATTGAAAAATCAGCTATAGCAGCACATAGTTTATTAGAGCATCGTAGGATTGAAAAAGAAGCAAAACTTTTAAAACATCTATCTAAACCTTTGGATTTAACAGTTTGGGAAAAAATATATATTCAAAAAAACCATACTAGAACTATGAGATTCCGGACGAACCGAGCTTGATTACAAAGTTTTTCAAAAATACAACAGATAGCAGTTTAGAAAATGATTCATTCAAAATAACACCAGATGGCAGTTTGAAGAGTAATTCCTTCAAAAGAACACCAGATGGCAGTCTAGATAATTACCAGCAAAAAAATTGACAGTCGTGAAAACAGCTGATGATGACGACAACGTGTCGCCAATACTGCAGTGCTGTGTTTAAAAAAAACATAGAAGTATGAGGTAAGAAGAAATCACGATTCATTTAATTATTATGGAAAATTCTTGTTTGAACCCATAACAGCCACATTGTCTAATACTTGCATGGACGATGATGATAATAAAAATAATCATGTTATTTATAGATACAAGGTGGTGATCCCACTGGGACTGGAGAAGGAGGTGAATCCATTTGGGGTAAACCTTTTGAAGATGAATTTAAACCAAATTTAACACATACTGGTCGAGGAGTTCTTTCCATGGCAAACTCTGGACCTAACACAAATAAATCTCAGTTGTAAGTATTTTTTTCTTTCTAACAGATACTCGTAGGCAGGTAGCAGATTGGCAAGGTAGATGCCAGGGATTCTCCCCCCCCCCTCCTGGAAAATTCACATTGTCCTATTGGAAAGTATTATAGTACATTAATTATTATGAATTAGGTTTTTTTCTGACTCGCCTCATATTTGTGATTTTCTTGCAGACTGCAGTTTCAGCACTCTTGTGCCATTTTCAATGATTTCTAACTAATGAATTAGTGGTTGGCATTCTTGTAGGTTGATTTATGCTCCCTCTGTAGGCTGATCGATGAACTTCCAATTTTTTTTTTTTTTTTCCTTTTCCCCGGGAATTTCAAAATTCATTGTTTTCTCTTTATTCTTGTGGGTGTAAATTTTCTCCCAAATTGTGAGTTCCTTAGATTCATTTAACTGTTTCAGTAATTTGACATTTGTTTTGATTCTGTGTTTTTCTGACCGTGCATGTGTAGCTATCACAGATTTTTCTATTTCCCCATTTTTAACATTTCTAAGGTGTTCTTTCAAATCTTGTATTCAAGTTCCTTTTTGTTTTTCCTATGTATACTTTTTCATTTTTGTTTGGTTTTAATTAATCTAATCAGGCTGTAATCAGTTTTTGGTGCTTAATTTAATGTTAAATTTGCTGAAAATTTTTTGAAACTTATTAAATGCTGAAGGATGGTATGTAAATTTCCTGAATTTTTTTACCAATTTCTTTATCTGTCTGAAGAATATTTTCATTTATCACTTTGTTTTTAATCTATTTATTTTCTTATGAATCATCTTTTTCTTAAAATCATTCTGGGGAAATAGACAAGCCTGCAATAGCTGCACATGCATGGTCAGAAAAACACAGAATCAAAAAAAAGGCCAAATTCCTGAAACATTTAGATAAATCTAAGGAACTTATAATTTGGGAGAAAAATTACATCCATAAGAATAAAGAGAAAACTATGAATTTTGAAATTCCCATGGAAGAAGAAAAAAATTTGGTTTGGAAGTTCATTGGTCAGCCAACAGAGCAAGCAGAAATCAACCTACAAGATCGCCAACTGCAAATTCAACCGTTATGAAGCATTGACAATGACACAAGAGCAGTTTACAAGAAAAATCACAAATATGAGGTGAGTGACAAGATCTTAACTCATAATAAGTAATTAGTTATTACAAACTCTTTTTGAGAGGAATCCCACACCGTAGCTGAGTGGTTAAGGCAGGAAGCCTTGCGCAGAGCTACGCAACTTGCGCTGGTTCGAATCTCCATGGGGGAAGAAATTTTCTCATGGTATTTTGGCCAGTATGGGACCGGTGCCCACCCAGCATCGTGAGGCATTTGGGTAGCTACAATAAGTAGTGGCTTCAGGTTGAGAAAACCAGCTATAACGGCTGGGGGACTAGACATGCTGACCACATGTCACCCCTACACTGGTTGAATGATCATCTACCTCTTTGATTGACACATTTGGATATGAGGTCAGCAGCCGGCTGGTAGGCTAAGGGCCTTCTAGGCCTGTCACGCAAGGAGTTTTTTTTTTTTTAGAGGAATTCTTCTCAAAGAAATTGAATTGGTTCCTTATACCAACTCAGTCAGTTGTGGCTAAAGTCTTCAAAACCGAGAGCTGATATAAAGTGAAATGTAAAGAACCAGTTCACTTTATTTGATAAAAATTGACCTCATAATGTGACTTCCTATCAATTTTATATTAAATTACATTGTTCAGCAAGTTGAAGCAGATTTTATTATTTGTGATTGGTACATATTTCAGTTTTATAACCTTCCGATCTTGTCGACATTTGGATGGTAAGCACAGCATATTTGGACGAGTTGTTGGAGGTCTGGACACTCTCACTGCTATGGAAAAAGTTGAGACAGATAACAAAGACAGACCTATTGAAGACATCATCATAGAAAAAGCTCAAGTATTTGTTGATCCCTATCAAGAAGCTGATGAACAGGTATGTACAAAGCAAATACCTCAACACACAATTATATAAAATCCGTGAGTATCCAAGGAAAATTGCTGTTGCATCTTTTAGATTGACCACTGGTCATAATTGTCTGTCGAAGCATTTAAACAGAATTGGAATTATTTCTTCCTCATTTTAATAAATAAGATGAGTATGATAAAATCAATGTTTCTTACCTCTCCTCATATAAATCTTCTAAGGAGATCGCGATTTCGAGACCATAACGGTCTCATCTTCAGTACAATCTTGGCGACTGATGTTATGTCGATCGGAAGAAACACTTCTTCTTCCATTATTGTTTATTTTTTTCTTTCACTCACCTCATACTTCATAACTCCTCGCAGACCCGGGTTTCGTCACATCATTTGTGACACAGCATTGAGAATGTCATAAATGATGTGACGAAACCCGGGTCTGCGAGGAGTTATGAAGTATGAGGTGAGTGAAAGAAAAAATAAACAATATTAAAAAACCTCATAGTGTTATTTCCTATCTACATAACTACTTCTTTCCTCTTTTGGTGGACCGAATGAACCTCTGGATCAGGTCAGGATTTGCAGGAATTTCAAAGTTCATAAGTTTTCCTTTGTTTTTCTAAATGTGGATTTTTTCCCAAACTGTGAGTTCCTTTTGTTTATCTATTTGTTTAATTAGACTGGCTTTTGATTCAATTAGATGTTTTTCAGACCAAGCATGAGCAGCTACTGCTGACTTTTCCACTTCTCCATTTTTGACATTTCTAAGATGTTCTTTCAACCTTGTTTTCAAATTTCTTTTTGTTTTTCCAATATAAATTTGGTACAATATCTGCATTTGATCTGATTAATTCCTGTTTGTTTTCTTCTTCAATTCTTTCATTTTTTTTGGTTTTAATTATCCCATTTAGGCTGTATTCGTTCTTCGGTACCAATCTTATATTAAACTTTTTGAAAATTTTTTGAAACTTATGGTGTTTTAATGGATGGTAAGTGAATTTCTTGAATTTTATTTTATTTTTTCTGTTTATTTTATAAGTGTGCTTTAAATTAATTAATTTTTGTCTTTTAAATTTATTTATTTTCTTGTATACCATTAATTGAATCAGGGGCAAGATATTGTCTGAAACCGCCGGTATCAAAGAAATTTGAAATTATATGAGGTGAGTCGTTAAAAATATGTTCTCTACTTACTATTAATGATATAACCTCATAATGTTTACTTCCCAATATTAATTTGAATATTGTAATGATTATTTTAAAATACAATAGGAAGTAACATTAAGAGGTTTTTTTTAATAATTAAGATATCTTGTCTGTATATTCTTACCTCTTATGGTTGCTTTTGTTGAACATATGTTTCAAGGCTTGTTAGCCCCATCATCAGCTATTTCAGACTGATTTTTCTCAAGTTGTCGGCCCTGATTCTTGACTCCTGCCCCCTCTACCTGTGGTTCAATGAACTTGCTAATGAGATTCCTTTCTCCGGGAATTTCAAAATTCATAATTCTTTCCTTGTTTTTCTGTATGTAAATTTTTTCCCATATGGTGAGTTCATTTTTTTTTTCCTAACTGTTTTAATAATTTTGTGTTTACATCTGTTTTGTGTTTTTCTGACCAAACGTGAGCAGCCACTGCAGATTTTTCTACTTTCCCCTTTTTTTACATTTCTTATGTTTTCTTTAGTTCTACTTGTTAAAATTTCACATTTGGTCAGAAAAACACAAAATAGATGTAATCACAAAATTATTAAAACAGTTAGAAAACAAAAATGACCTCACCATATGAGAAAAAATGTATCTACAGAAAAACAAGGAAATAATTATGAATTTTAAAATTCCCGGAGAAAGGAACCTCATTGGGCCACAGGCAGAGAGAGCAGGAATCAAGAATCAGGGCCAACAACTTGAGAAAAATCAGTCTGTAATCACTGATGATGGGGCTCAGAAGCCTTGAAACATATGTTCAACAAAAATATCCATAAGAGGTAAGAATATACAGACCAAATATCTTAATTGTAATGATTATGATTTGAATGTATCTTTATTGTTATTTTTTATGTACACAGTTAGCTGCAGAGCGGGCAGAAGAAGCGAGGAAAAAAGCAGAAATAAAAAATAACAAGACCTCAGCTCTTAGAAAAAATAAGTGAACTTAAAGTATTTCGATCTGGAGTTGGAAAATACATCAATATGGAAGACACAAAGAGGTTATTTGAATATTTATTTAACTTTCACAGGGAAAGAACACTCGTGAAGTTTAATTTAAGAATTAAATTAATGTTTTTATTACCTCACCTCATATCCTTTTTCTTCTATACTGCAGTTTCGGAGCTTATCTCCATTTTCAGTAGCCTCTGGTTGACCGGTGTTATGTCGTTTTTTTGGCGGTTTTCTTCTTACTTCTATCGGTGAACCGATGAACCTCTGGATCAGGTCAAAATTTGTGGGAGTTTCGAAATTCATGAGTTTATCTTTCTTATTTTTTGGATGGGGATTTTTTCCCATACTGTGAGTTCTTTTTGTTTACCTAATCAAACACATAGATAAACAAAAAGACTCACAGTCTGGGAAAAAATCCACATCCAAAAAAATAAGAAAGATAAACTCATGAATTTCGAAACTTCTGCAAATTTTTACCTGATCCAGATGTTCATCGGTCCACCGATAGAAGTAAGAAGAAAACTGCCAAGAAACGACATAACACCGGTCGACCAGAGGCTACTGAAGATGGAGATAAGCTCCGAAACTGCAGTATAGAAGAAAAAGGATATGAGGTGAGTTAATAAAATCATTAATTTAATTCTTAGGTTATTTGAATTTTAATTTATCCTTGAAAACAGCATAGACATTATAGTGTATCTATGGTCATAGGAAATAGATTAACCCATTCGCTTCAGGTTTAAATGCTCAATGCATTTCCCTGGAAATTGGATTTAAGTTAACGTAAATTATACTGTCTATTTTCTGATATTCAAAACAAGCAAAATATAACGGTACCTGAGATCACAATAAGGGTAAAGACCAAAACACATTCCTCTACTATTCATATATGTTAACAAAAGATTGCCCTGCCAAGGGATGTACAACATATAGTAAAATATATAACAGCAGAGTTAAGCGAGTGTACCTCGTATTCTGAGTTGAAGGCCATTTAACTGCCGGTGAGTCTACCTCGTCTTTTGAAGCGAATGGGTTAAGTATAAAATCGCTACTTTTAGATAGTAACTTAACCAGACTACAGTATATGATAATTGAATATTTATTGATACTTATTAAAATATATTTGAAAATACAACTTGATACCCTCAGGGGTCCCCATCTAGGGGATATGTGGATGGCGACCACAAGGAGCCCAAGCTGAGCAAAACATTGCTTCCACTTACTTGTGTTTTGTTCCTTACTTCTATCTTTAACCGATCTGGTATTTCTTCCTTTCTTCCACTTACTTATGCCAGACTCTTTTAACTTTACTATCTAACCTTCTTCTTCCTTCCAAGTATTAGGCCAAGGCCTGTTACGATCCTATAGAAAATTTACCCTCCAGCGTAAATAGTTTGATCCTTCCGGAAAATTCTCATATAAGATTTGAAAGCATAATAATGGTCCCTTCGATTGGTTGCTGGCCAAAAGAAGGCAAGACCAGTGATGGGGCTGCCATCTTATAGCCTCTGGTCAGGCTTTTCTGGAGAAGAAAAGAAAATAAAGGAAAGAAGAAATGGAAGAAAGGAAAGACTCCCTAGCCCTCGGATGCCCTAATAGCGTCGGGGTCGAAAAAACAAGAGTTAACCAAGGGAGGTTAGATAGTAAAGTTAAAAGAGTGCAAAACACAAGTAAGTGGAAGAAATGTTTTGCTCAGCTTCTCTTGGTTAACTCTTGTTTTTTTTTCATGTCTGAGCAGATATAAATTCTCCTTACATCCCAATCATGAGCTAATGTTTTCCAATCATTCCCTGTATAATTTACCTCCTTTAAATGATGGTTAATGGTTAATATTATTCTCTCACTCATTCTTGGTCTACCTATTGAGCGCTTTTCCTTTGTTTTCCATGCCCCTCTTTCATTCCCAATTCTTGCCACTTGGCAGTCACCTCCCTCAAAATTATTGTTGTTATCTGTCCATAAACCAATGAGACTGGTCTTCCTTGTACAATTCATCTCCCATTTCATTCTTACCTGCCGTTGGGCACTTTCTCTTTGATTTAAAAGCCTCCATGCCCCTCTTTCATTCCTCATTCTTGCCCATATCCTGACCATGACAGTCTATGAGTCATAACTGTTCTTCTTACATCCAGTTCAAGCTCATTGTTATGTAATTTTCTCCATTCATCTATTTTTATGGTATTGCATTTATTCTTGTAATATAAACATGTTGGATTTTTTTAGGGAAGGACCATCTGATCCTGTTTCTGCAAAGAAGAAGAAAACCATAGGATATAATTTTGGAAATTTTAGTAATTGGTAAATTAACTGACTGCTAGGCGAAGGACTGTTGCATGATGGAAGATTGTATAATAACTGCAGTTGCAATCGGCAATGAATCTGCATTAAAAACAGAAAAATTATTATTATAAATTCTATTTTATAATGTTGTTAAGTGTAAATTAATATACTTAAACTATTAAGTTACGTAGATAGGAAATAACACTATGAGGTTTTTTAATATTGTTAATTTTTTCTTTCACTCACCTCATACTTCATAACTTCTCGCAGACCTAGGTTTCATCACATCATATGTGACATTCTCAATGCTGGCAAGTTTCAAAAAATCTTCAACAAATTCAACATTAAATTAGCACCGAAAAATGATTACAGCTTAGGTAATTTAATAAAAACCAACAAAAATTAAAAGATTGAAGACTGCAAAAAATCGGGAATTTATCAAATTAATTGTAAAGATTGTGAAAAGATATACATCGGAAAAACAAAAAGGAATCTAAATACAAGATTAAAGGAACACCTCATAAATGTTAAAAATGGAGAAACGGAAAAATCAGCACATGCCTGGTCAGAAAAACATAGAATAGAAACCAAAACAAAATTACTTAAACAATTGGAAAAACCGAAGGAACTCACAATTTGGGAAAAAAATTACATATGCAAGAATGAAAACACAACTATGAATTTTGGAATACCCGGTTATAAGGAGAGGGGATTGATTTGGAAGTTCGTCGGTCAGCCATCAGATGGCGCAGAGGTCTGCAGGATAGAAAGCCGTTTGACGTCAGTTGTGTACAGCATTGAGAATGTCACAAATGATGTGACGAAACCTAGGTCTGCGAGGAGTTATGAAGTATGATGTGAGTGAAAGAAAAAATTAACAATATACTTAAACTAATCGTCTGAATCAGTTATGAAGAAAATTTTTGTCTGCCTAAATCGGTTAAGGCAAAAAATTTTCTTTTCAGAATTGATCTTATTTTTATGATGTCGTGGATAGCGGTAGTGTAAGATACAGATGGAATTTATTTAAATTAACTTCACAGATATTTACACAAAATTTCCAAATTCACTTTATTTATTTCACAATAACTCACCAGTTTTTCACAAATAATTTACTGCTAATAAAATATCTTCCTTAACAATTTATTAATCACTCCGTTCTTTACACTCACTGAAGATTTCAGCTTAGAACATCTTTTTGTCTTCACATTTAGGTCACGTTTATTTGTCCAAACTTTGGACAAGATGACGACTCGACCAATCCTCACATCTTCTTTTATATGTGGTGATCAGAGCCAACTGGAAGTCAATCTGGACTTTTCTCAAATGGAAGCCTTGAGAACCGACCTTTTCAGAATGAAGTCATAGATGCATGTGGAAATTTCTCAATTCCTGAGTCATCAGCTCACGAATCCTTCTCTACCATACAAGGCGAGACCTGATTCTTGCCATCTTTGACCAGACATTTTAGGTATTGAAGGCATGTTGAATATTGTAAGTGGAAGTCTAGCTCGTAGTATGAGAGGCATTGCTGGAGAAGTTAGTACATATCATTGGACCGTGTACAGATCATTAAAAAGCAATTTTTGTTTATTACATTACGTGTACAATGTCATCATCATTATCATCTTAAATTCAAGGTTTAGGTATTCGCCTGTTCCAAATTCACAATGATTCCTTCCATCTCTTCCTACATCCCTTAATCCTTTTGGTTTATAATGATATGCTATCTTGGGCAATCTGGTTTCTTCCATTCTCTGAACATGCTCTTCTCAGCCGATGTGGTATTGTTGAATTCTATCATTTATTGAATATATTTATAATTAATTTCTTACTCTGAAGCCTTGTAAGGCAGTCTGTCTAGGAGAAAGACAACTCCGAAATTAAACTCTGGTCCTCCAGGTTGGGGGTTTTGCGGTTGGGCTGGTAACCTACCCAAGTAAAAAAAACTATCACTCAGAAGTCTCAAGTGCGAGAAACAATGGACTTGAGACCAGAACAGGTCGCATTGTTTGACCTAATCCTGGAAAGGAAGAAGAAGAAGAAGAATTAATTTCTTATCCTTCATTTCTTATGTGGTCCAATTTTGTGCATGCCTATGGTCCTTCTTAGAAAAGTCATTTCTGCATTTTTGTATTCTTCTAGAACTCCTCTTATTTGTTACTCAGGACTCACTACCGTATAAAAGTACCGGTACCGCCATTGTTTTGTAGAACTTCAATCATGTATCCTTCCTTGTTTTATGTTTTAGGGTCGTATGCAAATACATTAGTCTCTACTCAAATTACTTCCAATCACTGCTGAGCTGACTCACCGTGAGCAATTGCTGAGATCAAATTAACGGCCGACTTACCGGTCATGCATGAAAGTTGACGTTTTCGTAATATTGGCAACGAATTACCCAGAATTCTCAGCGATAAAACCACTTCCGTTATTTTTGTCTGCTATAGAGGAACGCATTTACGCTTGCGTCCCGCAAATAATACCGTGTACAACGACGTCTGCATCGTGCAATATTACACTGATTCTCCTGTTCTTCCAGTTGAATTCTTTGGTAGACTCTATCAAATTCCTCTTCTCCGCGTATACCGAAAACATGATCGAAGTCTTCAAGGTCCGACATCTTGGATAAAGCTGCAAAGGTTTCAAACTACATCGGTTCCCTTCGGGATTTTCACAATAAGTTTCTATCTTGAGCTATGATCTTAAGGTACCTCATCAGGTAGCTTACAATTATTATCGCATGAATAGATTTCTGAGTAAGCAAAATGTATTTGGATAAAACTTTCTCAGCAGAGAACGCCTTTTACTGTCTAATGCGTTCAAACATTCGACCCTTAGTGTTCTATGAATGGTCCACATATCATTTTAAATATTGATAATTTATTGTCTATATCATTTCTTGTTCCATATCCAGAAGACAATTCACAACGTAGGTAATATGTACAATGTCTCGCCTAGAAATTCAAATGCCAGCCCAACAATGCATCATAATACATCTTTTTTATGGCGCTCAGTGCAACTGTTAGCGTCACATCCACATGTGTATTATAGAGAAGTGATGATCATCTAGCCTGTATATGGATGATATGTGGTCTGCAGGTCAGATCTCCCACATGTTATAGCTGCTACTTATTGTAGCTACCCAAATTTATCGTGTTCTGGGTGTGCACTGTTTCCATACTAGCTGAAATTGAATAAAAAAAAGTTTCTTCCCAGATGGAGACTTGTATCAAAGCACGTCTAATAGTTCTGCACCAAGATATGATGCCTTAGGCAGTTCAGCTATGGCATGGGTCTTTCTCAATTTTTAAGTAACATAAAATGTAGATAAAACATCATAAATCTTGTGCAAAATCAGCATTTTTAACATGATAATCACTTATATTTGAAGAGAAAAATTTTTGCCTAGACCGGGACTCGAACCCGGGACCCTTGGCTTTCCGGGCCAAGTGCTCTACCAACTGAGCTACCGAGGCGAGTTACGATCTAGACGCAAATTTTTCTCTTATGTACGTTGTAATTCCCTCGTGCCAAATGCTTGAAACCATAGCTTCTATCTTTGCAAATGGCGGCTTCTTAGTTAAGAAGACATTTATTGGGAATTTAACACTACTTTATAGCCAGTAGGGCTTCTATTGACAATTTTATTATTAATTTAACACTTCTCATAGAAGGATAAATTATATTTGAAGAGAAAAATTTTCGCCTAGACCGGGACTCGAACCCGGGACCCTTGGCTTTCCGGGCCAAGTGCTCTACCAACTTCTTAACTAAGAAGCCGCCATTTGCAAAGATAGAAGCTATGGTTTCAAGCATTTGGCACGAGGGAATTACAATGTACATAAGAGAAAAATTTGCGTCTAGATCGTAACTTGCCTCGGTAGCTCAGTTGGTAGAGCACTTGGCCCGGAAAGCCAAGGGTCCCGGGTTCGAGTCCCGGTCTAGGCGAAAATTTTTCTCTTCAAATATAATTTATCCTTCTATGAGAAGTGTTAAATTAATAATAAAATCGTCAATGATAATCACTGTTGTAACCATTTTGTATAGTGTATCATTATAAAGTAATAATAAAAAATAATACGATGTATATATATATGTGTGTACATATATATCTTTTTATTATTATTTCAGGACTGTTTCTGTTATTTACACAGGTATCCTCAACCAAAATATACAGTTTTTTGGTGGGGTTGTACAAGACCAGCTTTTTATTTACGCGACTTATGCCATTTTTTATGTAATTTAAAGTATTACGAAGTGTTGATGATACCATTTACCTCTGGGATTTAACCATCGTCAAAATATTGAAACCTATCATGAAATTAAGTAGTGGAAATATGATTTTACGTTGTAACCGTCAGACATGTTGAATGTTCCATAGAATAACAGATATGAAGAAGTCATTTATGTTACGTATTAAATCAGATTTAAAATGCAAGGAAACTAAAAGCTAACCAAACCTAAATCATTGAATGGAAACTAAATCAATTACTCTAACGTAGGTGAATTCCAGGGAACGTCCTTTTTATTATTTTAGGCGGTTAAATATGTAAAAAACAAATTCGGACATAATTTGTTGAAGCCACTGATATGCTGTATCGGTGGTATATCTGTGGTCATCGTTGTGATAATCGGTGGTTTATCGCTGGTTAGAAGTAAGAACTGTTGTAACCTTTGTGGTCATGACAGGAAATAGTCCCACTTTATTTTCATATTTACGAGAAAATAAAGAAATGATAATAACTTTCCCAGATTGAAATACGTTAAATATAGTATTTGATTAATATGTATGCCAATTATGTACTGTTAAAGTGCGTAAATAAAAAGGCACTGTTCTCCCACTCGGCCAGTTTTTATCTTCCACACTTCCTGGTCTTGCGTGCCTGCTTCTGTCATATTTCTCTTCGGCTGTGGTGTATAAACCGTCGCACACAATTTTCCATCTAATATTCTTATGCCACTGATGCACTAAACACTTCAACCATTTATAATGTTTGGTACTATTTTAAACATTTTTGAACTATTTTATAAACATTTCTTACGATATTTAAATATTTCTAAATTATGCGAATATTGTATATGGAGTTCTACAGGTGCAGAAATGCTTCATGTAACATCCGCTAAGCGACTCTCACATCGCAGTTACCAACATTTGAAAATGATTCGAAACCATATTCAGTGTTAGTGTACGTAAAATTAGTTTATAGCTTGTTAAATAATATGCAAGTAAATTGTTTTGTTAGGTTAGGAAATGGGAAGTTAGTTTACATCCAATTTTTTTTTTTTTTTGCATTTGGAAATAAATAATATGCATGTAAACTGTTTTGTTAGGCTAGGAAATGGGAAGTTAGTTTACGTCCATTTTTTTTTTTTTTAGCGTTTGGGAATTTATTCCCAAAGTTGGTAACGCCGACTTCATAACCATCTACCGGAAGCTACATTAACCATTACAGCAACTCCTGCAACTGGCGAATGCGCACTGCGATTCTATAGAACTTAAAAGAATTCATATGCGATGGTTTATACACCTTATCCTTCTCTTCTTCATGTTGTCTTGAATTCCCTTTATCTACGTTGGCTTTGGTCTACCACGTTTCCCTTTTCCAGAAGATACCCATTTCAATACTTCTTTGTTTGATGTTTTTATTATTTATTTAACATTTCTCCATGAAAGATAAATTTTTCTCTTCAAATATAACTTCTTTGTTTGTTTGTGTGTCCCTTTTTCTCATTATTTGTTCATACCATCTTAGTTGGATTTCTTCAATCTCTTGTACAATATCATTTTCTACATTCATAATTTTATATATGCAGTGACTGCATGTGGCTACCAGATTGTATATAGGCCTATAGTGCACGAATGAAACCAGATTGTGGTTGCGGGAGATAATATAAAAAACATTTGTAGAATTGATTATACCTCCAAAAAAAAAAAAAGATACCACTGTTTGCACTTTCTTAAACATATTTTTCCCAGGAATAACGTTCCAGAAAAATGTAATTGACATATTTACATCATAGGACATCAGAAATTTATTAATATACAGTTTGATGTGTTTCACTTTTTCTCCACTAGGGTGCATTCTCACAATATTGCGATCCTTTGGCAATAAATAATATTATCTGGTTGCAGTGATAAACAAGTGAAACATAACGTTTCTCATTTGTTTTCAAACATCACCATTTACATTAAATATATCCATCCATAGTAATTCTGCCCGAAGGCAGGTCCTTCACTACAATCATAGCATTTTCATGCTATGCTTGCAGCTTTACTAGAGAATTGTAGGTGAGGTAGCTTCCTGTTGCTTTCCACACCGGTGAAGGATGATGGTGATGGCCATATGATTTTGGGGACCGTTTGGGCCTTAAAGTTTTCCTGACATTTGTCTTACAGGTGAGGAAAATCCCCGATAAAAACCTCACCCAGAAAAACTGTCCCGACCGGGGATTGAACCCAGGCCTGCTGTGTCACAAGGCAGCACGCTACCTCGAGACCATAGCGGTGGACTATTAAATATATAAATATTTTAAAATAACTATATTTAAATAATGATTTGTGGGTAAACAGCTTAATTTTATTTGTTAAATTGTCCTAACAAATGCCACTCTTGATTTACAAATTCTCTAGATAAATTGGAAATCACTCGTGGCATTACTTATGATAAAATATTATATATGGGCCTACCTAATCAGATGTTTATGCTTTATTTACAATTTTATTACGAGCACAATTTATGCTGCATGCTGACCCACCTGTAAATTCTGCCGTTATTTTAACCACATCCTCAATGGCTAATGTGGGATATTTTTCAGTTTTTAGGCAATATCATATTTTACGGGAAGTAAGACTGAATACAAGGTAAGATGATAGCAATAATAGGAACTTCCTCTATTTATTATTTACTAGTTAATACCCCGCGTGCACTGCTACTCCTAAATAAATGTTAATGTGTTTTTATCACCAGTTGGGGATCATCTTGTCATCAATAAAGGACAAAAATGGTTAATGTGAGAAGATAAACATATGCTGACATGGGCTGTTTTGTAGAGTTTTTTGAGATGTTCAATTCTGTGTACATTAATTTATTGTATTTGTTATGGTTTAGGCAGCATAAGCCATTTAAGCATCAAAATAGGGACTTTATTTTGTGTTTTTCACTACAAAGGGTGATATTTAGGGGTGAAGGGATTGACTATTACAACTCTTTTATAGCCTATGTTCATCCCCGGAATCTCCTGAGCATTTTTCAAAAAGCCCCATTTGAATCGGATGAATGGTATGGCAGAGCACGCTTGCCTGGGAATCTACTTATACTGGTCTTCTTGGTACCAATGAAAGACAAAATGGTTATTGTGAGTTATCCATAGAAGATAAACATATGCTGTCGCTGACTTTTTTGTAGAGTTTTTTTTTGTGATATTCAATTTTCTGTAAATGAATTTTGTGTATTTGTAATAGTTTAGGCAGCGTAAGCCATTTAAACATCAAAATAGGGACTTTATTTCATGTTTTTCATTACAAAGGGTGATTTTTAGGGGTGAAGGGGTTGAATATCACAACTCTCTTATAGCTATGTTCATCCCAGGAATCTCCTGAACATTTTGCTAAAAACCCCATCAAAATCGGGTCAACGGTATGGCCGTGCATATAATTCGAACAAACAAACATTGATTTTTTATATATTAGATTTATGACAAATATTGTATATGGGCCTACCTAATCAGATGTTTACACTTTATTTACAATTTCATTATGATGAGCACAATTTATGCTCCATGCTAACTCACCTGGAAATTCTGTTGTTATTTTAACCACACACTCAAGGCTAATGTGGGATATTTTTCACTAAACTGTATCAAAACATTTAAAATAATTTGTTTCTCATCGCTTTTCAAACGTTCTCCTTTCTGATGATTTATAGAAGTGGCCTTTTTAAAACAACTGAAATTCCAATCTATTCTGCATTGCATGTGTGTAAGAATGAAACAATGGTTATTTATTTTAATCTATTAAAATATTGTAATTATATATTTTAATATTTGAAGAGAAAAATTATACGCTCAGACCGGGACTTGAACCCGGGACCCTTGGTTCTCTAGACCAAGTGCTCTACCAACTGAGCAAGTACCGATCTAAACGCAAATCTTCCTCTATATACATTGTAATTCCCATCCACCAAATGCTGTGAAGCCATGCTTCTATCTTGCAAATGGCAGCTCCTTTATTAAGAAGACATATTTGGGAATTACAATGTATATAGAGAAAGATTTGCGTTTAGATCGGTACTTGCTCAGGTAGCTCAGTTGGTAGAGCACTTGGTCTAGAGAACCAAGGGTCCCGGGTTCAAGTCCCGGTCTGAGCGTATAATTTTTCTCTTCAAATATGATTTATCCATCATTGAGATGTACAAAATCAATAATATATATTTTAAGTTTCTCCCATATAAGTTATATAGACATGTGCTAGATAATACATATTTTTACATTCTTTATTTTAATAGAAAACTACATTTTCTTACACTTAGCTCAGAATTAGTATAGCATCAATCCTTCTTAGGTCTTACTCTCCCCTAAATATCATGTTTAATCTTATGCCACTGAAAGTCAGTAACATAGAAATATGTAGGAACTATATGGGCACCTGTATATACTTTTCACCAAAACTTAAGAACTTTGCCTTACACCACTACCTCAAGTCGGCTATTAGCGATACTTTCAAACCTTTTGCTGTAAGCATTTCAGGATCTTATTGCAGGACAATTGTTGCTTTTCTTCACAGGTATTTAAAAGCCAGGATAAAAAAGGTTGCCTTTTGTTCACTGGAATTTATGAGTGGAAAAGAGAAGGGGTGAGTCCAAGGTATTTCGTAGAAATGTGGTTCTTAAGTTTTGGCAAAAACAATACATATGTTACTCCTCTAAGTGTTTCATGCAGGCGGAAAATATTTTAACTAACAGTCTGTCTTTCCCTTTCTCTTTCTTACTATGTTGCCACTTCCTGTCCTTTGTGTTATGTTGTTTGATTGGCAGGTAGAGAGCTGACAAATACTATGTATTTTAATGATCCGTCATTCTGCGCAGTCAGTGGCAGAATGACTAACTTAACAACCCTGTTCCTTTTGGGGTGACGTCTAGGAATGAGCTTTCCCTTCCTTGCCCTTCTCATTGCATGTTGTCACTTGTGATTTATTGTCAGGCTGGTAACGGAGAGACGACAAATACTGTGATTTTAAATGATCCGACCATTTGAGCATTTCGTGCTTAAGTGACTATTTAATACACAATTGATCTTCTTGGTGATACAATATTAAAATATATGTACAGTCAATATGCCCATTTCACCAATAAATGTTTAAAATGGCCAACAAGTTTCTACAGCCAAGCTGTCATTCTCAAGACCAGATATTGACTGATATCTGGTCTTGAGAATGACAGCTTGGCTGTAGAAACTTGTTGACCATTTTAAACATTTATTGGTGAAATGGGCATATTGACTGTACATATATTTTAAGTGACTAATTTGACAACCATGTTAAGATATTTCACACATGTTTAGAGATTCTCCCCCCACATTTGAAGTAGAAAAATTTCAATACGTGATAGGATATACAGTTTTCTCCTACATCCCTTCCACAGATTCAGTAGATCGGTGACACTAGCGCTAAAACTCTTCCCCTCCGCCCGTGAACAGTTAACTTTGATGTGTAATATTGCACCATATAGGTGCTGGATCAAACCGTTATTGTTGATAACTATTTTGATTGGAAAGCATAGATTGTTCAAATTGTGACATCTTTGCCCGGGCCCATAGAGGCAAAGAGGGATTCAACTTTCTTTACTAAATTCTCCCAATATGTAATGTTTTCTGAGTTATAAAATACAATCGTGGAACCTTTGAGATAAAGGAACAACACACGCTTGAGCAAGCTTTTGGATTTTGACTTTGATATCTGACTTATGTTAACTACTGAATGAATAGGCATAGAGTAAGTAAAAATGCACAACTAAAGCTTTTAATGCGAGTCAAAATATAGTCAGATATAATATAAAGATAAATAAATAAATATTCAATTTACAAAGAAAAGAAATCATAGTAGATCATCTATACAAAAAGAAAATATGATATAAATCAACATACATACATTATCACTCACTGTAGTCCAGCCTCTGGTAGGGGGAAATACTGTCCTAGCGTCCCCACCCTGGCTTACTGGACTAAAACAAAACCAGCTCTCCTGAGCTGCTCTGACCAGACTCCAATGGTGACTAAGTAGATGATGATTCAATGTTACAAAACACAGCTATTTATGAGAGTTCACAGGGAGAGGGGGAATGCGTGATAGCACAGGGTGCGCACTAGGAAAGGGAAGGGATAGATAGGAAAGCATTTGGCACTGTTCATAAAGATGACACTCGTGATGGAGACACGACATATAGTTTGCGCAGTAAGATGTAATTCCTGTATCGAAATGTCCATTTCGGTACAATATAGTTTCCTATTTTGGGTTCTTTTCTAGATAAATAAATGGCTTTAATGTGGTTTATTTTCAATTGATATACCACTTCAGCAGACCACTTTATATAGCTGAAGTTTACTGGTATCATGGCCTTAGGAGTATGGTTGAGAGAGTGTACAATTAGTTCATAAGTTTGTGTATAGTGTAAATATGTTGAAGTGGCAGCTGATAAAGAAATTTTATGGGTGTACGTCATATGACTAGCACTCATATTGAAATAAAAATAAAACAAGTTTAAATAATTAAAAACTTGACGATTTTATTATTAATTTAACACTTCTCACTGAAGGATAAATTATAGAATAGAATAGATTTATTTAGCCTGGTGGAGTTAAGGCCATGTGGCTTTCTCTTCCACTCACCAGAACAAGCATATGTTACATATGAATACAAAAAAAATACAATAATATTCATATTAAACAGGACAAACATATGTTACACATGAATACAAAAAAAATACAATAATAGTCATATTAAACAGGACAAACATATGTTACATATGAATACAAAAAAAAGTTACAATAATAGTCATTGAACAATTAATTATCTGTCATATTGAATAATAATGAAATTAATGTCTAATAATAGAATGAAACTAAATACAATTAAAATTAAATTAATGATACAATGAATAAAAAAGGAATAACAGCTCGAATCTACTATACATAAAAATAAAAGAAAAAAAATACAAAGAAAGTAATAAACTACAATGAATTAATCTACGCTTTTTATACAAGGCATTAGGTAAATATATTAACAAATCCTAAGTCTATTTTTACTAAATAATGCAAAAATGCATTATTAATTTTTAAAAAGTAGTATTAGTGAGTTGTTTCTGTTAGTGATTTTATTTTCAATTTATTAAAGCCAAGGGTCCTGGGTTCGAGTCTCGGTCTAGGCGAAAATTTTTCTCTTCAAATATAATTTAAAACTTACCTCAGTTCTTTTTACTTCACCTAATATCTTGTCTTCTGTTTAGACCAGTTTCAAAATCTAAGTGGTTTCATCATCAGTAATTTTACAACTAACGTTCTGTCCACCAAGAGTACTGCTGCTTATTCCATCTGTTGGTGGACTGATAAACCTCTGAATCAAATCAACTTCCCAGGAATTTCAAAATTCATCAATTTTTCTTTCTTGCTTTTTGAAAGTGAATTTTTTTTCCAAACTGTGAACTCTTTTGGTTTTTCTATTTGTTTTATTAAACTAGCCTTTCTTTCAATTAGATGTTTTTTAGACCAAGCATGAGCAGCTACTGCTGATTTTTCCACTTCACCATTTTTGATGTTCCTAGTTTTCAATTTTAGTTTTGTTTTCTGTATATAAATTTTGTCACAATCTCCACATTTAATTTGGTAAATTCCCGATTTTTCTTCATTTTCATCATTTTTGTTGGTTTTAATTATCCTATTGAAGCTATATTCTTTCTTCGGTGCCAATATTATGTCTTGCCTGTTCTGTCCATCTTTTCACTGGCCTTCCTACATTCCTTGAACCTCTTGGCTTGTAGTTGAATGCTGCTCTTGGTAATCTTGTTATATTCATTCTTTCTACATGTGTAAACCATTTCTCTCTCTATTCTTTGATTTTCTCATTCAATGGATATATATATAAATTTAACTCTGTTCTTTATATCTTCATTCTTTATCCAATCCAATCTTGTGCAGCCTTTTGTTCTTCTAAGAAAGTTCATTTCTGCACTTTGTATTCTACTTTGTAATGTTTTGATCATTACCCAAGTTTTGCTCCTATAAAGAATGCAGGAACTGCCAATGTTTTATAAAATTTAAGTCTAGTATCTCTTCTAATATTATGTTAAACTTTTAATAAAGTTTTTGAAACTTATGGTGCTTCAAAACATCTGGAAAGGAATGCAAAAATTTACAAACTTATTACATTAAAAAGAGAATCTGCGGTGGCCACTCTTAAGAGGACACAACTGTCTAAATAAACACCTATTCAGATTTGGCATAGCAGATTCACCTAAATGACCTTTTTGATTTTAAATGAAGATATGGAACGTTGTCCAGCTTTTGTAGAAGAGAACAGCCTTCCTGCTAAATATTGGAATGCAAGAGAGTGAATGATCCCATTTCATCCCATTACAATGCAGCAGCAATGTAAATTAAATGGAAAAAACCATCTAAAGGGATATGTCCTCTGGAAGGGATTGTACGAACGCTGATCCCTATGCTGTAGCTCTGACCTATTTCTAGTTGAAGAAAAATATTGATTTCTTGGCACACAAGCCTTGAACATGTGCCAAGTTGAAAACATGTGGGTGTTTGTGTTCAATCGTAACAGGTCGTTTGAAAGGCATAAGGTGCAGTGTTAGTACAGAATGGAGACAGTTGAGTAAAGAGCTGTTATTAAATACCTTCAGAAGAAGTGGATGTCTCCTTCTCAAATTCATGAAGATATGACGGCAACTTTTGGGCAATCTGCCGTGTCTTACAGCATAGTCAAAAGATGGTTTCGTGCATTTAAATGTGGAAGAACGACCTGTGAAGATGAGCATGGTGGTGGCCCTCCAAGAACTGTCACAACTCCAGAAAATATCAACAAAGTGTATGATATAGTGCTGCAAGATCGACAAATCTCAATCAGAGACATAGTAGAGGAAACAGGCTTCTCATATCACAGTGTGCACAATATTTTGGAAAAGGAATTGGGCATGAAAAAATTGACTGCAAGATGGGTGCCTCAAATGTTGATGCTGGCTCAGAAACGACAAAGAACAGTACTTTGTGAGCAGAGCAACATTTAACCAATTTAGAGTAGATAAAAAATGATTTATTGAGAGGTATGTGACTATGGATGAGACATGGGTCCACCACTATGACAAAATTCAAAGTATGCAGTGGAAACATAAGGGTTCACCGACCCCAAAGCAATTCAAGGTGCTGCTCTCTGTGTTTTGGGATGGCCAAGGTGTTATTATGGTAGACTATTTGCAGAGAGGAGCCACAATAACAGGCCTTTATTTTGCAGATTTAATTCATAAATTGGAAGATGCTATCAAAAAATGCTGTGGCAAATTAAGTCTAAAAGTTCTTCTTCATCAAGACAATGTTCGAAGTCACAAATCCTTAGTTTCAATGGCTGCAATTTCAATAGCAGGCTTTGAATTGCTGGACCATCCACCGATCTGGCCCCCAGCGACTAAAGGCCATTCCCAAAACTCAAGGAGCACCTGCATGGGAAGAAATTTTCATCCGATAATGAGGTAATGCTGTCTGTAAACCAGTGGTTTGCAGAGGTTGGACAACCATTCTTCCAGGAAGCTGTAGAAATGTTGGAGCACCGCTGGGAGAAGTGCATCAATCTTCTAAGGGACTATGTGGAAAAATGAGATAAGAATCATTTTTCCCCACAATCCTAAGTGGGTCAGGGCTACAGCATAGGGATCACCCCTCGTAACATCTGGAGCCGAAGTCTGAAGATTTTGGGCTTGTAAAAGAACCTTAAACCTAAATTGGAATATCTGAGCAAAATTTAATCAGCTTTCCCATCCAAGTAATATCTTAGTTGCCTATTAGATGTCTTTTTGAGGCAAGAGCTAAACTACTTGCTGAGATCTGTAGGAAAATAAGCATAACTAAATTAGCTTGGTTAAGTAACTCCCGCAAGGGAGCAACCTTGCTCCGTAAGTCTGAGAACTTCTATTTGATTTTCATTTATATGGGCACATCTAGCGAAAATCCACAGTACATCTTTCAGTAGGGTTAAACTATGTACCGGTACAATTTTTGGGAAAGAGGGGTTTAACCTATAATCGTGGTTCACACGGATATAGGATAGCAAAATAATTATTACAAATAAATAGTATAACTGGTTACTACCCTTAAAGAAAATAACTTTCTATCGAAGTAATTTACTACCCTTTTTTATTCATAACAAAAAAAAATTACTATCCAGGTATGTGTCTGTGAGGCATGTTATTAATTAAAAAAATCCAATGTAACATAATTATTATGTTAAATACTCTGGTACTATTATGTTGGTTCTATATATGTTCTATATTTAGAACATAAAAGAAGTTTGTGAATTTTTCGCGCAAAAAAAAAAGTATTTCGCAGAAAGATGGAAGCACTATAAAAAATTGCATATCCGCCATAACAAACGTAAGAAGGAATTCCGATCGATCCCGGTATTTTGAACATATGTGTTTTAAGATTTAAATTTTTGTTAGTGTTAAGTGAAAGAATGTACATTTATTCCTAAGTGCATCACTTCATTTAAGACTCCAAGCTACAAAAACAACGAAACCAGATCAAGAAATGGATGACCTAGGTATGTCAAATTTTGTTGAAATTAATTAATTTCAATGCTTTAAGACTGACAGTTGGATGTATTATATAAGTTTCACATAAAAGGTTAAGTGATTTATGTATATTATCATGTGAATGTACTTATAAAAATATGTATTTGTTATTGGTATGTGTAGCCGTACATATTTAGGGTTAAATATTCCGTTCTCTGGTTTAGGTTAGATCTTTTCATATTAGAATGTTGTTGCGTTTAGTACGTTTTGATATGTATTAAGTAGCAGTGCATTATAAAAATTAGTAATTATTATCGATTGATCAATTTTCAAGAGCCTACATGTCAACTTATCAACTAGGTGCAGGTTAAATAAACATGGTGTGGTTTGGTGAAATTAAATGTTTCTTACCTCTCTCATATAAATCTTTGGCCTGCACTTAAACTTGCGTGAAATATTTTCTAAGTCCTGTAGAACAACAGTGCGCATGCGCCAGAGTTAATAGAGTCAGCGATAACCCACAATCAAACCACATATTATCATCCTCGATTACTATCCGTCGCTATGAAATTTAAATGACCAATATTTGCAATAAATCGCCAAATCTATGTTAAAAAATATATTAATAATATTAAAATTACCAAACGTTTATTAAAAATGGGTGTACACTTACTTATCACTCCCTAACGCTGATCCAACCAGCGATAACTCAAGACAGCAATAGAAAAATCATAGACTAAATAATGTACTCTGTGGATAAAATAGCAGTTAGCATCACAATATTGTCTAACAGTGTCATAATATCGTGATTTGCATATTTAAATAAATACTTCAAAATTATCTAATAATGTTATAAAAATTGTTTGAAAAGTTTAAAATATTAAATAATTATATTATTTTTGGTCTGGACATCTTACCTCAATATTAATGTTTTTTTTTTTTTTTTTTTTTTTTTTTGTTCTTGGACATGTTTCAAAACAATTCTCTGTTTTATCTTCAGCTTTCCCAGACTGGTTTTATTTATGTTGCATTATGTTGCACCACCTGGATGTCGATGTCAGCTCCATCCTGTGGTTGGCCAAAGAACCTCCAAACAAGGTCACCCTCCATCGGAATATCAAAATTCATAACTCTGTTTCTGTTCTTCTGAATATAAATTTTTTCCCAAATAGTCAGCTCGTTTGTATTTTCTAACTGTTTTAATAATTTATTAATACATTAATATTGAGGTAAGATGTCCAGACCAAAAATAATATAATTAAAATAACCTCAAAATATAACTTCCTAAAATTAAATATATTAAATAATGTTAGTAAATACAGAAGAAGAGCTATAATTTACAACAATATAACTGAAAAATCAAGTGCTAGTTGAGCCAAATCTTCTAAGTTGATCACGATTTCGAGACTATAACTGTCTCATCCTCAGAACTTTCTTGGCGACTGAGGATGAGACAGTTATAGTCTCGAAATCGGGATCAACTTAGAAGATTTATATGAGGAGAGGTAAGAAACATTTAATTTCACCATAAATTAAACCTCATAGTGATTAATTCCTATAAAAGTTAAATATGGTGTGGTATATTAAATTAATGTTGGGAAGTAAACATTATGAGGTATAATCATTAAAATTCATCGGAGAACATTTTGTTTAAACAACTCACCTCACAGGATTCATGCTTCCATGATACCGCAGTTTCAAACACAGTCGTGTTCATCCTCAGCCATAATTCCGAGATGAACACGACTGGGTTTGAAACCATGGTATCATGGAAGCATGAAACCTATGAGGTGAATTGTTTAAATAAAATGTTCTCCGATGAATTTTAATGGTGTGGTATAGCCGATTTGGTATAAAAGTTATTGGTATCAGTATTACATTCACATATTTGGAGGTTGTTATAATGTCTACAATCAAATCACTAAATGTAGTCATATTTCTACGATTGAAAATTAAAATCTAACTACAAAGCATAACTTTTTTTTTTTTAATTTCAGTCTTTGCGATTTTGGAAAAACTGCACTTAAACTGATGTGAAATATTTTCAGTCCAATAGAACAACAGTGCGCATGCGCCAGAGTTTATAGAGCCAGCGATAACCCACCATCGAACCACATATCGATTATCATCCTCGATTACTATCGATATTGTACTAAAGTTAAAAAATCTAAAGATGGCAGCATCTCGCTATGAAATTTAAATGACCAATCTTTGCAATAAATCCCCAAATCTATGTTAAAAAATATATTAATAATATTAAAATTACCAAACGTTTATTAAAAATGGGTGTACACTTACTTATCACTCCCTATGCCGATCCAACCAGCAATAACCCAAAACAGCGATAGAAAAATCATAGACTATACTGCAATTACTGATTCTCCGGCCTTGACGTTTTCACGAGTGTTGCCAATATGGATATTCAGTGGGAGTGGCCGCTTTATGTAGGCAGTTAGCAGACATACAGCTGACAAGATCTCAATAATTTCAAACCTTACTAGTGCACTATAGCTGCGTCAAGAGCAGTGATTGGTTCTGGCAGACATCTACTCTCACTACAACTATATCCTTATTGCCAATAGAGGGTGAATTCTCTCTTTACCTCTCGCATAACCTAAACTTCAGAGACGGAGATAATGCGGCTCGGGTATAAGTAATATATTCGTAAATTAATGAGTCATTTTTTAACATCTTACCTCATATTTTATGACTCTAAAGTCATAATGTCGGTTGAAAATGAGAGAGATCCTTCTCTCGAAAATTAGTTCCCATGTTTGAAGAAACATAAAATATGAGGTAAGATGTTAAAAAATGACTCATTAATTTACAAATTAAGAACCTCATATGTCCTGCGCCGTAGCCGAGTGGTTAAGGTAGGAAGCCTTGGCGCAGAGCTACGGGACTTGTGCTGGTTCGAGTCTCCATGGGGGAAGTAATTTTCTCATGGTATTTCGGCCAGAATGGGACCGGTGCCCACCCAGCATCGTGAGGCAATTGGGTAGCTACAATAAGTAGTGGCTCCAGGTTGAGGAACCAGCTATAACAGCTGGGGGACTCGACATGCTAACCACATGTCACCCCTACACTGGCTGTTGATCATCTACCTCTGTGATTGACACATGTGGATGTGAAGGGCCAGCAGCAGGCTGGTAAAAGGGCAACCACTGAAAAGTGGAAAGACCCTCAATCGGAAGAACCTCATAATGTTATTTCCCATATTTAACTATGAATAAGTAATATGCTCTGTGGAGAAAATAGCAGTTAGCATCACAATATTGTCTGACAGTGTCATAATATTGTGATTTGCTTATTTAAATAAATACTTGAAAATTGTCTAATAATGTTATAAAAATTGTTTGAAAAAGTTTAAAATATTAAATAATGTTAGTAAATACAGAAGAGTTATAGTTTACAATAATAAACTAAAAAATCAAAAAGCAGTAAAAGTGCAGTTGAGTTGGGATTTTTGATAATGAAATACAAATTATGCACTGAAAGGCATTCAGAATAGATTAAAATGCAATGCACTAAGAAATATTAGTGCTCTGAAAACTAGAAACCCATCCACTCATCTAATGCATCGTGTCTCGGTGCAGAGTCAATAGACATGTGCTGCTGGTTTCGAGTCCCCAAAGACAGGTATGGGACTGGTGCCTATCCAGAATCTTGAGAAATATAAATAGCACGTCCACTGCTGTGGTCTCGAGGTAGCGAGCTGCCTTGTCATACAGCGGGCCCGGGTTCGATCCCTGGTTGCGGCAGTTTTTCTGGGTGAGGTTTTTATCGGGGTTTTTCCTCACCTGTAAGACTGTCAGGAAAACTTTAAGGCCCAAACAGTCCCCGAAATCATATGGCCATCATCATCCTTCTTCTTCTTATTCTTCTTCCTTCCAAGTATTAGGCCAAGGCCTGTTACGATCCTATAGAAAATTTTCTGTTCAGCGCTTCACAGGACGGCCCAGAGATCTTCCAGGAAATTCTCGTATAAGACTTGAAAGCATAATAATAGTCCCTTCGATTGGTTGCTGGCCAAAGGAAGGCAAGACCAGTGATAGGGCTGCCATTTTATAGCCTCTGATCTAGCTTTTCTGGAGAACAAAAGAAAATAAAGGAAAGAAGAAATGGAAGAAAGGAAAGACTCCCTAAGCCCTCGATGCCCTAATAGTGTCGGGGTCGAAAAAACAAGAGTTAACCAAGAGAGGTTAGATAGTAAAGTCATCATCCTTATCATTATCATCATCCTTCACCAGTGTGGAAAGCAACAGGAAGCTACCACACCTACAATTCCCTAGTAAAGCTGCAAGCATAGCATGAAAATGCTATGATTGCAGTGAAGGACCTGCCTTCGGGCAGAATTACTATGGATGGATGGATATAAATAGCAGCTCCAGCTTGAGAAAACCAGCTATAAGGCTCGGGTACTCTGTATGCTCTACGATATGCTGGCTGGATGATCGTTGATGTCTGTAAATGGCACATGTGGATATGAAGATAGCAGTCAGCTGATAGGCCAAGAGCCTTCTAGGCCTGATATGCTGTTGAGTTTATTTTTGTAAAATTAAATCTCCAATTATATTTGATTTTGAAACGGAACTGGTAATGCTGAGTAGGAAATATTTATACAAGCAAAAAACTGTTAGCATATATATTTTTTTTTAAGTAATCCCACTACAGGCCTCAGGAGGCCCTTTGGGTATTAGGAGGTTAAGGCTCCCACTTTTTCTGGACAATTGGCACTTGATGTCAACCGGGTTGTCATCCCTGCGTAATGGCCGCCTTTACCCCAGAACAAGCATCTGGTACTCATTTCCGTTAGAGGCTGCTGGCCTCACATCCACATGTGTTGATCATAGAGGTGGATTATCATCCAGCCCAGTATAATGGTGACAGGTCAGGTCCTCCATCCATTAGAGCTGGTTTTCTCAACCTTGAGCTGCTAATTGCAACTACCCAAATTTCTCTGGTTGCTGAATGGGCACTGGTCCCATACTGACTGAAATTATACGAGAAAATTTCTTCCCCCATAGGAACTCAAACCAGTGTAAGTCCCGAAGCTCTGCACCAAGACATTTTGCCTTAAACTGGTTGGCTACGGTTCAGGACTGTAATATTAAGTGATAATAATAGCCTAATAATAAATTTGTCATCTTCTCTTCTTTTCCGGATTATTATCCTTTTCATTGAAAGCAATGTGTAAATTCATCACTGGCTTCTTAAGCACAACGTGACTTGACTATAGACTATTTAGCTATCATTTTGAGACCTTCACAGCTCTCTTCAAAGAGTCAGGAACTTTATTCCCACTCATGTCACTCTGACAAGCAATATCTACCAGTACTTGAGCATTGCTCTCCTCCCATAATGTGGTCTTTGGGTCAGACTTTGAGAGACTTTTGTCCAATACTTGACCCCCAAAAGAGTACATGAGGAAAGATGAAGAAGAATAATAATAATTTCAAGTTTATGTAAACTATAGCAGAGCATTTTTATTAAGTTATGTAGATAGGGTCGGCCGCGGTGGACTAGTGGTTATGCTCCTTGCCTCTAGTCCCAAGGGTCGCGGGTTCAAACCCGGCCGGGGTCGATGGATTTTTAGGACGGAAAAATCCAAGGAGCAAGACCTCCAGGAGGGACTTTAAGCTGTGGGTCTCGAGTCTGAAGATTTTCAGGCTCGTAAAAGATTCTTAAGCCTGAATGAAAAAGCCTCTAAGCAAAATTTACCGAATTTTCCCGTCCTAGTACTACCTTGGTTTCCTAGATGTCAGTATGAGGCGGAACGCTGACCACGTACCACTCAAAATGATATCTATACGAAAACAAGTGTAACTAAATTAGTATGGTTCAAATTGTTCCCTGTAGGGGGAGAGTGCCTAAATCTCTGTAAAGGGAAAACATAGGCTTACAATACAGTACAAAATGTAGATAGGAAATAACACTATGAGGTTTTTTAATATTGTTTATTTTTTTCTTTCACTCACCTCATACTTCATAACTCCTCGCAGACCCGGGTTTCGTCACATAATTTGTGACATTTTCAAAGCTGTGTCACGTTCACAACTGACGTCCAATGGCCCTATTCTGCAGACTGACCTCCGTGCCATCTGATGACACAGCATTGAGAATGTCACAATACAGCAGAGCGGTTTAAGGCATCATGCTTTGGTGTAGAGCTACAGAACTTGCATTGGTTTGAGTCCCCATGAGGGAAGACATTTTCTCATGGAGTTCTGGCCATTATGGGATCAGTACTCATCTAGCATTATGAGGAATTTGGGTAGTTACAATAATTGACGACTGGAAATGGAAAACCCTGGAAGTGCCAAACTTCAAACTTTGAGGAAACAGGAAAAAACCGTAACAAATTTACTTTACAAATAATTTTATTCAATAAAACTGAAATTCTGGTAGTTTTGCATAATTGGTAACATCTCACATAACCAATGTTGCAAAAGTATTTTAAGTTTAGTAAACATATCAGTATGAAAATGGACATTTTGGGAACAATGTAAGTGCCATGCTTCGCTTCCAAGAAAACACAGCATCAACTCACTTATTTCTGAATAGAGAATAGCATGTAAAACATTGGGAACATACAGTTATTGTTAATTTCATTCAATATATATGCTGACTGTCACATTCACTGACACGATGAGACATAGAAGTGTCTGTACTTAACATCAAGAAATTCAACCATGGAAAGTAAGTCCTTTTTTTCAGCACTTATTTTGTTGGTCAGTGGCAGGTGGAGAATATTTCCTATGGAGGGAAGATTATGCATTTTAAACCCCTTTTTTAACACAACACACTCAATCCATTCTTCGTCTCTGAATGATGTTTTAAGCAGGAGCTTGCCTTTCTTCTCTGTGCTGAATACACTGCTGAAGCTTTTGTTATCTGTAGTTTGGTGGTATTTAAACATGTTTATATATTAAATTTGGGAATTTGGAAACTCGTAAAAAAGAACACTTCAGAAACATAAAGAATGGAGAAATTTAAAAATCAGCTATAGCAGCACATAGTTTATTAGAGCATCATAGAATTGAAAAAGAAGCAAAACTTTTGAAACATCTATCCAAACCTTCGGATTTAACAGTTTGGAAAAAAATATATATTCTAAAAAACCATACTAGAACCATGAACTTTGAGATTCCAGACGAACCGAGCTTGATTACAAAGTTCTTCAAAAATACAACAGATGGCAGTTTAGAAAATGATTCATTAAAAAGAACACCAGATGGCAGTTTAGAAAATAATTCCTAAAAAAGAACACCAGATGGCAGTTTGGATAATTACTGGCAAAAAAAATTTACAGTCGTGAAAACAGCTGATGATGGTGACAATATGGGTCGCTGATACTGCAGTGCTGTGTTTAAAAAAACATAGAAGTATGAGGTAAGAATGAATCACGATTCATTTAATTCTTATTTAAATATGTGTTAGCTAAGGAAACCAGATCAAGGAAATCACCTTCATCCATTTTCACTAACTTGAAGGAGTTTTTAACTCTAGCGGTGGCGACCATACTTTCTTGTTCCTCAGGTACCATGCACTTTTTGGTCTCTCATCTTGCCTTCCATTTCCATCACAAAACACGAAACTCACAAAATGCAGGTCTAAAATAACCAAATCAACGTTAATGTACTATAACCTACGAGAATGCACACGAGAAACAGTTGCAACTTTATCTTTGACTAGCTCATCACGCTCGGCACATTCAGCGTTCTCTATGTCATCACTGGAGGCAGCACTTACACACTGCTACATCTTTAGGAGACATTTTGAACTACAAGAAAATATGTTTGGCACTTTCAACCTTCACCAAGTTGTTGGCCTCAGCACATTCATTGTTTTCCATGAAAAATCTGAAAGTACGTAATTGTGACTCTTTCAGCGTTTTCCATTTCCAGTCTTCAATTAGTGGCTCCAGGTTGAGAAAACCAGTTGTAATGATTGGGGACCCGACATGGTGACTATATGTAACCTCTATTCTGGGTGGATGATTGTTCATCTCTTTGATTAACATGTGTGGATGTTATGCCAGCACCTAGCTGCTAGGCCAAGAATGCTCTAGGTCTGTCACATCATGTAGTAGTTTAGTTGATGATATACATATGTTCACAATATAATTATAACCTTAAAATTTGGTTTTATGAACTTGATATATTTTATGATTTGGACCTTAACCTCTTAGCGTATGTTAGTCTACATGTGTTTCATTTTGTAGCAAATATAAATCTTATTTTTTATTATGGGTGATTTCATGACAGCATGTCCAAATTTATAATATTGTTGCTTTTCATTTTTAATACAATTTTAATTTATCCCTAAGTCTGAAATAATGAGGTTTCCTATATTATTCCCGGTCCACCACTGTGGTTTCGATGTAGCACGCTGCCTTGTCATGCAGTGGGCCCAGTTGGGACAGGCTCCTGGGTGAGGTTTTTTTCGGGGTTTTTCCTCATCTGTAAGGCAAATGTCAGGATGCTTAGGGCCCAACGGTCTCCGAAAATCATCCGGCCATCATCATCATCCTTATCATTATCATCATCAACCTTCACCGGTGTGGAAAGCAACGGGAAGCTACCACACCTATAATTCCCTAGTAAAGCTGCAAAGCATAGCATGAAAATGCTGTGATTGCAGTGAAAGACCTGCCCTCGGGCAGAATTACTATGGGTGGATATTATTCCCATGTTTTATTTTTAATTAACAACTTAATTTCTGATTTAAATTAAAATTCTTTATATCTTACCTCATTTCCAGTCTTTTAATTGTACCAGTTTCAAAGCCTATATGGCTTCATCTTCAGTAATTTCTTGTTGACTGATGTTATGTTGTTCAGGAGAACTGCTCTGTGTTCCCCTGATTGACATAACATCAGTCAACAAGAAATGACTGAAGATGAAGCCATATAGTCTTTGAAACTGGTATAATTAAAAGACTGGATATGAGGTGAGGTATAAAGAATTTTAATTTAAATCTTAAATTAAACCTCATAGTGGTTTTTCCTATAAAAGTTCAACTTAATTTCTGTTTCTTATACTGTCTGCCAGCAGTGGCAGAGATTGAACTTGGGAGGGTTCAACATTACAATTACTAACTATATTGATAGTTATCAGTACTTATTGGATAACATTCGTGCTAGCGACATGGTTTACAACATATTTATTCATGTTTCTGCTATAGACAATTGCCAAAATGTTTATTCAGGTTATGTTAGGTATTAAAATTCATCGGAGAACATATTGTTTAAACAACTCACCTCATAGGATTCATGCTTCCATGATATCGCGATTTCAAACATAATCATGTTCATCGTCAGCCATAACTCCGACTGATGAAATTCTTCAGCCGTCAACTATTCTATTGTCGCCATCTTCAGTGCTGCCATCTATGGTTGAATTTATGAATTTCGAAATCAATGTAATTTCGTTAGGGATATCAAAATTCATTGATCTATTTTTGTTTTTCTGAATGTATATTTTTTCCCAAACTGCCAATTCCAAAGGAATTCCTTGAAGTTCATAAATTCAACCATAGATGGCAGCACTGAAGATGGCGACAATAGAATAGTTGACGGCCGAAGAATTTCATCAGTCGGAGTTATGGCTGACGATGAACATGATTATGTTTGAAATCGCGATATCATGGAAGCATGAATCCTATGAGGTGAGTTGTTTGAACAATATGTTCTCCGATGAATTTTAATGATTATACCTCATAATGTTTACTTCCCAACATTAATTAAATATATGTTAGGTATGTTAGATTTGGTAGGTAATTGCCAACTTTCACTTTTTTTTTTGATAGCGAGTATTTTTTCATAAGTGCCTATTTCTTTTTGAGCAATGTTTAATAGATACTTTCCATTGTTATGGTGTATTTAGGCTATTTATTCCTCGACTTCTCGTTCAGTTTTAAGGACTTTTCTTATTTCTATTGGAAAATACATACATACATGTACACACATTCATATATATATATATATATATGCAAGTATATAATTATATATATATATATATATATATATGACATGAGTCCACCACTGTGGCGTGATGCTTTGTCATGCAGTGGACCAGGATTCAATTCCCGGTCAGAACAGGCTCCTGGGTGAGGTTTTTTTGGGGTTTTTCCTCACCTGGAAGACAAATGTCAGGAAGCTTAGGGCCCAATGGTCCCCAAAAATCATCTGGCAATCATCATAATTTTTATCATTATCGCCATCTGTCACTGGTGGGGAAAGCAACGGAAAGCTACCACACTTAAAATTCCTTAGTAAACCTGCAAAGCATAGCATGAAAATGCTATGATTGCAGTGAAAGACCTGCCCTTGGGCAGAATTACTATAGAATAGAATATAACTCATAATTGGCCTTCATTGCTAAATGTAAAAAATATAGTTATCTTATAACCTATATATATATTTTTTTTCTCAGTTAATTAATTATTCACAAATTGCCACAAAATATTAAAATTATAATATAAAATGAGGTACATTCTAAGTTCCGTCTCCTCAACAAATGAAACATTAAAAAAATTGTAGGCCTCTTCCGTCCAGTCACAAGAGGCCAAAGTGTTTTAAAAGTTTTGTTAGTTGAAGAGACATAACAGAATTTTACCATGTACTTTGTTAACATTAATAATTTTTGCAAATAGGTATGTCAAGTAGAATCCCCAAAAGATCAAACATCTTAAATGTTTTTTTTTTCTATCCTTTTAATATTTGGTCTCCGATAATCAATGCTTTCTCATGAATATGATTGCTTATATGATGTGACTGTATTATAAATCCTTGATTTGGAGATTGGCATCAGCAATAATTGAATCAGTAATTTTAGAAAAGGTCTTACTCATATTTTAAGTGCAATGAAATGTGCGCATTTCTTACCTTTTAACAGAAGTAAACTTCTCGTACGTGGAGTTTTCTTTATGTGATACAGTAGGTAGCTATACAGTGTTTTTTGAATTCTGTCTCTTCTGTAGACATGCTTAATTGAAAAAGATTTATGGAGTGTAGGGGACTAAAATTACTTTGGCATACAGCCAGAGAAGAAAAGAAATTTTTGTTGTTTTTATTTTTTAGAGTCTTTAGGAATGTTGTTTGACTTTGGTTTTCTAATGCTGGCTATATCAGATTATATTGGGATAACATATTTTCTCTAACTTTTGTTCTATGTATCAACAAAGTCTCTTGTGCAATTCCATTTATTTATTATAAAAATACAAAACAATTCTTTTTGCTGAAAATTTATGTTACAAAAAACATTCTGTGATTTTTTTATTTATGAAGATAGTTATTTATATGCGAAATGTAGAGGATTAACAGAATATACAGAACTGTGATTATTCCAGTCATTTTATATGGACGCTATTAGGAAATTTGGACCAAAGTGGTTATGGAAATTTTTGTCCTAAGAGAGACGAACAGGCGGATGAATACCGTATTTCACGGACAATAAGACGCACTTTTTTCCTTCGAAAAATTGCCTCCAAAATTCAGGTGCGTCTTATATTAGAATTTAATATAAAAATGTCCAGTGTTTGATTTAAAATTTCCGCCAGTCTTAAAATTTGCCACATATCCGATGCCGCGGGAATTATCTCTATCTGGTAACATTGGATTCAATTGGAGGCAGCAACATGCACCGATGCGACGAACATGAGTTGCGGGGATTCACAAGCTTGCTAACACTGTCTCCCTCCCGCCCCGCCATCACAAGTCCAGAACACTGTCTAACCTATGATGCGTCATTGCAGTTCTACGATGTCAGTGAACTTGAACAAATGGATGATGGATGAAACCCAACATGAATTCACGCCGAAGGAACTTTAAAACGACATACAATCAAGCAAGTGTGTCAGTGGATAAAAATGTCGTGGTCTAGAATGAGAGAAGACATTATTGTTAAATCATTCAAGAAATGCGGCGTAAGTAACGCTCTCGATGACAGTGAAGACCATCATATATGTGAAGAGGACGACGAAGAGGAAGGAGAAGAATAAGAAGAAAGTTCAGATGACGATATTCAGGGATTTTAAAGATCACAATGATTTTATAAACTCAGATGTTTTTAGTCTGGCTTTGAACTCTAATAATAAAAATGGTAAAAATGTTATTTTTTTAAAATTGCATACAAATTAAGGTGCGTCTTACAGTTCGTAAAGTGCGGTAGAGAAAGCGGCATGACATTGAGCTAAGCGATCTCTAAAGGGAGACCAGATATAATATAAGGCCAACTAACTAACTAACTCATTGGCACTATCGAACCCGCAGGTTCATGGCCGCGCGGACATAAGCTCTCCATATATTCCTATCCCGAGCCAATGTTTTCCAATCATCCCCTGTATAATCTACTTCCCTCCAATCGTCATTCTTGGTCTACCAACTGGGCGTTTTCCCTCTGGTTTTCCTACAAGAAGCTTCCATGCACGTCTTTCATTCCCCATTCGTGCCATATGTCCTGCCCATTGCAGTCGGCGAGACTTAACTGTTCTCATTATATCAGGCTTCCTATAAAGACCATGTAATTCACTGTTATGCAGTCTTCTCCATTCATCTGTCTGTTCATCTCTCTTTGGTCCAAAAATGTTTCTAAGAACTTCATTCTCAAATACTCGTAAA
Source organism: Diploptera punctata (assembly GCA_030220185.1). NCBI lineage: Eukaryota > Metazoa > Arthropoda > Insecta > Blattodea > Blaberidae > Diploptera > Diploptera punctata. Next base: position 168,463 of record JASPKZ010007464.1, read on the forward strand.
CCCCTTTTCTCCCTTATAGTAAGAGTCCATGTTTCCCATCCGTATAATATAACTGGTAGAATAATAGTATAGCAGGATTTTAATATCATAATAAATATGAAAGTTGAAGTTAATAATTTTGTATTTTAAAATTATTTTAATATTTAAATATAACTTAAATAAAGAAAACATCTAAATAATTCATTGGTTGGTTATTGTTCAATAAAAATGCCTCAGTAATAATTAAAGAAATTGTACTACATAAGTTTTTTTGTAAATAATGCTTTTTAAAATTGTTTTAAGTCATTGTTGTCAGAATAATAAAGCTTTCTGTTATAACTGTAATAAGAACACCTGCTTTACTTCATATCTTTAAATGAAAGTATACTAAATTCTGATTGGATGTTAAAACAATTAACTTTTTGATTTAACAAATCAAATTTAAACCTTATATTTAAAGAACTATTAACCAATAGAATTTAAAAATAACATCATGTGATGTAGTAATGTTCTTTAAAAATTATAAAGAATTACACTAGTCATTCTTCATACAAATTTCCACAAAGATAGAAGCAAGAAGAGTTCTCAAGATAAAATGTAATATTTAATACAAGAAGAATAGTTGATTCAAGAAAAGAAAATAATTTAATTTCAATTGACAGTGAAGAATAATACCACTTAAATTTACTTAATCTGCTGGGAACCTACAAAGTGAATAAATTTGTAATTATTTCTACAAGAACAGTTTTCAGTGATTTTAAAGTGTTTTCCTATCCAGTGTACCAATTTCCGACCTTGAGAAGAGAATCCGGCTCTACTGAAAATTAAACCTAACCTGAACCAGTAATTATTTTTGGGGACACACACAAATCCTTCTTCAAAATGTTACTACAACATCGGGCATGAAGAGAATTACTGCTTCAAAATGTCACCACAACGTGGGACAGCTATTTACTTCTTCAATAGTTTTATATATTTTCAGTTTAACGTGTTTAATATAAGGTTAGGTCTCGTAATCGCGACAGGAAATATAGCGCGATTGGAGATTGAATGAGGGGCACGAAGACTATTTGTAGGAAGACTAGAGGAAAATAATTCATTTAGGTAGATTGGGATTGAGATGGGAGACTAACATTAGGCTTAATTTGAGGGGGATAGGGTATGCAGGGAATAATTGGGAAAATATTGGCTTGGGGTAGGGATGTGCGGAGCATCCGGATTCGATATTGAGGAAATTATTTTAAAGGCGCAAAAATTATTGTAGTAAAGTAATCCACTACATGCCTCGAGAGGCGCTTGGGGTAGTGGGAGGTTAAGGCTCTCACTTTTTGTAGTCAATCGGCACTTGATGTCAGCCCTGCGTGACAGCCGCCTTTACCCCCAGAACAAGCGTCTGGTACTCATTTCCGTTAGAGGCTGAGTCGACCCCAGGGCCATAGTGCCGTCAGAAGGTTTAGGTCAGTTTAAAAATCCTGACCCCACCGGGACTTGAACCCTCGACCTTCTGACTTGTAGCGCAGTGCCTATAGTGATATGTAAATATCCGAGGAATATGTGCGTTTTTTTTTATTCCGAGGAGGGTATGGAGGATGCCAGAGGGTTGAAACAGAAATAACCTAAGAACGCCTAAGCCTCTAACGGAAATGAGTACCGGGCGCTTGTCACGCAGGGCTGACATCAAGTGCCGATTGTCCAGAAAAAGTGGGAGCCTTAACCTCCTACTACCCCAAGGGCCTCCTGAGGCCTGTAGTGGGATCACTTTACACTTTTATAAAAAATTGTAAACTTTTGAAGCTATGCGATTTTAGTTTTTAAGCCTATATATTTTTGCCGATTTCAATGTCCACCGCTGTGGTGTCGAGGTAGCGTGCTGCCTTATCTCGCAGCGGGCCCGGGTTCGATCCCCGGTCGGGGCAGTTTTTCTGGGTGAGGTTTTTCCTCGCCTGTAAGACAAATGTCAGGAAAACTTTAAGGCCCAAACGGTCCCCGAAATCATATGGCCATCATCATCCTTATCATTGTCGTCATGATCCTTCACCGGTGTGGAAAGCAACGGGAAGCTACCACACCTACAATTCCCTAGTAAAACTGCAAGCATAGAATAAAAATGCTATGGTTGCAGTGAAGGACCTGCCTTCGGGCAGAATTACTATGGATGGATATGAAATGGCCTTTAAATGTTTTTTATATATAAAATAGAGTTTGTTAACCAGCAAAATCGGTCTTTTAGGAGTAGGGATACACCTGAAATGAAAATTTAAAAATATTTAGCAATTTTCGAGATTTAGCAATGGAATACAGTAAATTCTATTGAAATAATATCGCTCATTTGCTAACTGCGTCACAATTAAAAAAATGTTGATTTTGAGTTATTGGTACTACATAAGACAAAACTCAGTTCTATATTTAGGAAGAACGACATAAGCTATTGTATGCAATGAGTTTGGTATAATAATTTGACATTTATGACAAATACAGGCAAAGGTAGCCTATGTGTTTCAAACCTTTAAATGCTTCTCCTGAAAAACTGTTTTTTTTTTAGTTATGACGTTGTTGCAGCAAATGAGCGATATGAGGAAGAAATTCTCCAAAAAGCAGTGAAATCCCATCATTAGAAGTGGGGTGTTTCGTTAAACCCGAAATAAAAAGAAAATCGCTCTAGCAGTAGCCATGTTTGCTTTTTCTTAGTGCAACTCTATACCATAAAATTTAATTAACAAAATATATATATTCCATAAACCAACAAAATCGGTTTATAAATTCAACTTGCTCAGGAATTAGAGCTTAGTTTACGCACTTCCTGGATGACGGACATTTTTTCTATTTATGTGTTTATCGACAAAGTATGTTCTTACTGTTGAAAAATGTAGAATGATGCATCATCATGAGGAAAGATGATCCAAGAGCTCATCGCGCCTGTTAACATGACAAGAGTAAGCTTCTTTTGAACAAGAAGGAAGTGAAAATTATTTTTTTGTAATTTTTTAAGCCAGCGACTGAATAACATCACCATTTCATTTCCTTGTTGAAGGGAAGAACCCTCAGATGAGATTTCATTTTCTAACCCCACTCCTTCCTTGGCAACTTGACTGCCTTTAATTTTAAACTTGAGGGCATTCAGATTGTCACTTATGTTTTCTCCAGACTAATAGACTATTTTTTGTAGAGTTGGAGGTCGCGTATCCCAACACATTCCCATACAAAAAGCGCCATAATTACTAGGGCGGAAGTTACTGTCACGACCTCAGTACGGTAATAAACACAAATAAAGGTGTCTCATCCTTCAGTTTATTTTAATAAAATTGCTCAGTGCATTGTGTGTCATACTGTGGTTTATGGACTTTAGCATGAGATCTTTATCGAATCCGTGTAATACATAATAATAATAATAATAATAATCATAGTACATTCACGAATTTAGGCCATTTGTTGACCTGTTTCGGCCTCAAGAGAAACCCATCCAAAAGTCTTTTGAGTGGACGTCCTGGTCTTCTTCTTCCTGCAGGTTGATATCTTAACATTTGTTTGGGTATTCTGTGATCTTCCATTCGATGAACATGTTGTATCCATCTTGACTTATAATCAGAAATTTTGTTTTCTAAAGATTCCATGTGTAATTCTTCTAAGATGTCATTTTTTTTGTGATCTAGTAGTGTGTATCCTGTAGTCCTCCGAATATATAATAATAATAATATAATAATAATAACATAATTGCGCACAATCGTGCAAAATTAATTAATTGGCGTATTGCGCTAATGACATTGTCACTTTGGAACAAAATTCCAGATGATATCTTGTACACTTTAGTCCGCACAGTTTACATCTGCAACTGTCTTCGATTTGATGGTAAGTGACATTCACACACACTTTGTGATGGAAGCCGTGGACTGCATAGCGGTTAATCTGGTGCCTTAGTTCCTTATTTGGTCCACATGATAATCCGGGGTAGAATTTCAGGATGTAGGTATGATACATATTATTTTGCCGATAGTGCGTTTTGTCGTACTTACAGCAATGGCGACCATGATTGAAAGTTCAACTTCCTACATTTCGGGGTTGCCAACCTAAATAACTATACTGTAATGTTACAAACCACGTGAGAGAAGTAAAACCACTGCCTCTATGTATACTACGTACAATGTATATACAAAAATATTCAAATGGTAGTGTTAATATACATTATACGAAACAAATCACTACATTTTAAATGAACTTAACTTTATTTGAAACAATATAAAACAATAAATACGTACTTGCCGCCATTTTATCACTAATTGGTGTCACGACCTGCTGTAGTTTCAACTAATAAACATTGCCCACACTGTTAACGTTAGTCAGTTGTTTAGGCCCTGTAATGAACGCAAATATTTCCAACAAAGATATTATTTTACTATTATTCATTATTTTGAAAACCCCATCGCGCAAAAAATAATGTACAACGCACGTTTGTGAAGTGTTATACAGAATCTTGGAAATTAAAAACCTAGCTATCACTCGGTTGAAGGGAAGAATCCTTAGATGAGATTTCATTTTCTAATCCCACTCCTTCCTTGGCAACTTGACTGCCTATAATTTTAAACTTGAGGGCATTCAGATTGTCACTTATGTTTTCTCCAGACTAATAGACTATTTTTTGTAGAGTTGGAGGTCGTGTATCCTAACACATTCCCATACAAAAAGCGTCATAATTACTAGGGCGGAAGTTACTGTCACGATCGCAGTAATAAACACAAATAAAGGTGTCTCATCCTTCAGTTTATTTTAATAAAATTACTCAGTGCATTGTGTATATACTGTGTTTTATGGCCCTTAGCATATCTTCTTCTTCTTCCGAATGCAGTATTGGGTGATGATGCCCGTTCTGCGACTACAAAAACTGATCTTTCCATCGGTTGAAGGGTCTTCCGAGGTCTCTTTTGCCTTTAGGGTTGAGGTGGTAAATCATCTTTGGTAAACGGGAATTTGACATTCTCGGGACGTGTTGGAACCATTTAATCTGATAATTTTGTATATGTTCAACCATTTCCCTACTATTCCAGTGCATCCTTATCTCATCACTTTTCATTTTATCTCTTAATGTTACTCCAGTTAGTGATCGGAGGAATCTCATTTGTGAACTATTAATGCGGGATTTATCTTATGCTCGAAGTGTCCAGCATTCACTTCCGTATAGTAGAGCGGGTTTGGCTATGGCATTATAAAATCTCAATTGGATTTCTTTCCTCATTTGTTTTCCAAAATTTCTCCTAATTATACCATTTAATCTGTTATATTTTTCTAAATTTATTTCCACATATTTTTGATTATTACCTAAATAATTAAAGTGTGTTACTTGTTCTATTGGTTTATTATTTATTATTATTTTTACTCTCGAAAGTCCCTTTCCAGTGATTGCCATGGATTTGGTTTTATTTTCAGATATTTTCATGTTGTATTTTTCCAGGGTATTCTGCAATTTAAACACTGATCTCTGCAAATCATCTTCATTCTCCGCTAGAAGTAACTTAGCATGATATCTTTATCGAATTCATGCCAACTGTAATACATGATAAACTGGGATAGAATTTCAGGGTATAGGTATGATATTGTCTGTCCAACGGATCTGTGCCCCCGTAATATATGCAAACTAAAGCCTACTTCCACTTCTGCCTTGGCAAATCATTTCCCTCCCTGCATTCCTATCTATCTCTCTTTTCTGTCTCTCTCTTGCACTTGCACTCCAGTGTTGTCAACTCAACTCCAATCTTGCATTATCCAATATTCAAGAACCGTGACACTGGGGGGAAATTGGCAACATCCCTACTCGATGGCTGTTGTTTGGCTTAGCGGGAGGGAAATGCAGTGAAATGGCGTGAGTACAGACGTGTACTTTTCTAAGAACGATGTCAGCGCTATAGGGGCACAGATCCGTTGGTTCGAGTATACATTTTTTTTTTTTTGCGCGATAGTGCGTTTTGTCGTACTTACAGCAATGGCGACCATGAATAAAAGTTCAACTTCCTAAATAACTATACTGTAATATTGCATATTATAAACCACGTGTGGAAAGTAAAACCACTGCCCTCTATGTATACTACTTACATTACAATGTATATACAAAAAAATATCCAAAAGGTAGTGAATCATAAATATGGCTATCCGTTTGATCGCGTTGTGTGATGAAAACATTACCATTACAGGAAATATATAAAATTTCCGTTGGAAAGGCAATTATTCAAATTACAAAAATGGATTAAAACAAAACAATGTAGAACTTACGTCATTAGTCAAAATGGCGTTGAATATGAAACAGCAAATTACAATTGCTGCATGGGCAATAACGTATGCTAATGATCGTGAGGCCGCAAGACGGGCAAGACGTGGGCTAGCGTCGAACGCCTCCACAATTCTCTTCGTTGTTACTGCATCCGTGCATCGCAGCCGTCGACTGTGGGGAAGTAGAGAAAACGACTGCTGGAAACGGGAAGAATGCAGAAAATCAAACCTCCTGGAAGGCCTCGCATTAGCACGGATGCAGTAACAACGAAGAGAATTGTGGAGGCGTTCGACGCTAGCCCACAAAAATCAACCCGCCAAGCTGCACGTGAGCAGTGATTTGTTTTGTTTTGTTCTATTGTAATTTGAAGGATTCCCTTTCCAATGATATAATATTTCCTTTAATAATAATAATAATAATAATAATAATAATAATAATAATAATAATAATAATAATATTTTCGTCACAAAATGCTATCAAACGTGTAGCCATATTTCTGAATTACGTTATACGAAACAAATCACTGCATTTTAAATGAACTTGACTTTATTTGAAACAATATAAAACAATAAATACGTACTTGCCGCATTTTATCACTATAATTGGTGTCACGGCCTGCTGTAGTTTCAACCAATAAACATTGCCCACACTGTTAACGTCAGTCAGTTGTTTATAATGAACGCAAATATTTCCAACAAAGATGTTATTATTTTACTATTATTTATTATTTTGAAAACACCATCGCGCAAAAAATAATGTACAATGCACGTTTGTGAAATGTTTTACAGAATCTCGCTATCGCTCGGTTTTTAAACTTTTCCTCGCATCTGTAAAACCCATTTCTCCACCTTGCATCGTAATATATTACATATTTTAGAAAACATTACATGCATTTACATAACTGAAAGTTTTGTTTTAGTTGCCCGTAATGGACTAGTAGTTATGTTCCTTGCCTCTAGTTCCGAAAGACGCGGGTTCAAACCTGGCCGTGCTCGATGGATTTTTAGGATGGAAAAATCCAACAAGTCATCCGGGAGGGAATTTAAGCCGTGGGTCCCGAGTCTGAAGATTTTCAGGCTTATAAAGAACCATACGCCTGAATAAAAAGGCCTCTGTGCAAAATTTACCAACCGTTTCCCATACAGTAATATCTTAGTTACTCACTAGATGTCTCATCGAGGCATTAGGCCAACCCCGTATCACTCGCTGACATCTATGGGTAAATGAACGTAACTAAATTAAAAATGTTCCATGGATATGTTAAGTATTCACAAAAAAATACGCAAATATATTTAAATGTACATAAAAACACAAATATATCTGATACATGACGTTCTAAATGACAGTCCTGATGTACATGGGATCATTTAACCAATGTTATTAATTTAATTCTGATTGAGGGTCTTTACACTTTTCAGCGGTTGCCCTTTTACCAGCCGGCTGCTGGCCCTTCACATCCACATGTGTCAATCACAGAGGTAGATGATCAACAGCCAGTGTAGGGGTGCCATGTGGTTAGCATGTCGAGTCCCCCACCCGTTATAGCTGGTTCCTCAACCTGGAGCCGCTACTTATTGTAGCTACCCAATTGCCTCACGATGCTGGGTGGGCACCGGTCCCATACTGGCCGAAATACCATGAGAAAATTTCTTCCCCCCATGGAGACTCGAACCAGCGCAAGTCCCGTAGCTCTGCGCCAAGGCTTCCTACCTTAACCGCTCGGCTACGGCGCGGGACATTAATTTAATTAAAGTAACAAATTCAGCATAGTTAAAAGTGATCCCACAACAGGCCCGGAGGCCCTTGGGGTAGTCGGAGGTTAAGGCTCCCACTTTTTCTAGACAATCAGCACTTTATGTCAGCCGGGTTGTCAGCCCTGCGTGACGGCCGCCTTTACCCCCAGAACAAGCGTCTGGTACTCATTTCCGTTAGAGGCTGAGTCGACCCCAGGGCCATAGTGCCGCCAGAGGGTTTGGGTCAGTTTAAAAATCCTGACCCCAATGGGACTTGAACCCTCGACCCTCTGGCTTGTAGCTCAGTGCCTTAACCACTACGCTACGGCGTGCCCCAAATTCAGTATAGTATGAAATAAAATATAATACGGTACAAGGATGGAAGATTTTTACGTATTCTTTGAAAAAAAAAAAAACTTCAACTCGGTACGTGAAACACTGTCTTTGTGTCATAATATGCTATTGCAAATTTATAATAACACCTGTTTACACTCGGAATTTGCTTATTAATTTGTTCAGTTATGTTAAAATGTGTACGTGATAAAACAGTTGTCTTCAACTACGTTAACTTATGTTGTCACACTATAAAATTTTTAATTCGTACCTGTTAAACAGTCGTTAAAATGTTTTAAGAGTGTGACGTTTTACAACAGAAGTTAATTTAGTTCAGGACGACTTTTTTATAAGGCACGATTTTTAAAATTTTAACATAATTTTAACCTTAACGGCGTTCTACCATGAATTTTTAAAGTATAGATTCTTCGTTTATATAATTAGTTTTTTATTAAACAAATTATATGTATTTAGGACATAAATAGGCTTTTATCGGTCCTGATGGTTTACTGGAGAAGTCCCCAAACGTTTTTTTCTCGTAGACCACATGCAATTTTTATTTTTATTTTGGGTAGACTCCCTGCCTTAGAAAGGCATAAATATTGCATGTTTTTACAAATTTGTAAACATCAAATGAGTTTTTGTCACAATGCTACTCACTTTTGTTTTCGCTGATATGGACCCATTGCAAGTCAGAGTCGACCCCTGGGTCAATATAGACCACTTTGGGAATAAATGGTCTCGTAATTTCCATGTCCGTCGCTGGTCCCAAAGTTCGTGTCTTCGAACCGTGCCCGTTTTTTTTAAAGCGTATAAATATCCTTTAGAAGAGAAATAGGAATTTATGGAGAGCTTTGTCTGCTCGGCCATGAATCCTTGGATTCGATAGTTCCAGTGAGTTAGCTAATTGGATTATCACTTAATCTTGATTTTATAACATTTCTTTTTATGGCTTGTAAAAATAAGTAACTTGCATAAATTAATTTAAATACAGTATTAGACTAATTTAAAACATTGTTTCCAATAATAGTATAAATTTCTTGGATTTATCAATAAAACACATTGATAATAAGTTTGAGTTTGGTATCTTTCACAAACCATCTCATACCGATACCACTATCCATAGTTCTTTTCACCCATATACTCATAAGATGGCAGCCTTTAATAGTTACATTCATAGACTTTTAAATATCCCTCTTTCACCCTTGGAATATAATAATGAATTAAATATTATTAAACAATTGGCTGTTAATAATGGCTACGACCCTGAAATTATAGAATGTTTAATTAAGAAGGTTCATTAAAAAAAAGCAATTAACAAAGTTTTTCCTTTACCCAAAGAAAACATAAATAAATATGTCGTAATGTCATACATAGGCCCACTTTCAAATAAAATATCTAAACACTTTAAAAAGTTGAACATTAATGTGGCATTTAAAACTAATAAAACTACAAAATATAATAAAAAACAATAAAACCAAAACAAAAAAAGAAAAATTATCAGGTGTATATAAATTGAAGTGTGGCACATGTGACAGTGTATATATAGGACAAACTGGTAGACCTTTTATCTCTCGGATAAAGGAACACATGAGAGCATATAACAGAAATTTAGAAAATTCAAAATATGCTAACCACCTATTCCAATTCAATCATTGTTTCGATCCAGATTTTGAAATTTTACATATTTGTGATAAGGGTAAGAAGTTAGATCTTTTGGAGGCTGTAGAAATTAATAAATTTAAAAGTAGTAAAAAACTGTTAAATTCTCAACTTGATTTGAATGAATCCTCCTTTGTTAAATTAAAAAAAATTAAATAAATATTGTTGTATTGTTGCTTAGATCAGTTGGAACACAATTCATAATTTGTTAACATGTCTGAAGAAGGTACAGTGTACCGAAACAGCTGTCACTGAATTATATAATAAATATGAAAATCAAATAAAACTACGTTTTATTTTTATTTAATTAATAAAAATATATCTGACGTGTGTTACAAACCACGAAGAACTGTTATAAAATAAAATTATGTAGTACGTTTAGTCAACTATGGCATCATAATAATTTAGGAATATTTATTTATTTATTACGTAAATAAGAATAAAACTGTTAAAGTTTTATACTATTTTCATATTTACGTATTTAAATGCAAATTCGTTACAGCTGTTTCAGCACTTTCTACCTTCTTCAGACGAATGCCATGATTACAATTTTTTTTAAGGTACAAGGTGCTGAAACAGCTGTAACGAATTTCTATTTAAATAAATGTGAAAAAGTATAAAACTTTAACACTTTTATTTTTATTTAATTAATTAGAAAGTGAATTTTCATCAAGTAAACGCCAAATCAATTAAATATTTATTTATTATACTGTTGATCAAATTTATATAGATTTTTCTTCCTTTTAGAGTTTCTTACATTTTAATGCTCCTCTTCTCTTCTCGATTTATATGTATTAATGACGTGACCAAGAAACTACAAAACTGCAAGCATCATCTTTACGCCGACGACCTACAGATTTACACACACTTTAGGCCTGACGAAATTAATGAATATATTGACGAAGTAAACACTGACCTCAGGCATAAGTTATATCTTTATGGTCCAGACAATATGGGCTGAAACTAAATGTAAACAAAACGCAAGCAATAATTATCGGACATCCAAGGCTATTACACTTCATAAACAATGGCAATATGCCGGTTGTCTTATTAGATAATGAACAAATTCCTTATACCGACGTCGTTAAAATCTTGGGATTTTACTTAGATTCTAATTTAAATTGGCATGTGCAAGTAAAACAAACATCTAAAAGGATCTTCTCCATAATGCATTCCCTAAAGCGACTTAAACATTTTCTTCCTACAGCTCTTAAAAGAATTTTAATCCAAACTTTAGTGATGCCGCATTTTGACTATTGTGACGTTCTACTAACTGACATAAGTGACGGATTGTCGGACAAACTGCAGCGTGTCCATAATATGTGTATCAGATTCATATTTAATGTTCGAAAATACGATCACATTTCTCCATTATTCCACGAATTGTCATGGCTACATCTAAAAGAGAGAAGAAAATCGCACTGTCTAATTCTCCTATTTAAGATCCTACATACCTCGATTCCCAATTATTTATCATCCCGTTTCCAGTATCTATCCTCAAACCATAACTTAAACACAAGATCACAACATAGTCTCTTGCTTAATATACCGCAACATAGGACATCACATCACTCCATGTCATATACCATCTTCACTTCTCGCAGCTGGAATTCCCTACCACAAGAAATAAGGGGCTGCCTGACATTGGCATCTTTTAAAAGAAATCTAAATTTATATTTGCTCTAAACTCGACTTCATTATTATCCAGTGTAAGATATATATATATATATATATATATATATATATATATATATATATATTAATTGGTGTTTCTCGTATAATGTATCATATTTATATAATAATAATAATAATTATTATTATTATTATTATTATATTATTATTATTATTATTATTATTATTATTATTATTATTATTATTATTATTATTATTATTATTATCGTATCATTATTGTTATTACCCTATAAAATGTTGTTTGTACACGAAATTTACATTGCTACATTTATTGTATCTTTAACTGTTTATAATTAGTATAGTGTATATCTATATTTGTCAAATATTTATTTTTATTTGTGCTGGTTGAGTGGAGGAGAGGGCCTTATGGCCTTAACTCTGCCAGAATAAATAAAGTATTATTATTATTATTATTATTATTATAAAAGATCCAATGATCTTAGACGTTAGTTGTGGTTATACTTGTTCACTGTTGCACTTTGAAGACTAATATCAATTGATTGTTATTAAAATGAAGGTCATCGTCTCTTTAAATGTGAATTTATCTAAATCGCCACGTGCATCTAATCAACAAATGAGGCACATCTGTTAGATATCTTACATTCAGTTCAACGCACTTGCTTTAATGTCCACTTTATCTGTTCTTGTTTTTAGTTGCTAATGCTTATGTAGGGAATAAAAACCAAAATGGCCTTTGGCTGTTTATGTTAATCAAAACTAATAAGTTTGTAATTCTAATATCCTTAATGAAATGGCTGTACTTGCGTTCGTACTATTCTTATAATGCATTTCTGTGTGTGACCGTATATTCAATTGTACAGTAAAGCTCCATATTCGCGGTTCCCTTATTCGCGTTTTCATGATTTGCTGATTAAAAAATGCGACACATCCTGTATTCACGGATAAAATTGTCTTTATTCGCAGATCCAGTCAGTATATTAGAAGGATTAGTATCCTTTATTAACGCATCGGCAACTTTTTTACTGCAGGCACGTGTCAAGGCGATTTTTACAAAGAGCGATTCAAATCAAATGATCAAATAAATACAAACCTTACTGCCACTAAGCCTAAGGTTCGTTGTTAAAAACCACCGCCGTCGAATTTAACGTGTCTCTATGCCCGTTATAAATGTCGCTCTCTCCACGATCGGTGTTTTATTGTTTCAATTTGTCATTCGTTGCAATAATTTTGATTGAATAACACGTGTCTCTTCTGCATTGTTGCCAATTTACACAAATGCTTGACCGTTTACGCGTTGGCGAGTCGTTTGCGTCTATTACGCTGTTTGAATGTTAATGAATCAACTGTACGATTCATCAAGAAATCCGAAGACAAAATAAGGAATTTTATCTCTGAATTCACAGATGAATGTCAATCTGAATTGAAGGACCTTTTAAAAACAGCAAAAGAGGAAAAAAATTACTGAATTCTTTAAGCCCTCGCCTAAGCTGACAGTAATAATTAATAGAAATTGTTCAAAATATCTCATTAATTGTTTTTATTTTGACTATTTAACTCATGCCCCAAATGGGAGTCAATGACCAATCACGTTTCAATGATTTCTGTTTTACAACCAATCAGAGTCGTGTTTCACGAAATATTTATCAGTGTTATATTTACCATTTAAGAAAGCTCCTCCTTTTTAATATTCTGAACAGGTCTGACCATTATTTTGCAGTGACTGAGCATATAAGAAATACGGCTACCAGATTGTATATATAGTGCATACATATCAACACATAGCGCTTGCAGGAGTTAATATAAAAGCATTTGTAGCAATTTATTATACCACAAAAAAATACACTGTTTGCACTTTCTTAAATGTATTTTTTTCCCCAGGTAATAATCCAGAAACATATAATTGTCATATTTATATCATACGACATCAGAAATGAATTAATATACAGTTTGATGTGTTTCATTTTTTCTCCACTAGAGAGCATTCTTACAATATTGCGTTCCTTTGGCAATAAATAGTATGATCTGGTTGCAGTGATAAACAAAATAAGCAGATGAAGCGTACCTATCGTTTCTCATTTGTTTTCAAACGTCGCCGTTTACATTAAATATATAAATATTTTAAAATAACTATATTTAAATAATGATTTGTGAGTAAACAGCTTAATTTTATTCGTTAAATAGTCCTAACAAATGCCACTCTTGATTTCCAAATTCTCTAAAATCACTCGTGGCATTACTTATGATAATTTTTTTTTATTTTAGAGCCTTGGAACGTATCCCCTCTATGCCCATACAAATTATCATTCCAAATTTGCGGAACTTAACCCCCCCCCCCCCGAATAAGGAGCTTTTACTGTATTGATATTTACTTTCAGTCTCCGTTTTTTATTTTATGTATGTTGGGGGGGAAAAAAAGAGTGAATATTATTAAATTATTCCTACCTGTTGTTTCAGTGCTTCAAACCTCTTCCTAGACTGTCTGTGACGAATTTGTTAATAGCGCAATGCAAAATATTGGCGCCGAGACGCAAATTGGCGCACATGTTACACATTTAAAATGAATGAATGAGCGTTTTGTTTTCTATTTTGGCGAATCCTTGTTGAATCTTGAATGATTAGCAAAACATTTCTCGCGATGATGAAATAAAAGTTGAATTGAAGGAGGTGGGTCTCCAAGATCTGGCAGGAGTGGGGAATTCCACTACTCCAGCTTCCCCGTGCCGACGAGACCGTAAAGTACCTCCGTCTGTCTCTAGCGTGTGTGTGTGTGTGTGTGAACACACATGCACAAGCCACCCAAAAATACGTACGACTAAAAACAACAAAAGAAACACCGGTCACAAAGAAATAACAGTCATGACAGTGGATAAGTTATTGAGTTTGTCAGCGGATTTTGTGTTTGGAAAGTTTGTGAAGCAGCTAGTTGGACGTCGTGTGATAGCGAAGGGCTTATTGCCGGCGATTATCTCATTAACTGAATAATAGTGAGTGAATACATTGTGCAGTAGGCGTTAGGCTAGTGGGATATCTGAGCGACAGTTTTGCTTGCGAAATTGCAGCTTAAACAGCTGACTGACTGTCAGCGCCAGAGTGTGTAGTGGTTATTAATATTTTTACAAAGATGGATAGGACGATGTACGGTAAAGTACAGCCAGGAACGTATCACCCTTACAGATGTACAAGAAAAAACGGATCATCGCCAGGATGTAAGTATTTACTTTTTTTTTTAGAAAGCGTTCGTTTGATCGTGAGTAAACATTTATTCAAGGTCAGTTTATTTTTCTGATAACTGATAACGCATCGATATCCATAACTCATCTACAGTCTCCATGTTCACTTTAACTTTGTGACACTTTGAAAACGACACATTTTTTTCTGTTATGCTAGCAGTAGTTCGTTCCCAAATTGTATTCCAAAGGTTCCGTCAAGTTTATCTTCGGATCCAAGGGCGTCGAATATTTTTTTAAAAATAAGAAATGTATTTATAGTTTTCTTGGACGCAAGTATACACTTCAGTATGACTATTTAACTCATGCCCCAAATGGGAGTCAATGACCAATCACATTTCAATTATTTTTTATTTACAACCAATCACAGTCGTGTTTCGCCTAAAATTTACCAACTAAAGTTTATCATAAGTAATGCCACGAGTGATTTCCAAATTATCGATAAATTCACTACTCACGAAGTGAGGAGTGAATTTATCTAGAGAATTTGGAAATCAAGAGTGGCATTTGTTAGGACTATTTAACGAATAAAATTAAGCTGTTTACTCACAAATCATTATTTAACTGTAGTTATTTTACAATATTTATATATCTAATGTAAACGGCGATGTTTGAAAACAAATGAGAAACGATAGGTACGCTTCATCTGCTTCTTTTGTTTATCACTGCAACTAGATCATACTATTTCAGAATATTAAAAAGGAGGAGCTTTCTTTAATATGGTAATCATAACACTGATAAATATTTCGTGAAACACGACTCTGATTGGTTGTAAAACAGAAATCATTGAAACGTGATTGGTCATTGACTCCCATTTGGGGCATGAGTTAAATAGTCATAATAAAGAAAGCACCTCCTTTTTAACATTCTGAATAGGTCGTAGCATTATTTTGCAGTGACTGACTCTCCAAGAAATATGGCTATCAGATTGTATCCATCCATCCATAGTAATTCTGCCCGAGGGCAGGTCCTTCACTGCAATCATAGCATTTTCATGCAATGCTTGCAGCTTTACTAGGGAATTGTAGGTGTGGTAGCTTCCCGTTGCTTTCCACACCGGGTAGGATGATGATGATGAGAATGATAAGGATGGTGATGGCCGTATGATTTCGGGGACCGTTTGGGCCTTAAAGGTTTCCTGACATTTGTCTTACAGGTGAGGAAAAACCCTGATAAAAACCTCACCCAGAAAAACTGCTCCGACCGGGGATCGAACCCGGGCCCGCTGGGTGACAAGGAAGCATGCTACCTCGAGATCACAGCGGTGGACAAGATTGTATATATAGTGGATGAATGTCAGCAGAAAGCGCATGCGATAGATAATATTAAAACATTTGTAATAATTGATAATAAGTACTACAAGAATAGACTAATAGCTCTAGAAATGGATTATTTACGAAGAAGTGCCAGAAAGTCTAAATTAGAACGTGTCACAAATAAGGAAATTAGAAACAAAATGGAAGCAGAAGAAAGCATAATTGAAAGAATTGAGGAAAAGGAATTAAAGTGGTTAGGACATGTTTTAAGAATGGAAGATGAGCGATGGCCGAAGCAACTATATGAATGGCATCCTAACAGAAAGAAGAAAAGAGGAAGACCAAGGTTAACATGGAAGGAAAACATGAAGACAGTAATGCAAGCTAGAGGGCTAAGCATCGAAGATGCCCAAGACCGTAGGCTTTGGAGGTTTGGCACGGGAAGACGGCAGCAGCTGTAAAAACCCGAAGATAGATAGAGTAATAATTGATTATACCACAAAAAAAAAACACTGTTTGAATTTTTTTAAACGAATTATTTTCCAGGAAATGACGTTGCAGAAAAATATAATTGACATATTTACATCATAGGACATAAAATTAATTAATACCTATAATGTTGGTTATGAATTTCTCCACTAGGGTGCATTCTTACAACATTGCGATCCTTTGGCAATAAATAATATTATGATCTGGTTGAAGTGATGAACAAAAGAAACAAATGAAGCGTACCAATCGTTTCTCATTTGTTTTCAAACATCGCCGTTTACATTCCATCTATAGTAATTCTGCCCGAGGGCAGGTCTTTCACTGCAATCATAGCATTTCCATGCTATGCTTGCAGCTTTACTAGGGAATTGTAGGTGTGGTAGCTTCCCGTTGCTTTCCACACCGGTGAAGGATCATGATGATGATGATAATGATAATGATGATGGCCATATGATTTCGGGGACCGTTTGAACCTCAAAGTTTTCCTGACATTTGTCTTACAGGTGAGGAAAAACCCCGATAAAAACCTCGCCCAGAAAAATTGCCCCGACCGGGGATCGAACCCGGGCCCGCTGCATGACAAGGCAGCACGCTACCTCGAGACCACAGCGGTGGACTAATATATAAATATTTTAAAATAACTATAGTTAAATAATGATTTGTGAGTAAACAGCTTGATTTTTTCGTTAAATAGTCCTAACAAATGCCACTCTTGATTTCCAAATTCTCTAGATAAATTCACTCCTCACTTCGTGAGTCGTAAATTTATCGATAATTTGGAAATCACTCGTTGCATTACTTATGATAATAAAGCCCCATCCGATGGTTTACTTATCATTGTGGTGAAGAGGCTAGCATTTTTTAATGACTTCGCGAATTATCCGGTGATAGCTTTGCTGCCTTTAGGGTCACTCATGTCAGATAGTTCAAACCCAATAAGCCAGACTATAAAAGAGCTACATTAGTCGAAAGAGTGACGATCTTTCGCCTTAAAAATACAATCGTGAAGAAAGGCGGGTATGAGTTCTATTGGGCTAAACATTTTTGCGCAGATAAAATAGTCCCCTATTCGGATCTCCAGTCATAGTCTTCTCCAGGAGATCTATGGCAAAGATTATCGGAGCGGATTTAAATTGTTCAGGATGGATGGATTTGTTTCATGCGTAAAACTTCTGATTATGAGTTCCTTGGGTCCGGTTTTGTAGATTTACGAAACGTAAAGGCACCTCAAGCCAAAAAAAAAATCTCTGATAATTATTTGTCGACCCTTTCGCTTCCAGATTTGAATTGATTAATTTTGTTAACGGCTTTTTTTTTCTATTCTAGTGCAAATAACAGTCTACAGTAATATATATATATATATATATATCCATCTATAGTAATTCTGCCCGAAGGCAGGTCCTTCACTGTAATCATAGCATTTTCATGCCATCCTTGCAGCTTTTCTAGGTAATTGTAGGTGTGGTAGCTTCTCGTTGCTTTCCACACCGGTGAAAGATGATGATGATGGCCATATGATTTCGGGGACCGTTTGGGCCTTAAAGTTTTCCTCGCATTTGTCTTATAGGTGAGGAAAAACCCCGATAAAAATCTCACCCAGAAAAACTGCCCCGGCCGGGGATCGAACCCGGGCCCGCTGCGTGACAAGGCAGCACGCTACCTCCAGACCACATCGGTCGACGAATATCTTATATAAACGTCGTATTTAGGGATTAACATAATTTGATAATGCTTATAAAACATTCGTTATTAATTATATGAGAGGAGAATGTTTTCTTCATTTTATTGATTTTCCACATCACTGATAACGAAACGTAGTGTAGCCTGTATTAATCATGTTTATATTATGTTTATATAAAAAATGTCTTTATGAGTTGTACTGACGTCGACAAAGTGAGAGTGTTATTTTATTTAACTATGATTTTTAACATTTCAGCAATAATCGCAATTCAAATGTGGGCGTGAAAGAGGGAACACGTTTTTCTCAGAGGACTCTTCTCAGGATTGAGGATTTTTTTACGTGCCATTAATGTACGACACGTGGCCCTCTCTTAGTTTATCTTCTGAACGAATCCATGCTCAGGACTTTTATGCTCTGAAAAAATCGTTGGCCTGGCCTGGTTTGAACCCGCGAACCTTTGAAACCAGAGGCGAGCATGGTAGTCCATCACCTTCAACAAAATGAGAATAATACACATGGTCCATTTTATATATATTTTTTTTATTCAATGCCGCCACTTTGTCAGTTCGACATTCTGATATTCTCTCCTGGCATGGCGTTATTGTAACCCACCTCTGAGGATGGGGCGCCTGGAAGGAGGAGTTACACTGTCCCGATGATATATGATGATGATGGTAATGATGCGCCAGGAGACGCCTTAATCCTAACTTAATGAATGTGTTAATGATGACCAGATGATGTTCGGGGACCGTTTGGGCCTTAAAGTTTCCTGAAATTTGTCTTACAGGTGAGGAAAAACCCCGAAAAAAAACATCACCCAAGAAACTTGCCCCGATAGGGGATCGAACCCGGGACCGCTGCGTGACAAGGCAGCACTCTACCTCGAGACTACAGCGGTAATCGTATTTTGTACCATATATTTTGGAAATTCTAATGAAAACGACAATCTAAAGCAATTCGAATAAAAGTAGCAAAAATCTCATACAAATTATTGTGTTAAAATATATATGTAGTCAATATGCCCATTTCACCAATTAATGTTTTAAAATGGTCAACAAGTTTCTACAGCCAAGCTGTCATTCTCAAGACCAGATATTGACTGAGTCAATATCTGGTCTTGAGAATGACAGCTTGGCTGTAGAAACTTGTTGACCATTTTAAAACATTAATTGGTGAAATGGGCATATTGACTACATATATATTTTAATATTATATCACCAAGAAGATCACTTGTGTATTAAATTATTGTGTGTTTTATCACATTTCGAAACATGGGGAGATAAATAACAAATAAATAATAAACTCCAGATGTTTGTTAACAGATTTTTGCGACGGATACTAAATATGAGATGGTCTATTTTATATAAAACTAAGAAGTACGGTCTAAGACTGGACTCGATCCCATCAGCACATTGTCCTTTATATCCCGCCTCATCACACTGTATATTATTCATTATCTTTTACGGTCTCACTTACCAAAACATGGAATTCCCTTCCACCCTATGTCAGAGACTGTCAAACTATAACATCCTTCAAAAACAAACTAAAGAATTATTTAATAACAAACTAACTTATACACCTCACTGATAATATTCTTTTAGCAATATTAATATATTTAATTATTTATGTAAATAATCTACTATTTAATTTTGTACTAGAGCATGCCATTAAATCTTTAGAGAATAAGGAAGGCTTACAACTGAATGGTATTAATAAGCTGTTAGTTTATGCTGATGATGTGGTACTACTGGCCGATAGCGAGGAGATACTAAAGGCCAACACGCACACACTATTGAGTAACACTAAGAAATTAGGACTGGAAGTAAATATCAGTAAAACTAAATATATGGTCACACGTAGAAATACATTATATAATGGAAATGGACAGCTAATGACAAATGAGGGAAATTTTGAGGAATTGGCTGAATTCAAATATCTAGGAACAATAATCACAAATAGGAATGAGATGCACAAAGAAATTAAACATAGGCTCAATTCTGGAAATGCATGCTATTATGCATTGCAGAGACTTTTGATGTCCCAACTCCTTTCAAAAAACGTTAAGCTGAAAATATATAAAACTATTATTCTACCAGTTATATTATATGGGTGCGAAACATGGACTCTTACTTTAAGGGAGGAAAGGAGATTACGAGTATTTGAGAATAAAGTTCTTAGGAAAATTTTTGGACCAAAGAGAGATGAACAGACAGGTGAATGGAGAAGACTACATAACAATGAACTACATGGTCTTTATAGGAAGCCAGATATAATAAGAACAGTTAAGTCCCGTAGACTGCGATGGGCAGGACATGTTGCACGTATGGGGAATGAAAGACGTGCATGGAAACTTCTTGTAGGAAAGCCAGAAGGAAAACGCCCAGTTGGTAGACCAAGAATGAGGTGGGAGAACAACATTAACTATGATTTGAGGGAAGTAGATTATACAGGGAATGATTGGAAAGCATTAGCTCAGGATAGGGATGTATGGAGAGCTTATGTCCGCGCGGCCATGAACCTACGGGTTTGATAGTGCCAGTGAGTAAGTAAGTAATATTAAGAATAACAAATACTTTTATTTGTTTTGTTTTAAATATTGTATAATCGTAAAATTAGTTTTCTATATCTCATTATTTTCCTGTTTTTTATATACACTAGACAGGGACAATTCAATATGTCTTGCTTGTATACATTTTATTATTAGTTTTAGTCTTAATTTTAACTAATATTAACTGGTTGTATTATAGATCGTAATATGTATATTAGATATTATCTTTTGATCAAATTTTTACTTAGTGTTTAATATTAGAGTTAATTAAGATTGTTATATTCTGATGTAATATACAGTATGTTTGTCCTGGTGAGTGGAAGAGAAGGCCACATGGCCTTAACTCCACCAGGCTAAATAAATCTTAAAATATATATATATATATCACATCATGAAACAGTAATGACAAAGTATAAGAAAAACAAGAATCCATTGAAAAACAAATTAAAGAGAGAAAATGGCGTTGGATTGGACATACTCTAAGAAAATCACAAAACCCAATAGAAAGGTATGGATTGGATTTGAAATCCGCAAGATGCAAGGAAGATTGAAAGAACAAAACTAACATGGAAGACTGTTGAATATTTGTTAAATGCTATAAGTAAAAGTTGGAAACAGAGGAAGACTTTCCCAAAAATTACTGAAAAACCAAATGGAAGAGCTTCATTAAGGTCCTATATTCCAATTAGGAAAACAAATGATATTGATTATATAGTTGGAATTTTCTCTATATCAAACATAGGCCTATTAAAATGAATGTTTGTTGGTTTCTTTGCTTGTTTGTTTCTTCGTATTTTATGCGCTGCCAAACCGTTCATCCGATTATGATGGTTTTTTTTGCAAAATGTTCAGGAGATTCCCGGGATGAACATAGGCTATAAGAGAGTTGTGACATTCAACCCTTAAAAATCACCCTTTGTAGTGGAAAACGTGGAAGAAGTAGCTCTTTGGACGCTTAAATGGCTTACGCTGCCTAAACCATAACAAATACACAAAATTAGTGAACACAGAATTGAATACCCCAAAAAGTTCTACAAAAAAGTCCGCGACAGCATATGTTTATCTCTTACGGATAACTCACAATAACCATTTTTGTCTTTTATTGATGCCAAGAACATCAAAACAAGTACGTAGATGCCTGTGCAAGCATAGCAGCACATGGCAGGTATTCTTTTACGGATAACTCTCAATAACGAATTTTGTCTTTTAACTCATTTATGCCAAGAAGATCGGAATAAGCAGATTCCCGGGCAACACTGAGTAATCAGCACGGAGAATCTTAAAATAGTTACGATATACATTTACTATTTTTTTATTTTACTTATTCAGCTAAACATAAGAAGTACATTAATTTTCTTCTTTTAGCTCATTTATACCAAGAAGATAGGGATAACGCCGGGTAAACAGCATGGGGTATCAAAAAATAATTACGGTATAAATTTTTGCTCTTAATTAACTAAACATAAACACATTAATTTTCGTATTTCAACTCATTTATGTCAAGAAGATCGGGATAAGTAGATTCCTGGGCAACGCCGGGTAATCAGCACGGAGTATCTAAAAAATTTAATTTATAATTATTTTTCCTATTATTCAACTAAACATAAAAGGACATTATTTTCATTTATTTAGGCGTAGCAGCGCACGCCGGGTATTAGCTAGTATTTTAATAAAAACTTTATATTTCTCAGTTAATATTTTAATGACTTCCTTGGATGACCTCTGAACCATTCTATATCAATACACGCAGCGGGCCCGGGTTCGATCCCCGGTCGGGACAGTTTTTCTGGGTGAGGTTTTTATCGGGGGTTTTCCTTACCTGTAAGACAAATGTCAGGAAAACTTTAAGGCCCAAACGGTCCCCGAAATCATATGGCCATCGCAATCATCATCATTCATATTCATCTTAGGTTAAGTTTAGGATTAGGGACTCTCTTGGCGCACCATTATCATCATCATCATCACCCATCATATCATCGGGGCAACGTAACCCCGCCTTCCAGGCGCCCCAACCTCAGAAGTGGGTTACAAGTACGCCATACCAGGATAGAAACCTGGGGAATTTGAAAATAATAATAATAATTTAAATAGTGTATGTATCGATAGCTCAAATACTGCAGTCTCTAACAGAGAGTAAAAGTGTATGTCTGTAGGTTACTATACTTCTAGTTTACAAACAAGACGAGTACTGTTATTGCTACCACATGTTGTACAAGTAAGAGGAACTTGAATACTATCTGCATTTACATCTACATTCGCAGGATTTATATTTAACTAGCTAGTTACCCGACGTTGTCCGGATATTTTTTTAGCGAATTCCAGAAGGAATGAAGCTATTGAGGGTTTTCTCATGAAATTATCTTTGAAAATGTTTTACAGATCTTTACTATCCTGTCTAGTAGACACCAAACATGACCGATATATATATGACATGAAAATAAAAATAAATGCCTGAGCCGGGATTTGAACCCGAGATCTCTAACTTTATAAGTTAGTAGGGTAAACGTCACCATCTGTAGGAAAAAACACAATTATCAGTGTTCACATATATAGCTACTGCGGAGAAGTTTGCAATTTAATGCAGGATCTGGTGAACAATGTAGAGATTTAAATTTGCACATCCTTAAAACAATTTAAATGCAAAATTGTATTTAAAAATAGATGACAGGTGGCCCTGGCATTGAGGTGCTTACACACCCAAGGAAACCTTCCATCTGTATGACCCAGAGTTTAAAATGATCATCTGATAGGTCATGTCCCTTTAAAGCCCGAGTGTCATGGTCACATTAGTCATTTTCGGTGCCTACTAGATACGATCATTGAAGACGTGTAAAACATTTTCAGATGTTTTCTTGAGAACAGCAAAAATCATTCCTTCGGAATTCGCTAAAAGACGAGAGCCCCGGCACATTCTTTTAGAAGTTTTAAGGTGTGCATAGGATTCAAGATCATCAAATATTGAAATTTGTATTTAGAGAAAACAAGAATTATATTATTACTAGTGGTCGCCCAGCGGGCGAAATTCGACCGCAATTCATTACATTTTTAGGTGTGTTACAAATACGTCATTATGCATTAATTTTCGATTTATTTTAAAAATACAAATGATAGAAAATATGTGGTATAGCTTGGCTAAGACACATTTGAAAACCAATATATATATATATATATATATATATATATATATATATATATATATATATTATAACGGGCTTCCATTATAAACCCGGACCGGCCTCACGGGGTTTCACCCGTCAGGCAGCGCTCTCTCCTCGTCCGCATTTCACTCTGCCAGCCACTCGTCCTTGAACTAGTCAGTTTACTATCGTTCGACAAGATGAGACGTCAGCTGACATTAGAGCAGCGCATTTATGTGTGTAAATGTTATTATAAATACGAATCAGCTCGTCGCGTTCGCGAGGAATTTATTCGGAACTTCCCTGGACAATTACCTCCTTCCAGATCGACAATCCACGATCTTGTGACTAAATTTGAGACTACTGGTTCAGTACAAAATAAGAAACATACGCGAAGGCGTACGGTTCTCACCGAAGAACAATTAGGGAAGTGTTTGAAGATAGTGATTAGTGCTGGTGTATGGCCCCCTCGCTCCCCAGATCTAACAGTATGTGATTTTTATTTGTGGGGTAGCCTGAAAGACAAAGTGTACAAAACAAATCCGCACACATTGGAAGAACTGAAGAACAACATCATCATCATCATCACTCCAGGGATTAGGCAATTGCCCGTTCCGACTTCATAATGCATCAGCCCAACGTCTTCTAGGTCTTCCAACCTGGGGCGACAAGGAATAGCACAGCTAAACTTGTAGGGCTTGAAGAGCGGAAGAAGCAGCCCTCTCTTGGGGGGTGGATACCCAGAGGAGCATGTTTGGAGGCTCAGAGGAAGCAGCCCTTCCACCACCCTTGTCCTGCGAAGCGCTCGTAACGCTTCCAGGAGACATTTATCTTACTGAGAAGCTTCATGGAAATCAGCTGAAGAACAACATAAGAAATGAAATTAGAATCTTTACAGTGCCCGAACTACAGCGTGTCAATCTAAATGTGTTTACTCGGTATAATGCCTGTTTAACTGCGGGAGGACAACATTTCCAGCATTTTGTATAAGGTAAGAAACAGTTCAAGGACGGGTGGCAGGCAGGGTGAATTGCGGGAGGAAGAGACAGCACTGCGTGCCGGGTGAAACTCCGTAAGGCCGGTCCGGTTTTATATTGGAAGCCCGTTATACATATTGTGGAAAGCAACGGAAGCTACCACACCTACAATTCCCTAGTAAAGCTGCAAGCATAGCATGGAAATGCTGTGATTGCAGTGAAGGACCTGCCTTCGGGCAAAATTACTATGGATATATATATATATATATATATATATCAATGTTCTATGTCGAGGCATAATGTAAGTAGGCGCGAATATGTAAATATAAAGGAAAATATGTAATGAAATTACTGAAACAAAGATTAGACAGGATTTAGTTTAAATTTAAATAATAAAATGTACTCACTTTTTTAAATCACTGATAATAAATACGCGAGAGTAAGTCAATTCACATTGCTGCTGCACAATTTTCTTTTTATAACATTGCACTTTCAGTATGAACGTAAACAAATGATTGAATAATACAAGTAAATTCCTTAGAGACAATTTATTTTATTTTGTTTAATTTAATTTATTTGTAACACATTTTATACATAAATATTATTTTTCTGCATTCCTCTATATGAACCTTAATTATGCCAAATATTAAACTCATCCGTGCGCGCAATGTGCGTATAAAGGGATACAAATTGTTTTCTTCACGTATTAATATATAGATTATTATTTTTATCATCATCATCTTATATCAACGGAAATGGATTTCTTGAGGAGAACAACAAGATGTTCAAAATTGAAAAAAAAAAATGAATATTAAATATTCAATAGTAGATGATTACATAATAAATAAACGATTGCTATGGACATGTACGACGAATGCAAGGAAAAAGGAAGAATGGAAGAAGAAAGTAAAGAATACCTCAAAATTCATGGAGGCAAGAAATAATAACTGGAATGAGAACAAGAAGAGTGGATGTATAGGGACGAGTAGATGAAGGAAAATAAAACTTTAGGTACAGAAAGATTGTAAACATCGAAAATGTGCATATAAATATAATAATAATAATAATAATATTATTATTATTATTATTATTATTATTATTATTATTAGTTGTTACGAAATTACATATTTCAGTCCATAAAAGTTTATTTGCAGAGCATGATTCACAGATAGTATTTACTAGCACGCCCATTCCTATGGTAATTATTATATGTCATAGAGGCACTTCAGGTATGTTCGGTATATTACGTAATAAGTATTTTTATTCTATATTCACCTTAACCTTTAGAACGCACCGACTGATATTGTGTCTAACATATATATTATATTGGTTCAATACGTTGTTTATATTTGGTAGATATGAATATAAAAACTAATATGATACATATTTTATATTATTTCAAACAGGAATGAGGTGCAGAAACAAACTAAACATAGGCTCAATTCTGGAAACGCGTGTTATTATGCATTACAGAGACTCCTTGTCATTTCAGTGTTCCTTAGAATGTTTTTTTTTAAATGCCCCAGGTTTGTCTTTCGACATTCCTGGTTTCTCTCCTGGCATGACGTACTTGTAACCCACTTCTGAGGTTGGGGCGCCTGGAAGGCGGGGTTACGTTGCCCCGATGATATGATGGGTGATGATGATGATAATGGTGCACCAGGAGAGTCCCTATTTCTAAGCTTAACCTAAGCTGAATATAAATGATGATTGCGATGGCCATATGATTTCGGGGACCGTTTGAGCCTCAAAGTTTTCCTGGCATTTGTCTTACAGGTGAAGAAAAACCCCGATAAAAACCTCACCCAGAAAAACTGTCCCGACCGGGGATCGAACCCGGGCCCGCTGCGTGACAAGGCAGTACGCTACCCCGAGACCACAGCGGTGGACTTCCTTAAAATGTTAATAAAAGTTATATATGTGTGTCTGTGTCTGTGTGTAGAGTTTATGACTTTCTGGAATTCTCTCCAGCCACAGGCAGAGAATTGTAACCCAATTCGGAGATTGGGTCGCCATGAAAACGAGTTACGTTATCCCGATGATATGGTAAGATCATTACGCTACAAGCTTTAGGAGAACTTTGGGGTAGTGGGTTAAGGCTTCCATCCCTCAAGATAATCGTCACGAGATGCCAATCAGTTTGTCAGCACTTCATGACGGGCGTCATCACCCCCAAGACAAGCGTCTGGTACTCATTTCAGTTAGAGGCTGAGTCGACGCCAAGGCCACGATGCCGCATGACGGGCGTCATCACCCCCAAGACAAGCACCTGGTACTCATTTCAGTTAGAGGCTGAGTCGACGCCAAGGCCACGATGCCGCCAGAATTTAGAAAGCAGCAATTGATATTAAGACTTACAAATCTACTATAGACCTATTAAATATGAGCAATAACTAGTACAGTCATTAATCCACAATTCGATATCTCATTTCAATAGGGAATTAACTAATATATGTGTGTGTATATATATCATCATCATCATCATAGTACATTCACGAATTTAGGCCATTTGTTGACCTGTTTCGGCCTCAAGAGAAACACCATCCAGAAGTCTTTTGAGTGGACGTCCTGGTCTTCTTCTTCCTGCAGGTTGATATCTTAACATTAGTTTGGGTATTCTGAGATCTTCCATTCGATGAACATGTTGTATCCATCTTGACTTATAATCAGAAATTTTGTTTTCTAAAGATTCCACGTGTAATTCTTCTAAGATGTCTTCATTTTTTTTGTGATCTAATAGTGTGTATCCTGCAGTCCTCCGAAGATATCTCATTTCAGCAGATCTAAGTCTCTGTATATCCTTCTGTTTCAACGTCCATACTTCGCTACCATACAAAAGAGTTGGAAGAGCCAGTGTTTTATACACTTTCAGTCTTGAATGCTTTTGGACTAACTGTGGCTTGAAGATAGAATTTATTAACCCTAAAATTCTTAAAAATTTAGATATTTTTGCATTTACATCCTTTTCTTCTTATATGAGATATTGCATCCTAGATATGTAAAAATTATTCACCTGCTCCAAAATTTTATTGTCCAGTACAATTTTACTTCTGACAGGATCTACACCTTGAAATGCCATAATTTTTGTTTTTTCTGTAGATATCTTTAATCCATATTCTTCTGTAATTTTGTTAAGTTCATACAGACCTTTCTGTAGATTATCTTCGGAATTTGCTATTATTATTTGGTCATCTGCAAACAATAGGGTGTTTAATTTTCTATTTTCTGATATTCTTATTCCAAATTTATATGTTTTGTTCCAGCAACATATTACTTCATTGATATAAATTGCAAAGAGTGTTGGGGATAGGGGGCAGCCTTGTCTCACACCACGATTTATAATTCCTTCTTCAGAAAATCTGTTATTTAATTTAATCTTCATGGTGTGTATATATATATATATATATATATATATATATATTCCGATGTTTTATAATTACATTTTTTTTTTGGAATTTAGCAGTGAAGGCCTAATATGACATGAAAAGAAAAAGAAATGCCTGAACCGAGATTTTAATCCAGAATCTCTAACTTGATACGTTAGTGCGCTACCAGTTACGCTATCCAGGCATCCCAGCACAAACATTCATTTTTCCTTTATATATATTCTCTATCATGTGTTTTCTATCGTGTATCTTAGTATCAGTGATACTAAGTAGCAGCTCTTGCAGATTTCCGAGATGCTATGAGGAGGTGCTCCAACATGTTGGAAAATAAATTCGATGTTTAGAAGTTCTGAATGACATCTTGCAGAAAATTTATTAGCCACACCGGAAACCAAGAAGACATATTCTAAAAAGTGTCCACCAAGTTCCCCTGACTTCAGTTATGTGACTTCGTTTTAAGGAATTTCGTAAAAAATCTTGTCTATTAGGCCTATAGGAGCGGTATTTGCAATCATGGCCGGCTTTATCCAAATTATATCCTTTATTTACAGGACTTTCTATAAATCCTAAATGATTAAAAGTAAATTTTATAATCATATTCACACAGCTAATGACAAATGAGGGAAATTTTGAGGAATTGGCTGAATTCAAATACCTAGGAACAATAATCACAAATAGGAATGAGATGCACAAAGAAATTAAACATAGGCTCAATTCTGGAAATGCGTGCTATTATGCATTGCAGAGACTCTTGATGTCCCAACTCCTTTCAAAAAACATTAGGCCTAAGCTGAAAATATATAAAACTATTATTCTACCAGTTATATTATATGGGTGCGAAACATGGACTCTTACTTTAAGGGAGGAAAGGAGATTACGAGTATTTGAGAATAAAGTTCTTAGGAAAATTTTTGGACCAGACAGGTGAATGGAGAAGACTATATAACAATGAACTACATGGTCTTTATAGGAAGCCAGATATAATAAGAACAGTTAAGTCCCGTAGACTGCGATGGGCAGGACATGTTGCGCGTATGGGGAATGAAAGACGTGCATGGAAACTTCTTGTAGGAAAGCCAGAAGGAAAACGCCCAGTTGGTAGACCAAGAATGAGGTGGGAGAACAACATTAACTATGATTTGAGGGAAGTAGATTATACAGGGAATGATTGGAAAGCATTAGCTCAGGATAGGGATGTATGGAGAGCTTATGTCTGTGCGGCCATGAACCTACGGGTTCGATAGTGCCAGTGAGTAAGTAAGTATTCACAGGAGTAAATTTATTATTTTTTCCCCTCAGCACTTGTTAGGATTAACGCAATCAATAAAGATAGCAATTTAGACATATTCCAATTCAAATTCACTTACCTTCACTATCTAAAAACCTGCAAGAGTGCAATTTTGATTCACAGCTGTTAGGCAGCAGATAATACCTTGCCTTGTGGATGTGTTGAAGTGCATGTGGCAAGAAAGGAAATATCGCCTTGATATCTACAATTTGACACGTAGAACACAAATTGAGTATACTTGAGAGAGATAGTAAATTTTTAAAGTTTCCATTTCTAATATCTTACTTTAAGGGAGGAAAGGAGATGACAAGTATTTGAGAATAAAGTACTTAGGAAAATGTTTGGACCAAAGAGAGATGAACAGACAGGTGAATGGAGAAGACTACATAACAATGAACTACATGGTCTTTATAGGAAGCCAGATATAATAAGAACAGTTAAGTCTCGTAGACTGCGATGGGCAGGACATGTTGCACGTATGGGGAATAAAAGACTTACATGGAAGCTTCTTGTAGGAAAGCCAGAGGGAAAACGCCCAGTTGGTAGACCAAGAATGAGGTGGGAGAATAACATTAACTATGATTTGAGGGAAGTAGATTATACAGGGAATGATTGGAAAACATTAGCTCAGGATAGGGATGTATGGAGAGCTTATGTCCGTGCGGCCATGAACCTAAGGGTTCGATAGTGCCAGTGAGTAAGTAAGTAATATCAGTTTCGTTTAAATCTGCCTGTTGACAGGGACTCTGTACGGTTTTATAACCAGGGAACGTTTTTGTGGACACACTGCATTATACCTCTTACTAGTATATTTGATTTTCTTATTAGATTTTCTAATAAATTTAATAAACGAACAACATTTTTAAATATTTTTTCTCAAAATGATAGGCGGCTCCGTGGTGCATGCGGTTAGACCCTCGCCTCTCGACCTGGGGTCCCGAGATCGAGTGTCGGTCACTCCATGTGTGTTTCGTGGTGAACGAAACGGAGCCAGGACATGTTTTTCTCGGGGTTTCTCCCGTTTTCCCCTGCCACAAATTTCATTCCACCATATTATCCATTTCGTTTTTATTCAATTCTTCCGCCCTCGTGACGCTGCGTCAGGAGTGGTCGGCCAGCACTCTTGTAGTTCACAGACCTCTATAAATATAGGGGCTTCATCTCATCTCATTCCTCGACCCGAACCTCAATTGAACACGAGGATATTTTTTCTCAAAATGATAGATTTACATTTTATTTCCATAAATAACTGAGGAGTCAAGTTGTATAATTATGATTGTTCTCAGCACGACATATTCGAACATAAAACTTGAACACCGGTGTTTTATTAACATGAAAATAGTTATAAAATTCCAGATACTCTCTTTTTTGTTGCTGGAATAGGATAAAACTTAGTTAAAAGTAATTTCCAAGTCCAAATTTGTCCCTAAATATCAACATAATGTGCAGTCTGTAAGTTGTAGGGTGGCCATATGGTTATGAATCATTACAATTACGACATTGATAGTACAGAGCCGTTGTGTTGCGTCAAGTCTCTCACTGACCTCGATCTGCAGAACAACGCTGCCATTGTTGCGCCACTCTTGTTTACTTTTGCAAAAATATAAAAAATGCAAATTTTACTCTCCTATATTAATCATAATTATTTTCACCTTCTGTAACTAGACCTGGAATGTATAAGGATCCGCATGAATACCATCTTTAAATTATTTTTTGGTCGATGTGACTAATTTCTTATACTTACCAATATTGTTGTTACTGGAAGTAAGTCAACGTTCCCACAACTAACCTGGTTGCTATGCAAACAAAAGAAATCGCAATGCTGATACGGACTCAAAAAGCACACGTTCGGTAAGTAAAATAAAACATTTCTTGAATGTTTTGTACACCAACTCTTACCTTTTTTTTAAACTTTTCTGGAATTAATGCAGAACATCCCAGGCTTCTTCAATTTCTCTATCATCTACCATGATGCCTTCCATAATAAAATTATCATAAGTAATGCCACGAGTGATTTCCAAATTTATCTAGAGAATTTGGAAATCAAGAGTGTCATTTGTTAGGACTATTTAACGAATAAAATTAAGCTGTTTACTCACAAATCATTATCTAAATATAGTTATTTTAAAATATTTATATATTTAATGTAAACGGCGGTGTTTGAAAACAAATGAGAAACGATTGTTACGCTTCATTTGCTTATTTTGTTCGTCACTGCAACCAGATCATATTATTTATTGCCAAAGGAACGCAATATTGTAAGAATGCATTCTAGTGGAGAAAAAATGAAACACATCAAACTGTATATTAATTCATTTCTGATGTCCTATGATGTAAATATGACAATTATATTTTTTCTGGGAAAAAAAATACATTTAAGAAAGTGAAAAGAGTGGTTTCTTTTTTTGGTGGTATAATCAATTGTTACAAATGTTTTTATATTAACTCCCGCATGCGATATGTGTTGACATTCATGCACTATATATACAATCTGGTAGCCGTATTTCTTAGTGAGTCAGTCACTACAAAATAATACTATGACCTATTCAGAATGTTAAAAAGGATGTGCTTTCTTTATTATGATAATCTTTAGTTGGTAAATTCTAGGCGAAACACGACTGTGATTTGTTGTAAATAAAAAATCATTGTAACGTGATTGGTCATTGACTCCCATTTGGGGCATGAGTTAAATAGTCAAACAGATCCTAATCACGGTACTACATGTAAAAATGTCTCCACAACCAACAATCCGTGCTTATAATAAAACAAATGAAAAGCTACATAGCAACGATCACCAAATGTTTCTTTCTCATAGAAGTCATTTACATTCAACCAATATTTTAATTAATTTATTACTATATTTAATAAAAATTAGTCACATCGACCAAAACATAGTATGCAATACACATGAGGTAAGCATGTAACAGATCTCGAAAATTGTAAAAACTCGGCGCAAGCGCCTCGTGTTTTTCTCGATCAGTAACAAGTACTTACCTCACTTGTATAGCAATATGCTATCATTGACTGTTTTTGAAGTTAATTTTTCAGGATATCATATATTCATGTATTCTTCTCTTTAAGGGGACCGAATGGTGAAAATGTTGAAAAAATGGTAAAAATGCATTTTTTGTTTATTTGCTTTTTAATGACTCTGATTCTTTAGAATCATTTTCATGTAAACATTTTTATTGTAGGAGCAAAATTGACCCCGTGACGTAAGAGTTTAACTACCCTTGCACGTGTGGTTAGCATTACTACATAAAATTTAAAAATGCGTTTTTTTCCGTTTCCATTTTTTCGACATAATATTTAGAAGAGTGCTAGGTCCAGTAAAGGAAAATGGAAATTGGAGGTTGAGAAGGAATGACGAATTATACCTCAAGAATAATAAAGAAAATATAGTTAGTTTCATCAAATCCAAGAGATTACAATGGTTTGGACATACACTAAGAATGCCAAAGGGAAGATGGCCGAATGATATTTTGAATTGGAAGCCACAGGGTACAAGACCAAGGGGAAGACCCAAGGATCGATGGGAAGATGACGTAATTGAGGATTTGAAAGAGATGGGGATTTTTGATTTGAAATCTACTGCACAAGATAGGAAGAAGTGGCGTAAACTGGTTGAGAAGGCCAAGACATTCCACTGGAAGTCGTAGAGCCTGACGAAGAAGAAGAAGATTTTTTTCGACATTTTCCAAAACTTAAAATGTTCCTTACGATGCCATTTTTTTGCTATCATAGTGAATTTTTGTGGTTAGACTCTCCAATAAATGCTAATTCACATGTGCTATGCAGTTGCTAGTCTAAGACACGTGTGTTCTTTTAAATTGAGATGAAAAAAATAACAAAAGTTATCTTTTTTTTTTTCAATAAATGAAAAATGAGTAGTATCCCCCCTTTATGAATATCTTTTGCATAGAAAATGTATTTAGTGGAATCATGAAGGCTCTGAATCTCAAATTTGAACAGAGAATATTTAAAAATGCATCTTAAGGAGCATTTTTTAGGAAATATTATAAAAATAGTTTAAAAAAATCATAATTCTGAAACTATTCTACTTATAAACACCAAACTTCACAGAAACGCTTCTATAAGCACATAATGAATGTGATACAAATTTCAAAACAATCAGATGAAAACTAAAAGAAATTTGAATTTCACCATTCGGTCCCCTTAACCCGAGTAGTTTTCACCCATTAGCTATATTGACATTTATTTCTAAGCAATAATACGAATTTTACATCTGTATTTCAAATTAACACCACGTAAAGACATGTGAAGGGCACGCCGTAGCGTAGTGGTTAAGGCACTGCGCTACAAGCCGGAAGGTCGAGGGTTCAAGTCCCGGTGGGGTCAGGATTTTTAAACTGACCCAAACCTTCTGGCGGCACTATGGCCCTGGGGTCGACTCAGCCTCTAACGGAAATGAGTACCAGACGCTTGTTCTGGGGGTAAAGCGGCCGTCACGCAGGGCTGACAACCCGGCTGACATCAAGTGCCGTTTGTCCAGAAAAAGTGGGAGCCTTAACCACCTATTACCCCAAAGGGCCTCCCGAGGCCTGTAGTGGGATTACTTAAAGACATGTGAAATGAGTAATTTGGGTCATTCCCTATGTCGATCGCTGTGGTCTAGTGGTTATGCTCCTTGCCTTTAGTTACGAAGGTCGCGGTTCAAACCCGGCCCTGGTCGATTGACTTTTTAAGATAAAAAAAATCCAAGGATTCTCCGGGAGGAACTTTAAGGCGTGAGTCCCGAATCTTGATATTTTCAGGCTTATAAAATAACCTTAAGCCTAAACAAGGGAGAGATTAAACTAATGTAAAGAGAGATATTATTATTATTATTATTATTATTATTATTATTTTATTATTATATAACATTGAGTTAAAATGTAACCCAGGAAGAATACGCAGATTAAAATTTTTATTATCTATTTTAGACAAAAATGAGAATTCAACTACAGAAATTGAAAACAGAATAACTGATTGAAGAACTATTGGTATGTTGAACTTAGTGCTTTGGAATAGAAATATAATACACAGAATGAAGAAAACTATATTTCCAGTTCTGTTACAAAGCATTTTATTATATGGGTCCGAAACCTGGATGGTAAGTAGACATCAAGCTAACAAGCTGTTTGCAGTAGAAATGGATTTTTGGAGGCGATCGACAAGAATTTCAAAAAGGGGTAGTCAGAGACAGCACAATAAGGGAAATTATGCAAGTTAAAAAAAAAAGAGAAACATCCGAAATGGTATGGGCACCTCATAGGAATGGAAGAAGATAGAATGCTAAAGATACTTGATAGGATAGCTAATGGAAGAAGTAGAAGAGGCAGGTCTAGAGAACGTTGGATAGATGGAGTGAGGAGAAGTATGGAAGCTACAGATTTGGGGGAAGAAGATGCTTTACACAGAAAAACCTCTGGCGAGAAATCATTTTGGGTTGTAGGAAAACCACTGTAGTGTGGAATGTTCGTATTAAAATTATTATTATTATTATTATTATTATTATTATTATTATTATTATTATTATTATTACTCTGTGCTGTGTGTGTTACTGACACGTAATGACAGAGGAAATAGAAAGGCGGTCTCTTGGAATGTGATGCTGTCATCGTTTGAGATTACCCTTAATTTGAGCAGTTAACAATGGATAAGAAACAACCATTTGTAATGGGAAGTTGGGTGGGTAGCTTCCAGACTTAATGCCCTTATTCCCGTAATTTGTTATAGCATTGTGGATTATTACATCACAAGATTTTACGACTTAATACGAGCTTACGTCATATAAATTTGTACTAGAGGGTCGTGAGGGGAGTCACTGCCTCGAGGCAAATTAAAAATACTTATTATAACGTATATTAATTGCAATATCCCTCCTTTTAACGCAGTCTTTGATATATTTTTGGCGTTAAATTGTTCTATCTTTAAATGTCCTATTGAAACAGCCTACTGGTACTTAAGTTTTATAAAACCAGTTCTTGTAAACAAAAAAATCCAATTTTCTTAGCATCCATTTAAATGAATTCCGAAGGAATATAGTTATAAGTTGTTCTCCAAGAAAATACAAAAAAAAAAATCAACTCTTCATCGATCCTGCCTAAAATATAACTTACACCGAAACGACCATGACAGAAATGTATGTATATAAATGCCAACGTTCTAACCTGTCCACAAGCAAACATTCATCATTTACATCTTCTAAAAGTTGATTTTACTTAAATTCTATCTTGAAGATTTTAAGTTAAATTAAAACTAATAACCGTCAAAGTTATAAATAGAGAAGCTTCTTTAAGTCTTAAAGCCGCAATTTTTTTTTCGGAGCCAATATCGATATATAGCAATCAATTAAGAAAAGGAACGATCGAGTTCTCTAACCTACAAAATCGGATTATTGTTCGCCTGAAGAGAATTTAAAAAAATTGTCTATCGGCCGCAATTTTCGATTTTTCACAACGAAACTCACTATATGCTATTAAAATAAAATGAGAAAGGCATTATCAAAAAAATCAGCGACATCCGATCATTAGAATTTGGGATTTACCTAAAACCCGAAATGAAAATAAATCTATCTAGCAGCCATGTTTGTTTTATCACAGTGTAACTGTATACATAACATATAATTAACAAAATAAATATATAAATATTCCACAAATCAACAGAATCCGATTATAAATTCTACTTCCTAAAGAATTCGCTTAGTTTACGCAGTTCTAAAAGGCGAACTTTTTACATATTTCGAGATTTTGCTGATCTCCGCAAAATATGAATTTCTGCTGACAGTAGTTTATTGTTATTGAAAGACGGGCATGGAAACTTATTTTAGGAAAACGAGAGAGAGAGAGAGAGAGAGAACGCCCAATTGGTAGGTGGGAGAATAACAACACCATGATTTGGGGGAAGTAGATAATACAGGGAATGATTGGAAAACATTAGTTAGGATAGGGATGTATGGAGAGATTATGCCCGAGTGACCATGAACCTATGGGTTTGATAGTGCCAGTGAGTTAGTAGTTCACTTGTTATATGATAAAAATTGTCGACTGAACAAATCAGTAACTTAATATAAAACATGAAGCGGTTATGAAACTTAAAAATCTCCCTAGTGACAGTAATTTTCTATTTTTCTCAACGAAACTCAGTATAGGCTATACTATTAAAAGAAACCGAGGAAGGTATTCTCCAAATATCTGAAAATTTGACCATTAGAACAAGGGGTTTACCTGAAATCTGAAATTAAAAAAATGACTAGCAACCGCCATGTTGGAAGGATCATATAGAAAGAATGGAAGAAAACCGGCTTGCAAAAAGAGCTAAAGAAGATAGACCAATGGACGGGAGAAGAACAAGAGGAAGACCAGCCAAGAGAGGATAGACAGTGAATGCACATCCAGTACGTCTTCCACTGAGGAGTGATTTTGGAAATAAAACAGGATGAAAATCCTACAAATTAAGTTTAAGAAGAAGAAGAAGAAGAACCGCCAAGTTTGATTCACAATGTATATCCTTAATTGGGGATGTATCCTATAAGATATATTAATTTATTTAATATATTTTAATGACAAATGAATGGAAAAATTAAAATCGTGTCAAATTATACAACAATTTGCAAATAGATAACTTTTTATTTTTTTTATTTTTTTGCATTCCGACATTTTCAAACTTACTAATTCACTGGCACTATCATGGCCGCACGGACATAAGCTCTCCATATATCCCTATTCTGAACTAATGTTTTCCAATCATTCCTTGTATAATCTACTTCACTCAAATCATAGTTAATGTTACCCTCCCACCTCATTCTTGGTCTACCAACTGGGCGTTTTCCCTCTGATTTTCCTACAAGAAGCTTCCATACACCTCTTTCATTCCCCATTTGTGCAACATGTCCTGCCCATCGCAGTCTACGAGACTTAACTGTTCTTATTACATCTGGCTTCCTATAAAAACCATGTAGTTCACTGTTATGTAGTCTTCTGCATTCACCAGTCTGTTCATCTCTCCTTGGTCCAAAAATGTTTCTAATAACTTTATGCTCAAATACTCGTAATCTCTTTTACTCCCTTAAAGTAAGAGTCCTTGCTTCGCATCCATATAATATAACTGGTAGAATAATAGTTTTATATATTTTCAGTTTAACGTTTTTGAAAGGAGTTGGGACATCAAGAGTCTCTGTAATGCATAATATTAAAATATAAAATTATGGAATTATGAAAGGTCCGTCTCCTCAACTTAATTACTTATTTAACTGTAGCGCCTGCCGATGAGGGACAAGTCCCGAAAGCGCTACAGTTAAATAAGTAATCAAGTTGAGGAGACGGACCTTTCAGGTGAACATTCCATAATTTTATATTTTAATTTTGAATAATACCTCAACGGAACACGCCATGAATCTTACAAAAGTTGATAATGCATAATAGTATGCATTTTCGGTTGAGGACACTTTCAAGCTAGCATCAGAAATTGAGTTTCTCCAATTTAAGAAAATAAATATATATTCCGTAAACCAGCAAAATGGGACCATACATTCCATGTGCTGAGGAATTCGCTTAATTTACGGAGTTCCTGCGTAACGGACTTTTATTTTATAATTTTCTTTGCCATCTTTTGGGACGTATATCTCTTAACTGCTTATAATTTTTACACTGTTTAGAAATTCCCATTTCTTCGCCCAGTATTAAGCTATGAGCTTGATCTGCACAGCCATCGAATTAGATTTTTCCATGTAAACATTGTGTACTCCTCCAAAAGTTTTATTTTACATAATATATTTCAAATGTCCACCGCTGTGGTCTCGAGGTAGCGTGCTGCCTTGTCACGCAGCGGGCCCGGGTTTGATTCCCGGTCGGTACAGGCTCCTGGGTGAGGTTTTTTTCGGGGTTTTTCCTCACCTGTAAGAAATGTCAGGAAGCTTAGGGCCCAACAGTCCCCGAAAATCATCCGGCCATCACCATCATCCTTATCATTATCATCCTTCAACGGTGTGGAAAGCAACGGGAAGTTACCACATCTATAATTCCATAGTGAAGCTGTAAAGCATAGCATGAAAATGCTATTATTGCAGTGAAAGACCTGCCGTCGGGAAGAATTATATGGATGGATATTTCAAATCTGTATCTGGGAGTAAAAGTAGATAAAGAGGATAAAAACGAAACTGATATTAAGAACAGAATAAATAAAGGTAGAGCAATAACAGTACAGTAATGATAAATTGAGTCTTATGGAACAGACATACTGTATAAAAAAAGTTACAAATATATAATTTTTCTTCTTGTAAACCTATGTTTCCCTTAACAGAGATTTAGGCGCTCTCCCCCTATAGGGAAGAATTTGAATCATACTAATTTAGTTACACTTGTTTTCGTATAGATTTCCTTTTGAGTGGTCCGTGGTCAGCGTTCCGCCTCATACTGACATCTAGGAAACCAAGGTAGTACTAGGACGGGAAAATTCGGTAAATTTCTCCTTAGAGGCCTTTCATTCAGGCTTAAGGATCTCTTACGAGTCTAAAAATCTTCAGACTCGGGACCCACGGCTTAAAGTCCCTCCCGGAGGACTTGCTCCTTGGATTTTTCCGTTCTAAAAAATCCATCGACCCTCGGGACCAGAGGCAAGGAGCATAACCACTAGTCCACCTCGGAGTGAGAAGTACTGCCACATATGGAGCTGAAGTTTGGAAATTCAACAAAAACTTTTGTCGATGCAAATGGATTTCTTGAGGAGAGCAGCAAGATGTTCAAATAAAAAAAATAAAAATGCTGTCATACGAGAAAAATGAATATTAGATATTCAATAGTAGATTATATAAGATACAATCAATTAAATTGGTATGGACATGTACGACGAATCCAAGAAGAAAGGTTGCCCAGAAAAACATTGGAATGGCGTTCACCTGGAAGAAGAAGGAAAGGAAGATCTCGAAACTCGTGGATGCAAGAGATAGGAACTGGAATGAGAGCAAGAGGACTGAAGGACATGGAGTGGATGGATAGAGACGAGTGGAGAAGGAAAATAAAACTTTAGGCACAAAAAGATGTGTAAACGTTGAATATATGTATGTAAATAAATAAATAAAATATTTCAAATTGTGAAAATCCTATGCAAGTATAGTACATCAGTATTATGTGAGAAACCAGCATGAAGTTATATTGTATAAAAAAAGGTTCCGTTCTATATTTGAGTCTTTTTAAATGTAGATTATTTATATCTTCCCGCCTTGTTCATATAATTTGACGACGAACGTTACTGATCAGCGCCAGTGCAATAGAGCAAAACAATCCTTGGCCAGCATATGATAGCTGTAGAAGTTGTGATATTTGTACACAGAGGTCATGTGAGGCAATTCTTACAGCGGATAATTTATCCACTTCGACGGCAGATGGTGCTGTGATCAATGGCGCGAGAATACAACTTACTCACTGCACTATCGAACCCGTAGGTTCATGCCGCGCGGACATAAGCTCTCCATACATCCGTATCCTGACCTAATGCTTTCCAATCATTCCCTGTATAATCTACTTCCCTCAAATCATAGTCAATGTTATTCTCCCACCTCATTCTTGGTCTACCAACTGGACGTTTTCCCTCTGGCTTTCCTACAAGAAGCTTCCATGCAAGTCTTTCATTCCCCATCTGTGCAACATGTCCTGCCCATCGCAGTCTACGAGACTTAACTGTTCTTATTATATCTGGCTTCCTATACAGACCATATAGTTCATTGTTATGTAGTCTTCTTCATTCACCTGACTGTTCATCTCTCTTTGGTCTAAAAAATTTCCTAAGTACTTTATTCTCAAATACTTGTAATCTTCTTTCCTCACTTAAAGTAAGAGTCCATGTTTCGCACCCATATAATATAACTGGTAGAATATATATTTTTCAGTTTAACGTTTTTTGAAAGGAATTGGGACATCAAGAGTCTATGTAATGCATAATAGCACGCATTTTCAGAATTGAACCTATGTTTAATTTCTTTGTGCATATCATTCCTAATTGTGATTATTGTTCCTAGGTAGGCGCGAGAATACAAGCTGAAGAAAATTCTTGGCATGTTTTCTCTGTTTCCATATCAAGAACGATTAATTGGAAAATAAACTTCTTTCGTCCTGTGGCGTAGCCGAGCAGTTTAAGGCATCATGCCTTGGTTAAGGACTTCGAGACTTATGGTTCGAGTCCGTATGTGGGAAGAAATTTTCTCTTGTAACATTGGGCAGTATTCATAATATGGGCCTACAAGAGTTAAATGCTTCTGTACTTTGTTCTCTGTGTAGTGTAAATTTTTAATACTAATGATAAAAATGTCGTTTACATAATTTTGGAATTGGATGTATTGTTATTTTTGTAACCTGAAAATGTCTTCAACAAAACTAAGTAATGGCCCAGTGTGGCAAAGAAATGGAAAGAGCAAAAATAGTACTAAATGACAAAACGTTAGAACAAGTAAAATATTTCAATTATCTGTGTGTATCTTTAGGTTGTCTTCTTCTTCCTTCCAAGTATTAGGCCAAGGCTTGTTACGATCCTATAGAAAATTTTCCCTCCGGCGTTTCATAGGACGGCCCAGAGATCTTCGTCCTCTTGGTATATAATTATAAACAGCTTTGGGGATCCGATTTGAACTAATTCTTTCAAGATGGTGTTTCCAATTTAGTTGGTACTGTTTAATCTTTTTCATACTTTGGTCGTCATAAGTTTGATCCTTCCGAGAAATTCTCGTATAAGACTTGAAAGCATAATAATAGTCCCTTCGATTGGTTGCTGGCCAAAGGAAGGCAAGACCAGTGATGGGGCTGCCATCTTATAGCCTCTGGTCGGGCTTTTCTGGAGAGAAAAGAAAATAAAGTAAAGAAGAAATGGAAGAAAGGAAAGACTCCCTAGCCCTCGGATGCTCTAATAGCGTCGGGGTCGAAAAAAAAACAAGAGTTAATCAAGAGAGGTTAGATAGTAAAGTTAAAAGAGTCTAGTATAAGTAAGTGGAAGAAAGGAAGAAATACCAGATCGGTTAAAGATAAAAGTAAGGAGCAAAACACAAGTAAGTGGAAGCAATGTTTTGCTCAGCTTGGGCCCCTTGTGGTCGCCATCCACATATCCCTTAGATGGGGACCCCTGAGGGTATCTTTAGGATGTAATAGAGAAAAAGACAAATAATAAGTGTAAAATATTTCAATATTTATGTGGCACTCTTAAAAGAACACTGGGAAAGCAAGTAAGAAAGTAAACACATTTAAAATGTTATAAAGTATTGGCTGTAACTGCAATATTGTATGGCTCAGAAATATGGACTCTGAATAAGAGTCAATTAAAAAAATATAAGCAGCAGAAATGAAATATTTACGATTTGTGGCAGGATATACTTTAATGGATATAAAACAAAAGAAGTGAAGATATCCGTAAAGAACTACAATATTCAGTTTGACAGATAAAATAGAAGAGTATAGGGGAAAATAGTATGAACATGTGTGCAGAATGGATACCAACAGATTGCCTAGGAAAAGTCTAAACTATCAACCAAGAGGAGGAAAAAAGAGATCGGGGACGCCCACGAAAGAGATGGACACAGCAGCTATAATACTTGGAGCCAGAACGAACCAAAAAAGTTTAATCCTGGCAACAAGAAGAAGAATATATTGTTATCATTATTCCTATTATGCCATATGTGCATCAACCTACATAACAGACCGTGACCTCTTCTTTAATCCTTGACATTTCATTGCATTAACTGGACAAGAATTAATGTTCTTTGATTTTAGAAAAAAAAAACATATATTAACCAGGACTGCCCATTACTGCATTTATTATATTATGTTATTGCCGATAAGATTTGACTTGTATTGCTTTACGCTATTGTAACAAAATGAGACTATTTCCGTGAGTTTACATAAAGGTCATGCATGTTTTCACAATCAGTAAACTTACAAAGTAAGCATTGTTTAGAAATTTGTAGTAATTAACGCTATTTTAACCAGCTTGAATGCTGTCTCAGTACAGGATTACCTAGTTTTTTTCCGCCTGAAATCGGATTTTTAGATAATAGCATTCCATCCATCCATAGTAATTCTGCCCGAGGGCAGGTCTTTCACTGCAATCATAGCGTTTTCATGCTATGCTTTGCAGCTTTACTAGGGAATTATAGTATGGTAGCTTCCCGTTGCTTTCCACACCGGTGAAGGATGATGATGATGATGATGGCCGGATGATTTTCGGGGACCGTTGGGCCTTAAGCATCCTGACATTTGTCTTACAGGTGAGGAAAACCCCCGAAAAAAACTTCACCCAGGAGCCTGTCCCGACCGGGAATCGAACCCGGGCCCGCTGCGTGACAAAGCAGCACGCTACCTCGAGACCACAGCGGTGAACACACACACGTGTGTGTGTGCCCTTGTGTGTTCAAAAAAATGATGTGCGTGATCCAAAGTTACAAATGTTATCTCAACAGGTCGTAATCCTGCAAGGGACGGTGTTGTAGGGCATATAAAGATACGGACAAAGGGATAGGCCTATATATATCTGGATTGAAATATAGCAGTGGAAATTATATATTAAATTTTAAAATTAAGAATAACATTAACTATGATTTGAGGGAAGTAGGTTATACATGGAATGATTGGAAAGCATTAGCTCAGGATAGGGATGTATGGAGAGCTTACGCCCGCGCGGCCATGAACCTACGGGTTCGATAGTGCCAGTGAGTAAGTAAGTAATTTTAAAATTAAATTAAAACTGCAAGCGGCCCAGATGAGATTTTTACGTCCACTCCTAGCTTTGACATAAAGACAAGCAAAGAACACAGATAGCCATACGCGATAAATTAAAAGTTCAAAATAAAGTTGAAGATATTCAGAATATACTGTCAAAGGAGTTGGTTACAGTATGTTCAAAGAATGGACCCATTTCGCTTGCCTAAATTAGCATTACAGCATCAATCTAAAGGACTTCGAGATAAAGAAAGACAAAATTAAGATGAACTGACCAACCACATTTTAAGATCTTATATCTAGAGATCCGTGAAATTCGCGAGTCGCGATAACGCGAAATACTCTAATTTTGTCATTTTCTTGTAGCCTTCCATTTCTTAACTCCACTTCCCATAACATGAAAAAAAGCATCTATGAATTGCAAAATTCTATGATAACGCGAAATAACACCGAAATTTAAAATTTTCAACG
Source organism: Diploptera punctata (assembly GCA_030220185.1). Taxonomy (NCBI): domain Eukaryota; kingdom Metazoa; phylum Arthropoda; class Insecta; order Blattodea; family Blaberidae; genus Diploptera; species Diploptera punctata. The sequence continues at coordinate 212,239 of JASPKZ010007464.1, forward strand.
AATTCCGGAGATTTTTTGTTCTATTCGGGAAATTTTCATAATCCATTTTTAAACACTGTTTTCGGATTCCATCTTCTTTTTAACTGTCATATATATGATGGTGCCATATCTGATTCCTCCATGCACTCTTGCAAAGGGAAATGGTTGCAACACAGTTCATTACATAGAGGTAATATTTTCTGTCCTTATCATGCTCAAATATGGCCTCTCCATTGATTTTAAGTTCTATGGCCAATATGAATTCCAAGAAATACGAATTATATTAACATGTAAAGGTACGTACACACTTGCGCGCCTCGCGGCGCGCGCGCACCATGTTCGTCAGATTTGGACGGGGTTTTAAGGTGCGCGCGAACGGCGCGCGCGCGTCTCGCACCACGATCCACTCATTGTCGGTTTTTTCCACGAACACTTTGATGGTTCGCTGTTTAGATTTGGACGGGTACCTGAGAGGTTCGTTGTTTTCGGTGTGCACCTATTATTTGAGTATGGAGTGGTCAGAGGAAAACATGTTAAAACTTATTGATATTTATAGAACCAAGCAATTATTGTGGGATCCTCAACATAAGGATCATTTTTAAAAATCATTGAAAGGAGATGCCTATTTTTTTTTCAATGTGATGTGTTTTTTTTCGTGTGTACTGTAATTGTATGAATAAATTAGAATAATTTAGAAAACATTATTTATTTAAGACGTTCATTTCATAATATTATGTATGAAGTATCACAAAACAATACAATATATAAACACATTTATTACTAATTATTTATTTATTTCTTCAAAGACTCCAAAGAGCAAGACTGCTCATGCTAACGGGCAATATACAAAAAATAATGGCCATAAAACAATTAACAATAAAAACAAGAAAAATTCAGGCATAAGTTTTAGTAATACAAACTACTATAGATGCACAATATATATACACATATAAATACGATACTTAAACAGGATAATATTAATAATAATAAAATTAACAAAATTAACTAAGAAAGCAATGAGAAAAAATATTTTTTAATACAATTAGAAAAATGTTTAACATTCGTGAAATGTTGATATTCAATAGGTAAGTTATTGTAATGGTTGATTAATGCATAACGAATCCCTTTTATACCTTTTTTTTTTTTTGAGAAACTAGTATCTTTGTGCAATAAAGTACAACCTCTAGTATAATAATCATGTACATCTTTATTAAAAATTAAGGCCATGTTATGGTGAGATAGATTCTTAATAATTTTAAACATATATATACAAATCATATATTTTTTTAAATTCCTTTAATGCTATAATATTTGAAAAAGTATAAATAAAGTTATAAGATGTAATAAGTAATAAGCGTGACCAGACGTCCCGATTTTGGCGGGACAGTCCCGATTTTTAACAATTTGTCCCGCGGCATTTAAAAAAAAAGTCCCTATTTTTGGGAAAGAAAGCAGGACAAGCGGGAGAACGGAAAGGGAATAGAAATGGTTGGTTACACCTGCTCTGCAAAATGTCTACTGAAGGTTTGTGGGTTTCCTATGGATCGCAGGAGGTTCGTTGAAATTAATCATTTCGACGAACATAACACGCGCCGCGCGCGCGCCGTTCGTGTTCGCGGCGCGCATATATGTACGTACCTTAAGATACGTTTTTCCTTTCTAAACTAGGATTAAAAATACTCAAATTTGCATTTTTTTTTAGAATAATATCGCCAAATTCCCAATAAGACAGTAATCTTGAAATTTTAAAACGAATTTTCCTTAAAAAATAAAACCACTTTCACGGATCTCTACTTATACCTAAATGCTTATATATATGACATAGATCGTAGTAATCCACTTCGTTCGATGCCCTATTAACGTTAAAAGTATGTAAATGTTTGTTAAAAGAATACGTGATGTAGGGAGTTCATTATCACATATAAACTTTTACATCATATCCTGTATAGGAAGTGTGTATTTGTTCTCAGTCACGAAAAGTATCTTTAACTAACTGGTAAAACATTTCTTCTTCAGTAACATTTTAAATAGAGGTAAGAATTCAACAAGATTTTCCTTGTTTTCATATACACCATTTTCTTTGCCAGCTTATATTTTTTATTTGTATTTAATTGCTGATTGTCTAGAGCAATTATCAGCGGGGTACATTAGTTTTTATATGATAGGTCAAGGGCAGGATTTAAGAAAAATATTATAATGTAAAATTATAAAATTATTACCTTTTAGGCCCGTCAGAACTTTAAAAACAATTAATTTACAAAGTTGAGGAGACGGACTTATAAGATAAAACACTTTTATAATTTTATATTATAATTTTAATTTTATAACTAATACCTGAACATAGTTTTATCATGAATTTTATTAATGTTGATTAGAAAAAATAAGTTAAAATTTTAAGAAGAATAATCATCTTCTTTGCATAGTTATACAGGTAGAAAGGCTTTACAACGCCATAGCGTAATTGGTTACAACCCGGAAGGTCGGAGATTCGATTCCCATGTGGGATCAGGATTTTTATCCCTTAAATTGGCAATGTATCTTATAAAATCATCATCATCATCATCAACAATCACGGATTAAGCCCATGTGGCTTGTTCCAGTCTCTACATTGATTTAATTCATTCATTTTTTCCCCAAATGCCCCAGGTTATCATTTTGACATTTCTGGTGTTCTCTCATGGCATGGCTTACTTGTAGCCTACTTCTGAGGTTGGGGCGCCTGGAAGGCTGCACCGATGATATGAGAGTTGATGATGATTGGTAATGATGCGCCAGGAGAGGCCTTAAACTAAACTGAAGCTAATTAGGCGAATATGATATTAATGATAATGATGGTCAGATAGTGTTCGGGGAAAGTTTGGGCCTTCAACTTTCCTGACATTTATCTTACAGGTGAGGAAAATCCCCGAAGAAAACCTCACCCAGGAAACTTGCCCCGACCGGGGATCGAACTCGGGTCCGCTGCGTGACAAGGCAGCACGCTACCTCGAGACCACAGCGGTGGACTAATTTGTTCAATATTGTTTATATAATATTAGAAAAACAAAAGAGTACAAATTACTTAAATTTGTGTCAAATTACACAATAATATATCGGCCGCGGTGGATGCTCCTTGCCTCTGGTCCCGAGGGTCGCGGGTTCAAACCCGGCTGGGGTCGATGGATTTTTTAGGATGGAAAAATCCAAGGTGCAAATCCTCCGGGAGGGACTTTAAGCCGTGGGTCCCGACTCTGAAGGTTTTCATGCTCGTAAAAGATCCTTAAGCCTGAATGAAAGGCCTCTAAGCAAAATTTACCGAATTTTCCCGTCCTAGTACTACCTTGGTTTCCTAGATGTCAGGATGAGGCGGAATGCTGATCACGGACCACTCAAATTACATCTATACGAAAACAAGTGTAACTAAATTAGTATGGTTCAAATTCTTCTCTGTTAAGGGAAACATGCGCTTTCAAGATACAAGAAGACACAATAATGTACAATAATAACCTTCAGTTTTACAGAATTTTGTTTTCATTGCTGTCCGAAACATTTAAGTAACTGGCAATTTAAGGGTTAAAGTGGCCTAAATCTTCTCGCGCCACCGTGATCCTGGAATCGATGCAGCCTCTAACGTAAATGAGTGTCAGGCGCTTGTTCTGGGGGAAAAGGCGGCCGTCACACAGAGCTGACAATCCAGCTGACGGTCTAAAAAAGGCGGGAACTTTAACCTCACACTATCCTACGGGCCTCCTGAGATTTATATGGGGACCACTTTATCTTTTTTGCAGCCTGTGTAGTCCAGAAACTATGAATCTTACTTTCCAACGTTTCTTTGGTCTTCCAGAGGATGACTTTTCTTCTGCTGGTGGATAATCTCTTGATATGCAAACCATCCTATTCGTTTGCTTTCGAGATACGTGCAAATTCTATTCATGTCTTCTTGTATTCACCTATTCATTTATTGCTTGCATGTCCAGTTGTCTCCCTATCTTCTAATTTTTTACTAATATACTATTCAATGCCACCAGATCTGACTGGGTGTAAATATTAATAAAACTGAATATATGGTTACACGTAGAAATACATTGTATAATGTAAATAGATAGCTAATGACAAATGAGGAAAATTTTGAGGAAGTGGTTGAAATCAAATGCGTAGGAATAGTAATCACAAATAGGAATGAGATGCACAAGGAAATTAAACATAGGCTCAATTCTGGAAATGCGTGCAATTATGCATTACAGGGACTCTTGACGTCCCAACTCCTTTCAAAAAATGTTAAACTGAAAATATATAAAACTATTATTCTACCAGTTATGTTATATGGAAGCGAAACGTGGACCCTTACTTTAAGGGAGGAGAGAAGATTACGAGTATTTGAGAATAAAGTTCTTAAGAACATTTTTGGACCAAAGAGAGATGAACAGACAGGTGAATGGAGAAATCTATATAACAGTGAACTACATGGTCTTCATAGGAAGCCAGATATAATAAGAACAGTTAAGTCTCATAGACTTCGATGAGCAGGACATGTGGCACGAATGGGGAGTAAAAGATGCATGGAAGCTTCTTGTAGGAAAACCAGCTGGAAAATGCCCAATTGGTAGACCAAGAACGAGGTGGGACAATAACATCCATGATTTGAGGGAAGTTTATTATACAGGGGATGATTGGAAGACATTGACTCGTGATAGGAATGTATGCAGAGCTTATGTCCGCGCGGGCTATGGGTTCTATAGGGCCAGTGAGTTAGTTACGTTTATGCAAGATTGATCGGCACTTGTTCCTGATTTTCACTAAGGCTCGTGAACGTGGAGCACGTAATCATGCCTATTGTGAAAAGGTTAAATAAGATGAACGAGATATTATTTATTATTATTATTATTATTATTATTATTATTATTATTATTATTATTATTATTATTATTATTATTGGACTGACTGATTTTGATACTTTAGTAATTAGATGTTTTCGTGACGTAATTGACAGGATGTAAGCTTGTGTCATTTAGGAAAGTTTATAATATAAATGGTACAATGCTACATAGGTTTGTGAGTCAACAGGACATGCTGGTAGAGTTCCAGACACTTGCATTGGAATGTTGTATGTAAATGTGGAGGGACTTTCCTTGTGAATCAGTTACCAAATATGACCTACCTACATTTTTAAATATCATTGTGACGACTAGAAAATTGACTTGTCTATTTAACTCGTACCACAAATGGAAGTCAATGACGAATCATGTTTCAATGAATTTTGTTTTACAACCTATGCCAGTCGTGTTTCACCTCGCTCTTTATCAAATTCTCTTTACCACCTCGTGCTTTTGTGATGAAGAAAGCTCCTCATTTTTACACGCTTTATATTAGCTTGACCTGTATCTATCTATGTAACTGAATCTTTTAACGCGATTTTCACCCACTTAAAATCATTGGATCGGCTTGAAACTTTGCATACTTGTAAAAGACCCGTGACAATATAATAATTTCATATTTGTTTTCTAAAATCCTGGCCAGAATCATCAGAAAAAAAAAGTGTCTTTGTATCTATGTAACGGAATTTTTGAACACGATTTACACCCACTTAGAAACATTGGACCGACTTGAAACTTTGTATACTTGTAAAAGACCCGTGACAATATAATAATTTCATATTTGTTTTCTAAAATCCTGGCCAGAATCATCAGAAAATCAAAAAAAGTGTCTTTGTATCTATGTAACGGAATTTTTGAACACGATTATCACCCACTTACAGACATTGGATCGACTTGAAACTTTGTGTACTTGTAAAGGACCCGCGACAATACAATAATTTCATGTTTTGTTTCTAGAATCCTGGCCAGAATCATCAGAAAATAAAACAAAAATGAAAACTGGTATTATAGGTTGCGGACTTGTCGGCTTTATAGTCAATCGTTGTAAGAGCTCAGTTGGTAGAGCGGTACACGCTAGTGGTATATAATTTCTGTAATCCATAGGTCGCAGGTTCAAATCCGGCTGGGAGGTTTTTTTTAGAAGAGTATTACTTTCAGCTCACTGCAATAGAATCGAATTTAAAGATATTTACATTTTTATCTTATTCTGTAAAATATTAAAACTAAAAAATAAATAATAGTTTAAAAAAACTAAAACAACACGCTTTACTAGAAACCCGAACTAAAAAAATGAAAAATAATTTTAATTTCCAACATGCTTGGGATAAATCATTTTACCATCAAAAGCATGGGGTGCTTTTTATGATTTTTACATTTTCTTCTTAGAGACTTTACTTTTACCAATATCTGTTTATTATCAAATATATTAATTGATAAAGAGCACCCAACGCTTTTGATGGTAAAATTATTTATCCCAAGCATGTTGGAAATTAAAATTATTTTTCATTTTTTTAGTTCGGTTTTCTAATAAAGCGTGTTGTTTTAGTTTTTTTAAACTATTATTTATTAATATCTTGAACAGGTTAGAGCATTATTTTGCAGTGACTGACTCTCCAACGAATACGTTGAATATAGCAAATAATGAACAGATTCCATCGAACTATACATTTGATAATTGTGTGTTCAGTTATTGTAGAGTGGCGGGGCAAACTGATCTAAGTGCCAACATTTTCAAAATTAACTTTTTTTCATTCAAATTGGTCTGTGTCCCATTGCCAGTGCACTGCTATTTGATTTAACCCCAAATATGTACTTCTACTATTTGAAAGAATCGCCACTAGATGGTGCATGCTGTATGTCCTATACCATATTTCGCATGCAATTTTCACTTTTTCCTAAAATAATTATTTTGGCACATGGATCACTTTGCCCCGCCACTCTATAATTGTGTTTTTAAAGAATGATTTTATTGAGTTATTTCCTAAAAAAATAATCAATAACATATAATGTTGGTTATAATATACTGTATAGTTTGATGTGTTTCATTTTTTCTCTACTAGGGTGCATTCTTACAATATTGCGATCCTATTTGGCAATACATAATATGATCAAGTTGCAGTGAATCAATCAATAAAACATAACCATACATTTCTGATTTGTTTTCAAACAACGCCGTTTACATTAAATATATAAATATTTTAAAATACCGGTAACTATATTTAAATAGTGAGTTTTGAGTAAACAGCTTCATTTTATTCGTTAAATAGTTATAACAAATGCCACTCTTGATTTCCAAATCTCCTAGAGTAATGAAATTAGATATTTTGACCCGTTTTCACATCGAGTGAAATTTAATGAATCTTCCCATCTAGTAAATGGGTGTCCAACACTTCTATGTCCTTTTGGTTTGTACTTTAGTAATACCTGAGAAATTCTATCTGTAGGCATTCTTTGAACGTGTTCATACCAGTCGTTTCTCATATTGTCAATTCTATTTGTTAAATTAAGCATATTAAAATATTTTCTAATATTTTAATTTATTTTACTGTCCGAAATTGTCACAGAACTTCATTTCTGCAGTTTCTCTTTTTCTTCTGTCTGAACGATTAAGAGTCCAGTTCTCATTTGCATATGTTAAGGTAGGCACTGCCATAATTTTGTAAAATTGTAATTGAGTTCTCCTCAATGTTGTATTTTTCAGTGTTTGTTTTATAGTGCCGAACATTCTGTAAAATGTATTTAATTTAATATTAATGTCTTCCTTCTGGCAGTATGATACATTGCATCCCAAATATTTAAAATAGTTTACCTGTTGTATTATATTGTCATTAATGCTAATTTTTCACCTGATATGTTCTTTCCCGTTGAATGCCATTACTTTCGATTTACTCTCAGAGATTGTCATATTGAATTTATTTGTTAGGTCATTTAATTTTTGCGCGATAGTGTGTTTTGTCGTACTTACAGCAATTGCGACCTTGATTGAAAGTACAACTTCCTACATTTCTGGATTGCCAACCTAAATAACTATACTGTAATATTACATTTACACCACTGCCCTCTATGTATACTACGTACAATGTATATACAAAACAATATCCAAAAGGTAGTGTTAATATACATTATACGAAACAAATCACTGCATTTTAAATGAACTGAACTTTATTTTGAAACAATATAAAACAATAAATATGTACGGCCATTTTATCAATAATTGATCTCAAGGCCTCCTGTTGTTTGAACTAATAGACATTGCCCACACTGTTAACGTTAGTCAGTTGTTTATAATGAACGCAAATATTTCCAACAAAGATATTATTTTACTATTATTTATTATTTTGAAAACGTCATCGCGCAAAAAATAACGTGCAACGCACGTCTGTGAAGTGTTTTACAGAATCGAGGAAAATGTAAAACCTCGCTATCGCTCGGTTTTTAATTTCCGAGATTCTGTAAAAACCCTTCGCAACGTCTCATCGTAATATACTATTATACGCAGGTAATTTAATTGTAGATTACTTTATGAATGGCTGGAGATTGTCTGATCGTCTGCAAAGAGTATGGTATTTAGAACTGTTTTGCCAACTTTAAAATAATGTGGTTAAAATTGATTGTCATTGTACAATAACGTTATTATGTACTAAAAAGTGGAGGAGATAGCGGGCATCCTCGTCTGACACCTTGATTAATTTCTAATGTATTATCGCTCGATATACCTTTGTCAATAATTGACGGTTCTTAAATTAACAATAATATTTAATTTTAATGTCTCAATCCCCTCTTTCTAATACAACCAACCATAGCCATTTTTAATGCATGGTTTTATTATATACTTAAAAGCGGAAAACGGTGTTTTAAAATAACAGTTTTTAGTTGTCTCTATAGCTATAAAAGTATGCAGTGCAATAATAAGTGGTCCTCAGTTTGTTTTTAAGTATTACAAGGACGTTGCAATCGATTGCAGAAACTGAATCTGAACCACGACCGCGGTTACACATTATATTGTAAAATGTGAAAATATTAAAATAAGTACCTGAAAGGCTACAATACACGTCCTCAATTTAAAGCATGGTTTTAACTACTTGAAATCGATCTTAGTCGAGGATAACTGATATATCAGGCACTTATTTTAATATATCAACATTTTATCCGTGGCGCAAGCGGTTAGACTCTCGCCTCTCACGGCTGTGGTTCGAGATCGAGTCTCGGCCACTCCATGTGGGGTTTGTGAAGAACGAAACGGAGCTTGGGTAGGTTTTCTCCCGTTTTCCCCTCCCATCATTTCTCCATAGTCCACCGCTGTGGTCTCGAGGTAGCGTGCTGCCTTGTCATGCATTGGGCCCGGTCGGGACAGGTTCCTGGGTGAGGTTTTTTTTCGGGGTTATCCTCACCTGTAAGACAAATGACAGGAAGCTTAGGTTCAACGGTCCCCGAAAATCATTCGGCCATCATCATCATCCTTCACCGGTGTTGAAAGCAACGGGAAGCTACCACACCTATAATTCCCTAGTAAAGCTGCAACGCGCGCTCTCTCTCTCTCTCTCTCTCTCTCTCTCTCTCTCTCTTCTCTCTCTCTCTCTCTCTCTCTCTCTCTCTCCTGGTGCGATAGGCCTAGAAGGCCCTTAGCCTACCAACCGGCTGCTGATCTCACATCCACATGTGTCAATCACATAGGAAGATGATCATCCAGCCAGTGTAGGGGTGACATGTGGTCAGCATGTCGAGTCCCTCAGCCGTTATAGCTGGTTTTCTCAACCTGGAGCTGCTACTTATTGTAGCTACCCAGATGCCTCACAATGCTGGGTGGGCACCGGTCCCATACTGGCCGAAATACCATGAGAACATTTCTACCCCCGTGGAGACTCGAACCAGCGCAAATCCCGTAGCTCTGCGCCAAGGCTTCCTGCCTTAACCACTCGGCTACGGCGAAGCTGCAAAGCATGGCACGAAAATGCTATGATTGCAGTGAAAGACCTGCCATCGGGCTGAATTACTTTGGATGGATGGATGGATTTCTCCTACTCATTTCGTTTCGTTTCGTTCATCTGCCCCCCGTGATGGTGCGTCAGGCTTGGTGGGCCGGCTGCCTTGTTATTCACAGACATCTATACAGGGGGGCTTCATCTCATCTCATCCCTGAACCCGACTCTGAGTTGGACACAAGTTGAGTATATTTTACTTTACTACATAGTAAAGTAAAGTGATCCCACAACAGACCCGGAGGCCCTTGGGGTAGTAGGAGGTTAAGGCTCCCACTTTTTCTAGACAATCGGCACTTTATGTCAGCCGGGTTGTCAGCCCTGCTTGACGGCCGCCTTTACCCCCAGAACAAGCGTCTGGTACTCATTTCTGTTAGAGGCTGAGTCGACCCCAGGGCCATAGTGCCGCCAGAGGGTTTGGGTCAGTTTAAAAATCCTGACCCCAATGGGACTTGAACCCTCGACCCTATCCTCAACTATGATTTACAATGAATTTTACAAGTATTGACGTTATATTGTGCAATGGAACAGGAACTAGCAGTTGTAGGTTAGATTTGTGCCCCAATGTTGGGCGACATGTGGAAGATAAAGATTATTCGTTGTAGGTTAGATTAGATTTGTGCCCCAATGTTGGGCGACATGTGGAAGATAAAGATTATTCGTTGTAGGTTAGATTAGATTTGTGCCCCAATGTTGGGCGACATGTGGAAGATAAAGATTATTCGTTGTAGGTTAGATTAGATTTGTGCCCCAATGTTGGGCGACATGTGGAAGATAAAGATTATTCGTTGTAGGTTAGATTAGATTTGTGCCCCAATGTTGGGCGACATATGAAACAAAGGTTTTAATTCGGAGTTCAAAATCACTCATGGCATTACTTATGAAAAATACTATAGGGGTCTTTTTTGACACCACAGTCATTGCAGTTAGTAACTCCGTCCATTCTGCAACTGCAGACTCTGAATTTCATAGGATGTAAATTTCTAACAAATTATAAAAATGCATAAAATTGCAAGCCAGTTGAATCATACGTAGGGGTGTAGAGGTTGAGGAACTTCAAAAATGGTTCAAAATGACCCCGCAGTATTTCTAGTGTTAAAGTCCATCGACCCCGGGCGGGTTTGAACCCGCTTTCCTCGGGACCTAAGAAGGGACTTAATCCTAGAACACTGAGGCCGATAATAAGTTACCTTTACGATGTTGAAAAATGTATTTGCGTAAGACTGTAATTGATATTGTATAGCTAGTGTGTGTCTCGTGCCGAACATGGGAAACCGGGATGCTGACTGGCGTCATGCATATGACGTCACACAGATATGTTATGGCCGGTTATTTCTCTTTCGCTTTCGTCGGCCTCTCGAGTAGAATAACTGGTTGATCTTGTGCAGCTCTCAGTAAACTGATCTCGGGGTTTTATTCATCAGTTTATTGTGTTTGTGAGAAGACATTGACATCCTTTACAAGTTGTCAACATTCCAACAGGCCTTCTATACTGTATAATTATTAGCAATCATGAACGGTGAGTCAGGCGACTTGATTAGTGTTCTAATATTAATGTTTCACAGCTTGTGTTATATATTGACAATGTGTTGAAATAGTAGGCTGGGTTTTACTCGTGTATTTTGGTTGTATAAATGCCATGTGCCGCTAAGGAGAACGTTGCCAAGTGTATGACTGTGAAACTTGTCCAACTGGGCGTGTGTGAATTCTCTGATGGTTGCATAAACACACCAATAGTGATATGAATAGAGTAGACATATGATTTTTCCCCGAGAATATGACATTATAATGAATATATATATGGATATCGATGATGGACAATGAAAACCTCATAACTCCATTTTTGATAATTTTTACAGGAGAAACAAATAACTGTTTTAAATAATTATGAAAATTGATAAGCAATAGTTCCCACATATTTTACTACAGAATACAAGTCAAGTTATTAATAAATTTGAAGTACATGTTCTCAACGGGTTATGCATCACATATTTCTGTGCTGGCTACTGGAGTTGTGTGGTTTTCAATGACTGGTGGAGTTACGAGGTTTCCATTGCTTACAGTATATATATATATATATATTATATATATTTGCCTTCATTGCCAAATGTCAAAAATATATTTATAATATCTATAGGCCTATATATATATATATATATATATATATATACGAAATGCATATTTTTTGTCAACATTAAATTTATATAGGCCTACTGAAAAGTAAGTAACGAAAAAGTTAGTTAATAATTTGGGGACCTGAATTCCAAAACGTGCTATGTCACCCCCCCTTTTTTTTCAGGAGAAGCATAAAACTGTTTAATCCAGTTATTTGATTTTTTATTCAGATTTTTTTGTTATGGAAGATACACTAAAAGGTATATTTTAAGATAAAAAATGAATAATCAGGCTGTTGTCTTGACCTTCAAAATGAAATTTAAAAAATGGACTTAGCATGTTTTAGCAGCTGAATTATGGAAAAAGTGCAAAATGTAATGAACAATTACGTATAAACTGAATTCTAAATCATATCAACTACATGGGCATGGCATGGTTTAGAATTTATGTATTTTTATTATGTATTTTTATTATGTCTATAAATGTGGGAAAGAGTGTTATTAAGAGAGTTTTTGTCATTTAGGGCCATAGCCTGACATTACCATATCTATGTTGCGTTTAACTCAATTTGTCATTTTTTGGAGTTAGCATGTTTTCGAATTCGGGTCCTCAATTATTTATTTATAACTAGCGGATCCGACAGATGTACTACCCGAGTTATTTTCACTAACTTCTCAGAGGGCTTTAACGGTCAATTATTATTTTTTTTCATTTTAAAAAAAATGGGGGGGGGCTGGTGTATGTGTGAAATTTTGGGGTTATATGTTCTGATATACGAAAAATCTTTAAAATATTATTTTAAAAAATCGTCAAAACCCGATCGTAGCGCTACCAACCGGATCCAATTGTGAATGTAAACCATCCAGGGACCCACTCAAACAACACACACACACACACACACACACACACACACACACACAAATTTCATCAAAATCGATCCAGTCGTTTAGGAGGAGTTAAGTGACATACACACACGTACAGAAGAATTATATAGGCCTATATATATATATATATATATATATTATAACGTCCACCGCTGTGGTCTCGAGGTAGCGTGCTGCCTTGTCACGCAGCGGGCCCGGGTTCGATCCCCGGTCGGGGCAGTTTTTCTGGGTGAGGTTTTATCGGGGTTTTTCCTCACCTGTAAGACAAATGTCAGGAAAACTCTAAGGCCCAAACGGTCCCCGAAATCATATGGCCATCATCATATCATTATCATCCTTATCATCATCATCATCCTTCACCGGTGTGGAAAGCAACGGGAAGCTACCACACCTACACAATTCCCTAGTAAAGCTGCAAGCATAGTATGAAGATGCTATGATTGCAGTGAAGGACATGCCTTCGGGCAGAATTACTATGGAAGGATATTATAACGTCAATCCCCTGGGTGAGGTTTTTTCGGTTTTTTTCCTCATCTGTAAGACAAATGTCAGAAAGCTTAGGGTCCAACGGTCCCCGAAAATCATCCGGACGTCATTATCATTCTTATCATTATCATCCTTCACCGGTGTGGAAAGCACATATAATTCCCTAATAAAGCTGCAAAGCATAGCATGGAAATGCTATGTTTGCAGTGAAAGACCTGTCATTCGGCAGAATTACTATGGATGGATATATTATAACAAGTCCACCACTGTGGTCTCGGGGTAGCGTCGCTGCCTCGTACGCAGCGGCCTGATTTCGATCATCAGTCGGGACAAGTTTCCTGAGTGATGTTTTTTTCGGAGTTTTTCCTCACCTGTAAGAAAAATGTCAGAAAACTGTAGGCCCAAACGGTCTCCGAACATCATCTGGCCATAATACAGTGTGATCAGTATGGCACTGGACAACAGACGCGGGGACGCGCTGATTTTACTGTCATTGCTGGCGCACTCGCGGCGGGGAACGGACAGCGTAGGATAGCGGTGTCCAGTGCTGTACTGATTGCACTGTATTAGCCATGTTTAGTATGATTGTATGTGTCAATGGTGTGTTTCGTCTTAATATTGTGTAGTCTGGGAGGGGGCCATGACATTGAGTCTGATTCGGGAAGGCCCTCCATATCCTTGTGTGGTAAAAAAAATGTTGTATGTGATCCATAGTTACAATCCCTCTCCCGACAGGTCGTGTCACTGTGTGGCACGTAAAAGTACCTATAAGGTGAGAGGTTAAACTGCGTTAATGGAATAGATGGATAATTATAAAACTATTCTCTAAAAATCAACAAAATATGACCATTTGAAGGTTTTTTTCTCAAAGCCCTAATGTAAAAATCGTTCTGTAGCCATGTTTGTTTTCTTGCAACATACAGCAATTGGATAAATCTTCTTCTTCTTCTTCTTCTTCGGTTTTCCCCCACTTATAGGTTTGCCGTCTTCAGTTTCCATTTATTTCTATCATTCCAATCTCCCTCTTCCAAATTCCTATCATCCTTTATAGTCTGACATAGGTTTTCCAATTCCATCTTGGTCTGCCACGTTTATTTCTTCCAGGGGGTGACCATTGGTATATATTTTTTGGCCATCTTTCATTTTCCATTCTTTGTACATGGCCATACCATTTAAGCGTTTGATTTTCAATCCTCTTAACAATAGATGTGGTGACATTCAATTCTCTCCAAAGGAATTCATTTCTTTATCCTGTCTTGTTTTTTGGAGGCTTCTTCTAAAATTATCAAATTCAACTGTTCTAGTTTTATTCTTTTGTAATTCCGTCAAAGACCAAGTTTCACTTCCATATGACAAAATATTCTGTATTATGCTCTTATAAATTTTCATTTTAGTTTTCTTTGTAATATTTTTGTTCCAAATTATTCCATGTAACGTCTTAGTTGCATTTTTTCCATTGCAATTTTAGTCTGTACATCTCTCTCACAGGTACCTAAACTTGTAATTATTGACCCAAGATATTTAAAAAATCCACATTTTTTTATTTTCCCTGTTTCGAGTATGAGGTCATCCACATCCTTTTCCAAACATAATTGGATAATATTAAAATATATATACAATCAATATGCCCATTTCACCAATTAATGTTTTAAAATGGTCAACAAGTTTCCACAGCCAAGCTGTCATTCTCAAGACCAGAAATTGAGTCAATATCTGGTCTTGAGAATGACAGTTTGGCTGTGGAAACTTATTGACCATTTTAAAACATTAATTGGTGAAATGGGCATATTGATTGTATATATATATATTTTAAGATTTTATCACCAAGAAGATCAATTGTGTATTAAATAATTGGATAAATACGATTTAATTAATAGATAGATCATCGGTTGATTAATGTCTTTGACATCGTCCGATTCCTAACAGGTAGCCAATTTTGTCGGTGCATTCAATCTCCTGGTTGTAGCCTAGATGTTCTTCCTTCATGTATAAATATATTATATCGGCCGCGGTGGACTAGTGGTTATGTTCCTTGCCTCTGGTCCCGAGGGTCGCGGGTTCAAACCAGGCCAGGATCGATGGATTTTTTTAGGATGGAAAAAACAAGGAGCAAGTCCTCCGGGAGGGACTTTAAGCCGTGGGTCTCGAGTCTGAATATTTTCAGGCTCGTAAAAGATCCTTAAGCCTGAATGAAAAATTCTCTAAGCAAAATTTACCGAATTTTCCCGTCCTAGTACTACCTTGGTTTCCTAGATGTCATTATGAGGAGGTACGCTGATCACGGGTCACTCCAGTGACATCTATACGAAAATAAGTGTAACTAAATTAGTATGGTTCAAATTCTTCCATTAGGGGGAGAGCGCCTGAATCTCTGTTAAGGGAAACATGGGCTTACAAGAAGATAAATATATTCCCTGACAGCAGGAGGTTTTAGTTCTTCCTCTGCCTCCTCTTACCTCAGGCTTCCATTCCAAAACACATTTTGATAGCCGATCCTCTTCTATTCGTTGGACATGTCCGTACCATATTAATTGCTGAGTTTTAATATAAAATAGTGTATTAAATCTTGATTAATTAATAATAGAGTATAGGCTATATTTCGTAAACCAGCAAATTCGGACAAAAAATTTGACATCCTGAATATTTCATTAATTTAATATAATGACTTAGGATCGGTTTTATCAACAGAGGTAACTGTATTACGCCAGTTTAAGCTATGTATTATATATGGGGAAAACTGGCGTAATACAGTTACCTGTGTTGGCGAAACTGACCCTTAACGGTATCTCGTTTTCCCCTAAAGTGCGTAGTTACTTTGCGTGTAGGTAAAACAGGGTTGGAATTAGAATAGAACAATAAAGATTCTCTTGTGGTACTTAAAGCTTTGGCAAGGACAAGCTGCTTTAAGTGTCAAATAGTCACGTAAACAACGATTTGTGTAATAGCTCTCAAGGTTATTTTTAATTTCACATCGAAGTCGTCCTCCGCAAGGAGCAGCGTGGGCGATCAACTAAAATATTTAGCTTCTCTTGATACACTCTGATCTTGATCTATATTGCGATAGATATAATTCAGTATTATTCCACCAGCATCGTGGTCTTGTAGCTAGAGCTTCTGACATCAGTTCATGAAGTCCCCGGTGCGATTCCCGGTCAGCCAACGAGAATTTTTCCTTAAAGGGAATTATTTCTGTGGTCAACCATTGTCTATCATTTCAGTTAAGGACTCTCCTTGTGCTTGATTATCATGTATCATCCATCATATCATCATCATCATCATCATCTTAAGGCACGACAACTTCAAAAGTGAAAGTTTTGGCCTTCTCAACAATCCTCCTCCATGCCAATCTGTCTCTTGCCATATTCAAATTGGTCACTTTCATTTTCCTTAGATCGTTCATTGTGTCATCCTCCCATCTGATCTTCGGTCTTCCAACAGCTCTACCTCCTATTGGTTTCCATTTGTAGAGTTTTTTGACCAGTCTCTGATCATATCATCGGGGTAACGTAATTCCGTTTTACAGGCGCACCAACCTCAGAAGTGGATTACAATTCTGCCAAGCCATGGGAGAATATCAGAAATGTTAAGAGATAACCTGATGACAGTGGACAAAAACTAATTGTGTATTGTGCAGTATCTTCACATTTAACCTTTCAGTAGGGAGGTAATAGAATTTACTCAAATGGGGAAGTGGGGTGGTAACAACACCCCAGAAAGAATGACTTTTAAAAAAAGACTGTGACTTCAAAACTGCAGAGAATTTACTTTGATTAGCTAGAACTAGAATATCTGTGTTATAAATGTTCTAGAAATTAAAATAATTACTGAAATTATAGTGTTATAAAATGTATTATTCCGTCAGTTTTTAATTAAGATTGATTTAGTCTGCTGTAGGGTGATAAAATATGTAAACACTAACAATGTGGGATACATTAAGCTATAGAGGAACATATTTCAATAAAGGATATCTCATATTAATACATACTATTGGGAAATTTCAGGGCATTTCAGGAGAATATAGATGTGGTAGCTTCCCGTTGCTTTCCACACCGGTAATGATGATTGTAATAATAAGGATGAAGATGATGATGGCTGGATTATTTTCGGAGACAGTTGTGCCCTAAGCTTCCAAACGTTTGTCTTACAGGTGAGGAAAAAACCCGTAAAAAACCTCACTGAGGAGCCTGTCCTGACCGGGAATCGAACCCGGTCGGGGCAGTTTTTCTGGGTGAGGTTTTTATCGGGGTTTTTCCTCACCTGTAAGACAAAAATGTCAGGAAAACTTTAAGGCCCAAACGGTCCTCGAAATCATATGCTCATCATCATCATCCTTCACCGGTGTGGAAAGCAACGGGAAGCTACCACACATACAATTCCCTAGTAAAGCTGCAAGCATAGCGTGAAAATGCTATGATTGCAGTGAAGGACCTGCCTTCGGGCAGAATTACTATGGATGGATATATATATATATATATATATATATATATATATATATATTATAAAACCGAAGAAAACTTGGATATAAGGGGTACAAGCAGCTATGAATATCAGAGGAATGGAGAAAGATCAAAGGATGGACAGAGAAGAATGGCGTTTGGTTTCCGGAAGACGGCGGCAGCTGCCATGATACCGGATGGTTGGGTGTACGTCTTCGGAAACGGACCACAGCGAAAACTCTATGTATTTTATTATATAAGACCTAAACCTGTGACTCGAACTTATCATTCCTTGATAATGACATGTGGGATCATGTCGAAACGTCGGAATCAGTGGTCAGATGTCGAACTTGAATCCAAGACGCGGAAAACCCAAGAAAACTTTCATATTCATATATATATATATATATATATATATATATATATATATATATATATAGTCCACCACGAGGTAGCGTGCTGCCTTGTCCCTTGTCACGCAGCGGGCCCGGGTTCGATCCCCGGTCGGGGCAGTTTTTCTGGGTGAGGTTTTTATCGGGGTTTTTCCTCACCTGTAAGACAAATGTCAGGAAAACTTTAAGGCCCGAACGGTCCCCGAAATCATATGGCCATCATCATCATCATTATCATCATCATCATCATCCTTCACCGGTGTGGAAAGCAACGGGAAGCTACCACACCTACAATTCCCTAGTAAAGCTGCAAGCATAGCATGAAAATGCTATGATTGCAGTGAAGGACCTGCCTTCGGGCAGAATTACTATGGATGGATATATATATATATATATAACGGTGTAGGCATTTGTTGAGTCGTATCCTCTCCTTTGTAAGGAGTTACTAGACCAAGTTAATTTTTAGTTACCTTATTTGCTGATAGATGTCATGAATGGCATGCAGTCAACACACCGATCCAATGAGACATCTAACAAAGGTATTACTAGGACGTTGAGGTAAATTTTGCTTAGATGCCTCTTTATTCAGACGTAAGGGTCTCTTACGAGCCTGAAAATCTTCAGATTCGGGACCCATGGCTTAAAGTCCCTCCCGGAATTTTCCGTCCTAGAAAAAATCCATCGACCCCGGCCGAATTTGAACCCGCGATGAGATAGTATCAAGGTGCTAATATTGTATTTTTTTTTCTTCACTCAGCATTTTACTGACTTCACAACGTTTCTTTCATAACAGCAGTGTGTTATCGCTCTGTATTTTGTCACCGATATCGGGCCCCACCTTAATTTGTTCTTCCCGGTTTTTGATTTCCTATAAGAAATGCTAACATTCTTAAACATAATGGAGAGCATTGAACCTGTAAGAATGTGACACGGTATGCAGTACTAATATTATAACCAAATAGTGCGAATATTTAGAATGCTCCACATTTTGAACTCTTGCTTGATCAGCAAGTATTTTTTATTCAATCTTATTTATACTAGCTTTAAAATCAAGGTCATATAGCATCCTAGGTGTAACAATTAGTGTGCAACTCATTGTGTTTTTGTGATGTATTGCTATTTAATACACAATTGATCTTCTTGGTGATACAATATTAAAATATATATACAGTCAATATGCCCATTTCACCAATAAATGTTTAAAATGGTCAACAAGTTTCTACAGCCAAGCTGTCATTCTCAAGACCAGATATTGACTGGTCTTGATATATCTGGTCTTGAGAATGACAGCTTGGCTGTAGAAACTTGTTGACCATTTTAAACATTTATTGGTGAAATGGGCATATTGACTGTATATATATTTTAATGTATTGCTAGACAAAACTAATGTTATGAGAGATTGGTTTCAGCCTTTTTAAGTCGTAGATTCACCTTGAATGATATTAAAATTCATGCGATCCATAACTCACTCACTCACTCACTCACTCACTGGCACTATCGAACCCGTAGGTTCATGGCCGCAAGAACATACGCTCTCCATACATCTCTGTCCTGAGCTAATGTTTTTCAATCATTCCCTGTATAATCTACTTACCTCAAATCATAGTTAATGTTATTCTCCCACCTCATTCTTGGTCTATCAACTAGACGTTTTCGCTCTGGTTTTCCAACAACAAGCTTCCATGCACGTCTCTCATTTCTCGTTCGTACCACATGTCTTGCCCATCGCAGTCTACGAGACTTAACTGTTCTTATCATATCTTGCTGTTCACTGTTATGTAGTATTCTCCATTCACCTGTCTGTTCATCTCCATCTTATTGTATGTATAATTTAACTCTGGTGAAGTGGAAGAGAAGACCTTACGGTCTAAACTCCATCAGGTAAAACAAATAAGTAACCCATAAGTTAAATTATTACACTCTTATCACTGATGAAAATATAAATACTTTATGACATATTATTTAAAAAAAAGAAAAGGTTCGTTAAATAAGAACTGCGAAAACGAAGCGAATTTCCCACCAAGCCAAATTTATGTTCCGATTTTACTGGTTTACGAAAAAACAAACAAACAAATTCCATGGGGACTCCGGCGCGACAGGCCTAGAAGACTCTTGGCCTACCAGCCGATTACTGGCCTCACATCTACATATGTTAATCACAGATAGACGATCATCCAATCAGTGTAGGGGTGACATGTGCTCAGCATGTCGGGCACGCCTGCCCTTATAGCTGGGCTGGAGCCGCTACTTATTGTAGCTACCAAAATTCCTCACGATGTTGGGTGGGCACCGGTCCCACAGTGATCAAAAATTCCATGAGAAAATTTCTTCTTCCATGGGGACTCGACCCAACGCAAGTCCCGTAGCTTTGCTCCAAGGCATATAACCTTAACAACTCGGCTACAGTGCGGGAGTTATGGAATATAAGTTATGCTTATTTCGTTAATTAAATCGTATGTTTCCAGTTAAGTTGGAAAAAAACAAACATGGCGGCCACAAGAAAGTTTTTTTTAGATTACTGCTTTCTGATAAACCCCATTTCAATGTACGGATTTATTTACTTTTTGAGAATACCATTCCTGCCTTATTTCACTGGTATAAACCGAGTATTATCGTTACTTTTAAAAGTCATGATGAAACACCGTTGAGGTCACTATCCATCCATAGTAATTCTGCCCGAAGGCATTTTCATGCTATGCTTGCAGCTTTACTAGGGAATTGTAGGTGTGGTAGCTTCCCGTTGCTTTCCACACCGGCGAAGGATGATGATGATTTTGATGGCCATATGATTTCGGGGACCGTTTGGGCCTTAAAGTTTTCCTGACATTTGTCTTACAGGTGGGGAAAAACCCCGATAAAAACCTCACCCAGAAAAACTGCCCCGACCGGGGATCGAACCCGGGCCCGCTGCGTGACAAGGCAGCACGCTACCTCGAGACCACAGCGGTGGACGAGGTCACTATGTAATATTTATATTATAAATATTATATACCAAGTTTAGTTATGAAAAAATGTAGGAATGTGTTCGCTAGAGCGACTTTTGAATTTTCGTTTCAGCTGAACCTCGATTTTGTTGATTAAAGAATACGTCCTTATTTTTATTAATTAATTGGCATAAGCCAAGTTTTATTCCGAAAAAAAAAGCAAAAGATTGTCTACTATGTAGGATCAAAGTGTAAAAAAATCTTCGGAATTAGCTGAAAACAAAATTACTCTAAATGGTCATATGCTAAAATGTACTGACCGAAGTAATGTGACGGTTGGGCATTAAGATGGTATTATGTTGGGTTCAAGCGAATCTAGTTTGCTCATGACACGGAAGAAGTAAACAATCTGTGCTGCACCCATTACTGAATAAAGGCGATTATTAACCCTCTTAGTAATAATCCATATATAACTTTTATACAAGGTTTATACACATCTCAGTTGAATATTCTTACTAATAAACACGGTATTAGCTGTTCAGTGTATAAGAGGTGTACAACTTTACATGGGAATCGTTATACATGCCTTCAGCCTTGTTTAAGGATTGTATAACTAGACAAAATGTCGGACTTTAAGATCAACTGATTGTTTCCTTATGATATTGATGAAAGTTTCCTTAAATTTAACGCAAAATGCAACACTTTAACACCTGTTTGATGTATGCACAAGACATAAATAATATTAATAAAGCTCTGGGTAGGAAAATAAAGCATCATAAAATGCCTTATGTTACGCTCATTCTCGATTAAGCCTAATAATATTTTAAAATTGGACATTGATTCACAAAAAAATATGTTCTACAATAGTTGCTTTGAGACAAGATTTAACCTGAATGTAGTTTAAATGCTTCATAATATTATTTTATCAAACTTTCTTGCATCATTAATACATAATATACATACCGATGTAAAAATGTATTTAATTATAAAGGTACTATTATTGCAACAGAGCAGATGTTAGCTTGATAGTCTTGTGGTTAGAGCTTAAAAGTTTTAAGTGTTTCAGATACCGTCTCATAAGTAATGCCTTTTTTAAGTAAAATTTTATATGGAATGTTTATTGACAAGAAATTAAACTACTCTTCAAAGTATATGCTACCAGATTATATGGTCTTTTGTCATATTTCAGCAAAGTTTATTATCCGCCACAGTATCAGTCTTTGGTTTTTGATGAGAATAATTCATTGAGACCCTTTTCCATAATTTCATTGTATTCAAAATTTTACTCTAGAAATGGGCCTTGGATCGAAATAGATGGTAATCTGAAGGCGCATGGTCAGCGGCTATATGCTGCTGTGGTAGCAGTTCGATTCCTCCCAATTCCTGATTTTTTTTTTTTTTTTTTTTCCCCAGTATGGGGGTTCGGAAGGATTTGAACCCGCGACCCTCAAAATTTCATTAACCCTTTCCAGTTTTTAAGAATAAAGATCCACATCGACCGCACGAGCCTTTAGAACAAACTCCCAGGGAATCACACCTTCAAAATTTCATCATACAACATAAAAACCCTAGCCCTACTTATGATACAACCTAATAGAAATTAAAGGAAGTAAAATTGAATAGTACCAAAACTGTCCTTTATCACATTGGGGAAATACACAACCCACCGAATCTCTCTCGTATTCACAAGTAGATCGGACCCCATAACTAACTAACTCAATGTCACCATCGAACCGTTGGCCATGGCCGCTCGGACATAAGTTCTCCATGCACCCCTATCTTGGCTTATGTTTTCTAATCACTCCCTGTATAATCTACTTCCCTCAAATCATGGTTAATGTTATTCTCCCATCTGATTTTTAGTTCACCAATCGGGCGTTTTCCCTCTGGTTTTCCTACAAGAAGCTTCCACGCACGTCTTTCATTCCCCATTCGTGCCACATGTCCTGTCCATCGCAGACTACCAGAATTAACTGTTCCTATTATATCTGGTTCTATAAAACCATGTACTTCACTGTTTTTTAGTCTTCTCCATTCATCTGTCTGTTCATCTCTCTTTGGTCCAAAAATTGTTCTAAGAATTTTAAAGTAAGAGTCCATGTTTCGCATCCATATAATATAACTGGTAGAAAAACAGTTTTATATATTTTCAGTTCAACGTTTTTTGAAAGGAGTTAGACGAAAAGAATCTCTGTAATGCATAATAGCACGCATTTCCAGAATTGTGCCTATTTTTAATTTCTTTGTGCATCTCATTCATATTTTGTGACTACTGTTTCTAGGTCCATCCATAGTAATTCTGCCCGAAGGCAGGTCCTTCACTGAAATCATAGCATTTCCATGCTCTTGCAGCTTTACTAGGGAATTGTAGGTGTGGTAGCTTCCCGTTGCTTTCCACACCCGTGAAGGATGATGATGATGGCCATATAATTTCGGGGACCGTTTTGGCCTTAAAGTTTTCCTGACATTTGTCTTACAGGTGAGAAAAAAAAAAAGTAAAGTGATTCCGCTACAGGCCTCAGGAGGCCCTTGGGGTAGTAGGAGGTTAAGGCTCCCACTTTTTCTTGACAATCGGCACTTGATGTCAGCCGGGTTGTCACCCCTGCGTGACGGCCGCCTTTACCCCAGAACAAGCGTCTGGTACTCATTTCCGTTAGAGGCTGAGTCGACCCCAGGGCCATAGTGCCGCCAGAAGGTTTTGGTCAATTTAAAAATCCTGACCCCACCGGGACTTGAACCCTCGACCTTCCGACTTGTAGCGCAGTGCCTTAACCACTACGCTACGGCGTGCCCCACAGGTGAGAAAAACCCCGATAAAAACCTCACCCAGAAAAACTGCCCCGACCGGGGATCGAACCCGGGCCCGCTGCGTGACAAGGCAGCACGCTACCTCGAGACCACAGCGGTGGACGTTTTCTAGGTATGCTATTTGAATTGAGCCACCTCTTCAATATCTCCCTCATTTTTCATTAGCTGCCCATTTCCATTATATAACGAATTTGTGTGTGTGACCATATATTTAGTTTTATTGATATTTACTGTAGATCGGGCCCATAGATTGAGAAATGCTGTTATGGGTGCTTTTGATAGCCAGATGACTATTTGGGCCTTAAAGTTTCCTGACTTAATGTTTTACAGGCGAATAAAATCTCTACCCAATAAAAAACCATACCCAGGGAACTTAGCCCGAACATTTATCGAACCCGCGTTAGCTGCACATGAAGAAAGGAAGGAAGTTTCCACTAGACCACAGCTGTGGGCCAGAAAGTTTTATGCACATAGTTTCAATTTATTTTCCAAGCTGAATGAATGACCTTCGACATTTAATTGAACTTGAGAGGTGTTATTTCTAATTATACAAACAATGTAATTTTAGAAATGAACACCCGCTGATTTTTATTATTCTTTGTTCTGCATAGATCTAGACGCTCAATGTTGCTTTTCAGATCAATCATTTTAACAAAACATTCATTATTTTCATGCTATGTCTTATTTCAGTCAATAATCACAAATAGGAATGAGATGCACAAAGAAATTAAACATAGGCTCAATTCTGGAAATGCGTGCTATTATGCATTACAGAGACTTTTGATGTCCCAACTCCTTTCAAAAAACGTTAAGCTGAAAATATATAAAACTATTATTCTACCAGTTATATTATATGGGTGCGAAACATGGACTCTTACTTTAAGGGAGGAAAGGAGATTACGAGTATTTGAGAATAAAGTTCTTAGGAAAATTTTTGGACCAAAGAGAGATGAACAGACAGGTGAATGGAGAAGACTACATAACAATGAACTACATGGTCTTTATAGGAAGCCAGATATAATAAGAACAGTTAAGTCCCGTAGACTGCGATGGGCAGGACATGTTGCGCGTATGGGGAATGAAAGACGTGCATGGAAACTTCTTGTAGGAAAGCCAGAAGGAAAACGCCCAGTTGGTAGACCAAGAATGAGGTGGGAGAACAACATTAACTATGACTTGAGGGAAGTAGATTATACAGGGAATGATTGGAAAGCATTAGCTCAGGATAGGGATGTATAGAGAGCTTATGTCCGTGCGGCCGTGAACCTACGGATTCGATAGTGCCAGTGAGTAAGTAAGTAAGTAAGTATGTCTTATTTCAGTAAGCCTATACTTTACGGATATACAAAACCTTGAAAACGAAACAATTCAGTACCACATAGGGGATATTGTAATTTATTCATAAAAACGGTCGCAACTTTAGCCAAAATATGAATCAATCATGGACATGAATAATAAACTTACCATTAATATTTGTAACAAAATTAAATATTTCGGAGTTGATATAAATAAAGATGGAAACAATTATTTGGAAATACTGTAACAAAAATGGTCGATCTGCAATAGGAATGTTGAATGGAATTTTGTGGGACTATTTAACTCAAGCCCCAACTGGGAGTCAATGACCAATCACATTTCAATGACTTTTTATTAACAACCAATCACAGTCGTGTTTCGCCTGGAATTTATCAACCGAAGTTTATCATAATAAAGAAAGCTCCTCCTTTTTAACATTCTGAATAGGCCATAAGCATTATTTTGCAGTGACTAACTCTCCAAGAAATACAGTTACCAGATTGTATATATAGTGCATGAATGTCAGCAGATAGTGCATGCGGGAGATAATATAAAAACATTTGTAGCAATTGATTATACCACAAAAAAAAGAACCACTGTTTGCACTTTCTTGAACGAAATTTTTTCCAGGAAATGACGTTGTAGAAACATATAATTGACATATTTACATCATAGGACATCAGAAATTAATTAATACCTTTAATGTTGGTTATAAATTTCTCCTCAAGGGTGCATTCTTACAATATTGCGATCCTTTGGCAATAAATAATATGATCTGGTTGCAGTGTTGAACAAGCGTAACAATCGTTTCTCATTTGCTTTCAAACATCGCTCTTTACATTAAATATATAATTGTTTCAAAATAACTGTAGTTAAATAATGATTTGTGAGTAAACAGCTTAATTTATTCGTTAAATAGTCCTAACAAATGCCACTCTTGATTTCCAAATTCTTTAGATAAATTCACTCCTCACTTGGCGAGTCGTGAATTTATCGATAATTTGGAAATCACTCGTGGCATTACTTATGATAAACAGATATTCAAAGAAACTAAAATCCGTATTTATAAATCAATAGTAAGTAGTTTAATGACCTATGGAGCAGGAACGTGGATTATAAATTCCAAATTGAAGACAAAGTTGCAATGTACAGAAATTAATGTTTAAGGTCTGCACGATGCTCTAAATTAGACAGGATAATTAACAATATTATCAAAGAAAAAAAAACTTTAACGAAACAATTATACAATTTGTGGTAAATAAACAATTACAATGGTTTGGACACGTGAAGAGAATTAATGAAGATAGATTGTCAGTTAGGAGTTTGGAGTGGATTCCAAATCGGAGAAAAAGAAGACGGAGACCTAAGAAGACATGGATAGAGTGAATTATGAATTTGATTAAGTACAAGGGACTGCACCAAAGAGAGATGAACCAACAGGTGAATGGAGAAGACTACATAACAATGAACTACATGGTCTTTATAGGAAGCCAGATATAATAAGAACAGTTAAGTCTCGTAGACTGCGATGGGCTGGACATGTTGCGCGTATGGGGAATGAAAGACGTGCATGGAAACTTCTTGTAGGAAAGCCAGAGGGAAAACGCCCAGTTGGTAGACCAAGAATGAGGTGGGAGAATAACATTAACTATGATTTGAGGGAAGTAGATTATACAGGGAATGCTTGGAAAACATTAGCTCAGGATAAGGGATGTATGGAGAGCTTATGTCCGCGCGGCCATGAACCTACGGGTTCGATAGTGCCAATGAGTAAGTAAGTAAGTACAGGGGACTGCAGGATGGTGACTGGAAGGATAGAGATGAATGCAGGAAGAAAATCAAAACTTAATATTGGGCACAGGAAAATGTTGTAAACATTTAAAACCTGTTAAAAAATAATAAATAATTCATTTATATCAGTGCCGGTACTTATTTCATTAGGCTGCACCTTATTGGCACTATCGAACCCATATTCAGTATAATATTATGTAACCCATACCTAATTTAATAAAGCAAGCAAATTATTGCACAAGCTCATTATCGTCAGCTTTATAGATATGACAAAACAAGTGCATATATTTGTACTAAATAGAGTATAAAATGTAGGCTTGACATGAAGTGATTGCGAATTTACGTGCTGCATGTGTAGGATGATATGAAGTTATGAAAGTGGGCGATGCTAGTTCTTTCTTTATACGGAGAGAGCCATAGGAAGGCAGTCAACAGGTAGGAGGAATTCATGTAGGCACAAACAAATCAGGGTTACCAAAACTAACTTTTTACATATTTGCGAAATTCCAAGGAATGTAGCTATTGAGGTTGTATCCTTGACAACATATTTGATCATTTTTTTACTAACCTTCAACGATCCGACGTACTAGACTCAGAAATAACGATAAAATATGTATTTTATGTATGTATCCATCCATAGTAATTCTGCCCGAAGGCAGATCCTTCACTGCAATCAAAGCATTTTCATGCTATGCTTGCAGCTTTACTAGGGAATTGTAGGTGTGGCTTCCCGTTGCTTTCCACACCGGTGAAGGATGATAATGATGATATTGATAAGGATTATGATGGCCATATGAATTCGGGGACCGTTTGGGCCTTAAAGTTTTCCTGGCATTTGTCTTACAAGTGAGGAAAAACCCCGATAAAAACCTCACCCAGAAAAAATTGCCCCGACCGGGTATCGAAATCGGGCCCACTACGTGACAAGGCAGCACGCTACCTCGAGACCACAGCGGTGGACAATATGTATGTATGTATGTATGTATGTATGTATGTATGTATGTATGTATGTATGTATGTATGTATGTATGTATGTATGTATGTATGTATGTATGTATGTATGTATGTATGTATGTATGTATGTATGTATGTATGTATGTATGTATATATATGTGTGTGTGTGGTTTGTGTGTGTGTGTTGTGTGTGTGTGTGTGTGTGTGTGTGTGTGTGTGTGTGTGTGTATGTTGAAATGAAGGTAATTTGAATTAGGAGAATTAGACCTATTGCTAATGGAAGATTTATTTCGGTAAAGATAAATCTAGTTAGTAGAATAGAAATTAAAAGAATTAATTTGACCATCTGAAGGAGTAGGTTATGTAAAATATAAGTTTTGGAGACATATATGTTGTCCCAATGGATAGCCGGGTTTTCCTTTGCGTTATTTCGGCGTAAATGAAGACACAGATGTTGCTTATAATCTCACTTAACACTTCATTTCTTTTCTCAAATCACTAAATTTTTATTACAGTTTTCACTCACAATTGATCTTCTTTAAATTATTATCTCAATCACAGTTATTTTCACAGTCACTGATGGATCTATTCACCACAATTTCTCATACACAACATAAGTCACTGTTACTGATGTCAAACCAAGACTGGCCTAGTGTCTCGCTTTCGTTTCTTTTTATAGGAGCGAGGAAACTTCTAATCTTAGCTTCGAGATACTTCGAACTTTAGAAGCCTCTGGCCACCGACCTTTCCTGAAAAGAAGGAGATGTTGGTTGAAACGTATGGTAAAGCAGCCCCGACACTTAGGGATCGACGCGGGTCTTTTGACTTGTGAATGGCGACTCGCAAATCTACTCTGACCAACGCAATACCACCATTGTCGCATCACCCGCGCAATTCAAACGTTGCTATACGACGCGCAACTATATATATATATATATATATATATATATATATATATATATATATATATATACAGGATCTTCATTTTAAGATGCAACGCTAGCGCCAGGCAATCGCTCGCTTGTCGCACGGATCTCGCAGAGGTAATCTCGCCAAATAAATCCAAGGAGCTGTAAAAGTAATTAGAGGTTACAATGAAATAAAATCGATTGTTGTGCTGTTTATTCCTTACCTTAAGACAAAATGTGTTCAAAATGGCCTCCTGCTTCAATACAACGTTCACACCGGCGAAGAAGATTTTAATAATAGAATAAATGCTCGTGCAGAAAATATATGTTACATAAGTTTTGTCATTAATTTGATTCCTCATAGTTTGTTATTTGCAGAATTCTACCAGGGATATCCCTCGTTTTGTGCAGATAGTTACATGGTAACGGTCGCATGGTTTCTCGCACAGTTCACACACACAGTTGTTCCCGGGATCGTGGAAACACTTGGTCTTGCATATCTTGTGGTGGTATCCATGCACTGCTATTAAGTTCACCAGGTGTCGGAGTTCTTGATTAGCGTTGGTTCAGGATCTGTTTGTCGTGGCTTCTATTGTATAAAAGTCCAGCCATATATCTTGTCTCTTCTTCTCCCTTTCCAGAAGTAGTTTATTTGAGCTGTCTGTGGATGGTTAAGTTAATCTAATGTTCGATAATTATTGATTCACACTTTGTCATCATGCAGAGGTTCCTCATGATTGCCGTTACTCTAATAGCGATTGGATTTTATCAATTAGTTTGTTTTCAACTTTTGAACTATCATATGCCCTCCCTACAGCTGTAAT
Organism: Diploptera punctata; assembly: GCA_030220185.1. Lineage (NCBI taxonomy): Eukaryota > Metazoa > Arthropoda > Insecta > Blattodea > Blaberidae > Diploptera > Diploptera punctata. Next base: position 241,868 of record JASPKZ010007464.1, read on the forward strand.
TGATTTCATATTAATTAATTTGTAGTATCTGTGTTCCTTTGTGATCTAGAAATTTATAAACATTACAAATCGGAGAAATCTTATTTCTGATCATTCGATTTGTCTCAACTAGTCTGATACTAATGTCCAGCATTCACTTCCATAAAATAATAGCAAAGAAAACTAGGAATTCCTTCAGAAGGAACGAACGGATCAGAAGGCCCAATCCTTGATAATGATGATGATTATTATTATTATTATTATTTTATTATTATTATTATTATTATTATTATTAACGTTATTGGAATGAGTTTTCTGGAAAACATAAATGTTCTTTAGAATTGAATTATATTTTTTTCCTTGGTAGTATTAGTTAATGACAGGTTTGACTATTTAACTCATGCCCTAAATGGTAGTCAATGACCAATCGCGTTTCAGTGAATTTTGTTTTACAATCAACGGCAGTTGTGTTTCACCTCGCTCCTTATCGAATTCTCTTTATCAGCTCCTGCTTTTCTGATAAAGAGAGCTCCTCCTTTTTAATATTCTGAACAGGTCAGACTGACTCTTCAACAAATGCATTGGATATAGCAAATGATGAACAGATTCCTTCGAACTACATATTTGATAATTGTGTGTTCAATAATTGCGTTTTTAAATAATGATTTTACTGAGTTGTTTACTAAAAAATAAATTAATAACCTATAATATTGGTTATAATATACAGTTTGATGTATTTAATTTTTTTCTCCACTAGAGTGCATGCTTACAATATTGCGATCTTAGTGGGTTATCGCTGATTGCGATCCTATTTGGTAATAAATAATTTGATCTGGTTGCAGTGATGAACAAGAGAAGCAAATGAAGCGTACCAGTTGTTTCTCATTTGTTTTCAAACATCGCCGTTTACATTAAATATATAAATATTTTAAAATATCTATATTTTAAATAATGATTTGTGAGTAAATAGCTTAATTTTATTCGTTAAATAGTCCTATCAAATGCCACTCTAGATTTCCAAATTCTCTAGATAAATTGGAAATCACTCGTGACATTACTTATGATAATTACTTTAGCTCTTTTTTTTTTTTGGGAGCTGTTTAACTGTTTTGTATGTTCAGCACATATATAGACTACTGGTTTCACTGTTGGGATTGTTTGTGAAGTCTTTATTAGGGAAGACACTATAAACTCTCTTCTTCTTCTTCCTTCCAAGTATTAGGCCAAGGCCTGTTACGATCCTATAGAAAATTTTCCCTCCAGCGTTTCCTTCCGGGAAATTCTCGTATAAGACTTGAAAGCATAATAATAGTCCCTTCGATTGGTTGCTGGCCAAAGGAAGGCAAGACCAGTGATGGGGCTGCCATCTTATAGCCTCTGGTCAGGCTTTTCTGGAGAAGAAAATAAAATAAAGGAAATAAGAAATGGAAGAAAGGAAATACTCCCTAGCCCTCGGATGCCCTAATAGCATCGGGGTCGAAAAAAACAAGAGTTAACCAAGAGAGGTTAGATAGTAAAGTTAAAAGAGTGCGAAACACAAGTAAGTGGAAGAAATGTTTTGCTCAGCTTGGGCACCTTGTGGTCGCCATCCACATATCCCCTAGATGAGGACCCCTGAGGGGAATTAACTATAGCATAATGGCTAGATTTTAATTATTGTTTATTTTAATGACTGTTATGGCATGGAAATTTAATTATTTTCTAGAACAATGTTAAACCTACCATGAACATATGAAAATAATACATTTTTTTACTATTTTTGCTTAGCGATTGGCAATAATTTGTAAAAATTTGTAAAAATGTGTAACTGTATGATCACTTTTTACACTTACTTTATGTAAAGGCTAGAATGTTGCTGTCCTAGACTTTATCTACGGCTTACAAATTACACTCTTTGGAAAATAAAAACTCATAACATTTAAATGTTTGGTAGTGAATTTTGATATCCCTGTTTTACTGGTTTCTACATATGTAGGTGTTGACTGTTGGCCTTCATGGTTCGCATACAGGGCATGCCGAGAGTAGCTCCTATTCAGTTTGTTATTACAGCTCATGTGTGCATTTCCGAAGTTCCACACATTCTTAGTGTACGTTGTTTTGTTGTCAAGATTAAGAAGTTTAATGTTGTGATAGTAATCAATTCTACTACGTATTTGTCCGTACGAATGTTAATGTTAAGTGCCACGTGAAGTTATATTGTTTGTGACATTCAACTTACGTAAGGAATATGCGTTTCTATTATACCAGTGGGATTTTTTGTTAATTAAAAATTTGCCTATATTTATAATTAACATTCGTGCGAAGTTCATAATCGAACTTCTCTTTAAAAAATGTTAAACTAAAAATATAAAACGACTTCTTCGTCTTTTCTTCACCCGTATCATTCTTGCATACCTATTGGACGCTTTCCCTTTGGTTTTCACGAGTTTCCATGCCCGTCATTCATTCCCCATTCGTATCACGTGTCTTGCCCATCGAAAGACTACGTGACTTAATTGTTCTTATTACATCTGGTTTCTCCTAAAGACCATGTAGCTAGCCGTTGTTTTTATTCTTCTCCATTCACCTGTCTATTCGTCTCTCTCTGGTCCAAACATTTTCCTAACAATTTTATTATCACATTTATTCTTTTCTCCTCCTTTAAAATTAGATAATATATCGCATCTATATAATATAATTTTAATAACGGTTTTGTGTTTTTTTTTCTTTAACATATTTTGAGAGAATCTTGATGGCATTGGGAAATCATCCCCTGTAAGATTAATGTCTATTGTTATTGAGAGATTCTCAACAAAAACATTTATTAACTGAATTTTTAACTTAGCTTTTTTACTTAACAATTAAATTAAAACATTAAAATAATACAGTATTTATAATTTACCTCTTTTAAATCATTGTTAATATTATTCACTCAATTCAATTTTGGCCTACCTCTGGATGCTTTCCTTCTGGTTTCCAAAATGGTGTTCCCATGCCCGTCTTTCATCCCCCATTCGTGTAACATGTCCTGCCCATCGCAGTCAACGTGAATTAATTGTTCTTACTACATCTGGTTTCCCATAAAGACCATGTAGCTAGATTCATAGTTAAATATGTGAAATAACATTGTGAGGTTCTTAATTCGTAAATTAATGAGTCATTTTTTAACATCTTACCTCATATTTTATGTTTCTTCAAACATAAAATACGAGGTAAGATGTTAAAAAATGACTCATTAATTTACATGTAGCTAGATGTTATGTAGTCTTCTCCATTCGCCAGTCTGTTCGACTCTGGTAAAAGAATTTCCCTGAACATTTTATTCTCCATTTTTTTTCCTACTTTAAAATAAGATATGTACTATATTTCGCATCCATACAATACAATTGGAAGAATAACAGTTTTGTGTATTTTTTTAGTGTAACATTTTTTTTGGGAGAATCTCAGTGGCATTGGGAAACCATCCCCTGTATAATTTAACTCTTTTAAATCATAGTTAATATTATTCACTCAACTCATTTTTGGCCTACCTACTGGATGCTTTCCCTCTGGTTTCCTACATGGAGTTTCCATGCCCGTCTTTCATTCTCTATCCGTGTCACATATCCTGCCCATCGCAGTCTTCGAGATGTAATTGCTCTTATTGCATCTGATTTCTCGCAAAGACCACGTAGCTGTTATGAAGTCTTCTCCACTCACCTGTCTGTCTTTCTTTGGTTCAAAAATTTCCCCAAGAATTTTATTCTTAAATACTTACCCTTTTCTCCCCCTTGAAATAAAGAGATAATGTTTCGCATCCATTTAATATAACTGGAAGAATAACAGTTTTATATATTTTTATTTTAACATTTTTCGGCCAGCTTCATGGGCTAGCGATCAGCGTTTCTGACTACTGTTCATGAGGTCCCGTGTCAAACCATGGGAATTTTTCCTTAACGGGAATCATTCCTGTGGTTGCCTATCGTCTGGAATGTAGGTTAAGTTTAGGTTAAGAACTCTCCTGGCGCTTCATTATCATTTATCACCCATCATATCATCGGGTGTAACGTAACTCCGCCTTCTAGGCGCCCCAACTTCAAAAGTGGATTACAATTAAGCCAATGCCAGGAGAGAATACCAGAAATGTCGAAATGGCAATCTGGATCATTGAATAAAAAAAAGTTTAATTATTTTTTTGAGAGAATCCTGGTGGCATTGGGCACATTTAAGTGTGTGTATATATATATATATATATATATATATATATATATATATAATGTAAATATTCCCACTATAGGCCTCAGGAGTCTCTTGGGGTAGTGGGAGGTTAAGGCTCCCACTTTTCCTGGACAATCAGCACTTGATGTCAGCCGCCTTTACCCCCAGAACAAGTGTCTGGTACTCATTTCCGTTACAGGCTGAGTCGGCCCCAGGGTCATAGTGCCGCCAGAAGGTTTGGGTCAGTTTAAAAATCCTGGCCCCACCGGAACTTGAACCCTCGACCTTCCGGCTTGTAGCGCAGTGCCTTAACCACTATGCTACGGCGTGTCCCTTATATATATATATATATATATATATATATATATATATATATATATATATATATATATAATATAGTCCACCGCTGTGGTCTCGAGGTAGCGTGCTGCCTTGTCACGCAGCGGGCCCGGGTTCGATCCTCGGTCGGGGCAGTTTTTCTGGGTGAGGTTTTTATCGGGGTTTTTCCTCACCTGTAAGACAAATGTCAGGAAAACTTTAAGGCCCAAACGGTCCCGGAATCATATGGCCATCGTCATCATCATCCTTATCATTATCACCATCATCATCATCCTTCACCGGTGTGGAAAGCAACGGGAAGCTACCATACCTACAATTCCCTAGTAAAGCTGCAAGCATAGCATGAAAATGCTATGATTGCAGTGTAGGACCTGCCTTCGGGCAGAATTACTATGGATGGATATATTTATTTATTTATATATTTAAAGAAACACCGTAACTTCAAATGCTGACAATAACATTGACGTCAGGGAGACGAGAGGGTAATGGCTACAAGCGCAATTATACACATAATTCAGTTGATTGAATTAGTGAAGGCTTAATTGTGGTCCCGTTTCCATGTGTAATTCGTAGTGTGAACTCTCCACAGTAGCGTGTGCTTATTTGCCTAGTGCAGTGTTGAGTGATAGATGCGTGTAACCTAATTTTTCGCGAAAAAGAAAAGGAGGAAGTCCCACCCAGTAAACATTAAGAGTTGCTTGTGAAAAGTTATTTTTGGGACAGTCGGATTCAAACTTGGCACAACTGTACAGTGGGTTAAGCTAAATCTTACTCATCGTCTGTTTAGTTGGTGAACCAGATGAGCAAGTGGTTGCAGATAATAGGTGCGTGTGCGTGTGTTCATAATTTAATCAAGAATTTGACATACTTCGTCTATAGTGGACAGTTTAATACGATAGGAGACCAGAATCAGATGTTCAAGGAAATTTAACTACATACTTTTATGTACCTTGTTTATATGCATAGGATATTACAATTAGTTGGATTAAATAAAAATAAAACGTAGTTTTATTTGATTTTCATATTTATTATATAATTCAGTGACAGCTGTTTCGGTACACTGTACCTTCTTCAGACATGTTAAGAAATTTGTTTATTGTTAATTTGTTAACATGTCTGAAGAAAGTACAGTATACCGAAACAGCTGTCAGTGAATTATATAATAAATATGAAAATCAAATAAAATACGCTTTATTTTTATTTAATTAATAAATATGGATTTCCATCAAGTAAACACCAACTCAATTGATTATTTATTACAATTAGATTACCTCGTGTTTTTATTCATAGGCCAAGGGCTTTCAAACTGTGCGGCGTGCTCCACAGGAGGCTCAAACGTTTTTCAGGGGAAGCGTCAGAACTTCGAAAAAAGTCCATTGTATAGGAACTGCGTAAAGTAAGAAAATTCTTCAGTTAGTCGAATTTGGGGTCCGATTTTATTGTTTACGGAATATATATTTCCTTTTATTAACCTTAAATGGGCGAAACACTAATTTCTCGAGCTGTATTTGAATGTGTCGATCGTTAAATCAAAGTTAAGTGTTTATTTATTTATTTTATTTTTTGTATTAATTAAATAAAAATAAAACTTAGTTTTATTTGATTTTCATATTCATTAAGATATAATTCAGTGACAACTGTTTCGGTACACTGTACCTTCTTCTGACATGTTAACAAATTATGAATTATGTTATTATAGTACATATGAACTGATCTAAGCAACAATACAACAATAATTTAATTTTTTTAGGTGAATCCCCACTACTAATGGTCGTACATCACCGATTTTTTTATAATACGTTCTTTGTTGTATTTTAATAGTATTTAGTGAATTTTGTCTTGAAAGTATGACAATTTCGGCCGCTAGAGCGATTTTTAAATTTTTCGTTTTAGGTGAACTCCTACTCTTAATAGTTCGATTTTGCTGGTTATTGAACTCGACCTTACTTTTTTTAAATTTTTGTCATGTGCTGAGTTCATGGTTCAGATAAAATAAATATTGCGGCAGCTAGAGCCTTAAAACACGCACATACATATAGGCCAATACATTTTTGTCATGTCACTTTCGGTGTCAACTAGATAAAATCGTTGAAAATGAGTTAATATATATTTTTTCAAAAATATTTTCATGAGAACAAGGTCAATATCTTCATTCCTTCGGGATTCACTGAAAGGCTCCTACAATGCGTTTATAAATAAACAAATTTATAATGAAACACGAATATTTAATTCTCCACAAGAAAGTAGCTTACCAAATACGTTTCTTAAATGAAGAAATGGTCGGAAATTGTGATAATTTATAACATTTCATATTTTTGTGTTTTGACTTTGGGATTTTTTTAAATTATTTCAGGTTATGCATATTACCTCTCAAGAATTTTAAATGCCATTTAAAAGTATTAATTTTTGCTCCTATTTGCTTGTTAATATTTCATTTAAGTTTTTAGTAAGCTTGATTTTCAATCATTCAACAACACAAAAATTGTATAATACCTGCATAAAAATGTCATGTGCTTGAAATTTGGAAAGCATTTTGGCTAGACTCTAATTAAAATGTTATATTTTTCTAGTTTTTTAAATATGCAATTATTTAATAATATTATGCATTAAAATTAATTAAAATACTGATTATGTCTTATTTTTGATAAGAGGTATTAAAATTCATAAAGAGTTAAAAATATATTAGAAGTTGCAGTGTAAATTTCATATACAAACAATATTGTATATGATAATGATAATAATAATAATAATAATAATAATAATAGTAAAGTAATCCCACAACAGGCCTCGGGAGGCCCTTGGGGTAGTAGGAGGTTAAGGCTCCCACTTTTTCTAGACAATCGGCACTTGATGTCAGCCGGGTTGTCAGCCCTGCGTGACGGCCGCCTTTACCCCAGAACAAGCGTCTGGTACTCATTTCAGTTAGAGGCTGAGTCGACCCCAGGGCCATAGTGCCGCCAGAAGGTTTTTTGGTCAGTTTTAAAAATCCTGACCCCACCGGGACTTGAACCCTCGACCTTCCGACTTGTAGCGCAGTGCCTGAACCACTACGCTACGGCGTGCCCCCATATAATAATAATAATAATAATAATAATCTGCTTATAAACAGGTTTACAATGTAATAAAACATCTTGATGTGCGCAAAGCTTTTTAAATGTTTAACTTCTTTCTCCATTCTTCTCTATCTTCCCATTCCATTTCTTCCAGGCCCAGTGCTCTCATACCTCTTTTTATATAATCCATCAATTTAAATCTAGGTCTACCTCTCTTTTCTTTCCCAAAGTGGAATCCATTCCAAAGCTTGTCTGGGTAATATTTTCTCTGACATCCTACGTATATGACCATAACATTCTAGTTTCCTGTATCTCATAAAATATAATATTGAATTTTGGACTTTCGTTTGTTGTCTTATGATTGTATTTCTGTTTTTTTTCTTTCAATTTAGAATGTCTAGTTGAGCGTCTAAAACAATTTCAGTTGACATAAGCTTTAAACTCAAAATTTTATTCAACTGCCAAGTTTCTGCGCTGTATGTTAATAATAATAATAATAATAATAATAATAATAATAATAATAATAATAATAATAATAATAATAATAATAATAATTGAATATTTCAACAATACTACTTTGCTTAAATTCCTTGAGTAGATTTACATTGAACGTTATTGTTTTTAATAATATATTTTTACGTTTGTGGTAAAAGTTGGAAGCCTGATGTTTACGTAACATTTGAGGTTCCATTAAGCAATTCGTTATGTAAAAAAGTGGCTCTTGGATGACGAATATCAACAGAGTTGGCAACCTTACGTTCCGGTTTGAATTTTTACGGTTAATATTTCTAGTTACGCGTTATATATCTTGCCCCTCTCGCCACTCAAAAAAAAAGTGTCAAAATTACAGAATATAATCTCATTATAATTTGCTTACAGTGGAATGAAAATGAATGTATTTTCTGATGTCATCCACTGCATTTTTCTTGCTTCGACTTCCGGCTGACGTTCATGTGGTCTATTTTCAATTTACTCACTACTTCGGCAGACCACTTTATGTAGATGATGTATTGTGTGTAGAGAGGAGCATAGAATGAGTGTATGTTTGTGTAGTGTATAGCAGGATTTTATTATAATAAATATGAAAGTTAAAGTTAATAATTTTATACTTTAAAATTCTTTTAATATTTAAATATAACTTAAATAAATAAAAACATCTAAATAATTCATTGTTGTTTATTGTTGAATAAAAATGTCTTAGTAACAATTAAATAAATTGTATTACATAAGTCTTTCTAAATAATGCTTTTAAAATTGTTTAAGTCATTGTTGTCAGAATTATAAAGCTTTCTGTTATAACTGTAATAAGAACACCTGCTTAACTTCATATTTTTAAATGAAAGTATACTAAATTCTGATTGGAAGTTGAAACAATTAACTTTTTGATTTAACAAATCAAATTTAAACATTATATTAACCAATAGAATTTAAATATAAAATCATGTGATGTAATAATGTTCTTTAAAATTATTAAAAGAATTATCTAGTCATTCTTCATATAACTTTCCACAAAGATAGAAGCAAATAGAACTCTCCTGATAAAATGTGATATTTAATACAAGAAGAATAGTTGACTCAAGAAAAAAAAATTAACTTTAATTGACGGTGAAGAATAATAACACCTATATTTACTTGATCTGCTGGGAAATTAAATAGTACATAAATTTATAATTATTTCTACAAGAAAGTTTTCAGTGATTTTAAAGTGTTTTCCTACCCAGTGTACCAACTTCCGACCTTGAGAAGAGATTCCAGCTCTACCGAAAATCAAACCCAACCCGAACCAGTAATTCTTTTTGGGACACAAATCCTTCTTCAAAATGTTACAACATCGGGCATGAAGAAAGTTAGCTGCTTCAAGATGTCACCACAACGTTCTTCAAGTGTAAAGTGTATTGTATGAAAAAAGGGCGACTCTCACTATCTATAGCTGGAAGTAAATATCAATAAAACTATATACTTGTTTCCATGTATAAATACATTATATAATGGAAATTGACAGTAAATAGATAACAAAATAAGCATAATTTTTTTAAAGAAGCGACTGAATTCAAATACCTAGGAACAATATATCAATAGAAAGCAAAAACCGCATTGCCTATACAAAACGATAGTTCGTCGCGTTATCGTATATGGAGCAGAAACTAGGGCTGATACAACAAAAACTAAAGAAATAATAAGCACATGTGAAATAAAAATCTTAAGAACTGTTCAGGGAAACAATGTATTTGATAAGGTACACAACACAGAAAGTAGGGATAAATGTCATATTCAAGACATAACCAAATTTATTATAGATAGACGAAAATATTGGAAGGTCATATAGAAAGAATGGAAGACAACAGACTTGCAAACAGAGTTAAAGAAGATAGACCAATTGACGGGAGAAGAACAAGTGGAGAGACCAGCAAAGAGATGGATAGTGGATGCACATCCAATACATCTTCCTCCGAGGAGTGATTTTGGAACTAAACAGGATGAAAATCCTACAAATTATGAAGAAAGAGAAGAAGAAGGAACAATAACTACAAACAGGAATATGCTCATAAAGAAAATTAAACATAGGCTCAATTCTGGAAATGCATGCTATTATGCATTAATAGCTTCTCTTGTCATGTCAGTTTCTCTCTCTCTCTCTCTCTCTCTCTCTCTCTCTCTCTCTCTCTCTCTTAAAAAAATAAATAAAACGGTTATGCCACAGTTATATGGATGCGAAACATATATCTATTTTAAGGGAGGAGAAACTATTATGATATTTGAGAATACAGTTCTTAGGAACATTTTGGACCATAGAGAGAGAAACAAACATGTGAATTGAGAAGACTACTTAATGGTGAGGGGCGTAGTGGTTAAGGCACTGAGCTACAAGCCAGAGGGTCGAGGGTTCAAGTCCCGTTGGGGTCAGGATTTTTAAACTGACCCAAACCCTCTGGCGGCACTATGGCCCTGGGGTCGACTCAGCCTCTAACGTAAATGAATACCAGGCGCTTGTTCTGGGGGTAAAGGCGGCCGTCACGCAGGGCTGACAACCCGGCTGACATAAAGTGCCGATTGTCTAGAACAAGTGGGAGCCCCAACCTCCTACTACCCCAAGGGCCTCCGGGTCTGTTGTGGGATCACTTTACTTTTTTTTTAATGGTGAGCTACATGATATTTATGGGAAACCTGATGCAATAAGAACAGTTAAGTCTCGCAGACTGCTATGGGCAGAACATGTGGCACGAATGGGGAATAAGAGAGGGACTTAGGAACTCCTAGGTAAACCAGAGGGAAAGCGTCCGATAGATAGAGCAAGAATGAGTTGGGAGAATGGCATTAACCAAGAATTGAGGGAGATAAATTATATGGACTATTTAACTCATGCCCCAAATGGGAGTCAATGACCAATCACGTTCCAATGATTTCTGTTTTACAACCAATCAGAGTCGTGTTTCACCAAATATTTATCAGTGTTATAATTACCATATTAAAGAAAGTTCCTCCTTACAATATTGCGTTCCTTTGGCAATAAATAGTATGATCTGGTTGCAGTGATAAACAAAAGAAGCAGTAGAAGCGTACCTATCGTTTCTCATTTGTTTTGAAACATCGCCGTTTACATTAAATATATAAATATTTTAAAATAACTATAGTTAAATAATGATTTGTGAGTAAACAGCTTAATTTTATTCGTTAAATAGTCCTAACAAATGCCACTCTTGATTTCCAAATTATCTAGATAAATTCACTCCTCACTTCGTGAGTCGTGAATTTATCGATAATTTGGAAATCACTCGTGGCATTACTTATGAGAATGATTGGAAACCATTAGTTTAGCATAGAGATGTATGGGAGCTTATGTCCGTGCAGCCATAAATCTCCGGGTTCCATAGTGCCAATAACATATGATGTCTCAGTATTTGTGTTCCGAGAGGAAGTTATAGACCGATAATATATGTTTGATAAACATAAGTTATTTACAACTTTTTCGATTTCATGATTGCAGTTAATGACAGTGAGGTGTTACCATTTCTTTGGAAACTACTCGAGAAAGTTACAGAATGTTAACATAAGATTGGTAAACAAGTTATTTGGAATTTCTTAGATTCCATTATTGTAGTTAGTAGTGAAAGTGATGTGTTAAATTTTCTAAGTAATTTATTTCTGGTCTCCTGCTAGTGTATGCGTATTGGATTTTAGATTGCTTTGTTTTGATCGCTTGAATTGACTCTTAATTACCGAGGAATTCGTTTGAGAATTTGTGATTTGTATTGTTAAGATGGCAACTTCGTACCGCACGCCATCTCCACGTTCTTCTTCTTATTATCATTCTTATCATCATTCTTCACGTTCAAGCCCCAGTCCTACAAGGTTCCAGTACAGACACCATGGAAATTGGGATAATTACTTTGGTAAGTCATTTAATATGTTATGTAAGATATTTAAACGTACTTTCGCTTATTTACGCAATGAAAAATTCTAACATCCTTCCATCTTTGGAATCCAAAGCCTGATTCGTGCCCTGGGCTTCTCAATCGTCTTCCATCCTTCCTTGTTCCTAGCCATCGTCTTCCAATTCCTTAGCCTAGAAAGGCTCAACTGCACTTCTACTAGCGCTTGATTTTTCAGTTATATTGTTGTAAACTATAGCTCTTCTTCTGTGTTTACTAACATTATTTAATATTTTAAACTTTTTCAAACAATTTTTATAACACCATCAGACAATTTTGAAATATATTTTTAAATATGCAAATCGCAATATTATGACACTGTTAGACAATATTGTGATGCTAACTGCTATTTTCTCCACAGAGTATATTACTTAGTCTATGATAAAAAATCATTGCTATTTTGGGTTATCGCTGGTTGGATCAGCGTTAGGGAGTGATAAGTTAGTGTACACCCATTTTTAATAGACATTTGGTAATTTTAATTTTAATTAATATATTTTTTAACATAGATCTAGGGATTTATTGCAAATATTACTCCTGGCGCGACAGGCCTAGAGGGCCCTTAGCCTACCAGCCGGCTGCTGGCCTCACATCCACATGTGTCAATCACAGAGGTAGATGATCATCAGCCAGTGTAGGGGTGACATGTGGTTAGAATGTCGAGTCCCCCAGCCGTTTTAGCTGGTTTTCTCAACCTGGAGCCGCTACTTATTGTAGCTACCCAAATGCCTCATTATGCTGGGTGGGCACCGGTCCCATACTGGACGAAATTTCTTCCCCCATGGAGACTCGAACCAGCGCAAGTCCCGTAGCTTTGAGCCAAGGCTTCCTGCCTTAACCACTCGGCTACGGTGCGGGACGTTGCAAATATTGGTCATTTAAATTTCATACGACCGATAGTAATCGAGGATATCGATATGTTGTTCGATTGTGGGTAATCGCTGGCTCTATAAACTCTAGCCCATGCGCACTGTTGTTCTATAGGACTTTGAAAATATTTCACGCTAGTTTAAGTGCAGTTTTTCCCCTAGAAATGTTTGAATGTCCAGTTGGAGGTTGTGGTTGAGGTTTTACAGTGTTGAGTGCTTAGCCCTACGACTTATCCCGAGCTATTTTGGAGTACCTATGTGACTCTTTTTGTCTGGAATCTGACCCTTGACATTTCTTGCGTGGAAGTCCCTACCAGTAGCTATGCTTCAGCCGATTTCGTTCTTGGGGTATTGAAAATTATTATATACAATTGAATACCTGTAAGATCCAGTCCCGTCAGCCTTCTGCTGAAGATGGAACCGGTTCCGAAAGGCCTAGAGAATTAAAAAATAAGTTTATCCAAGTTGAGGAGGCTGGACTTTACATGTTTTCAGTTTTATAATTTTAAATTGTGTCTAATACCTCAACTAAATTTGATCATGAATTTTGTTAATGTATTTTTAGGCCTGTATGCAAGGATCGGATATAGGCATGTTGCATAAAAATATTGTTGTATATCCTAAATAAGACCCGCCCAGAGCACAATAATTATTATGTTAAAAGAATTAAAAATGAGGTTTTATGGATGAGTTTACATTTTCAAAACAAATATTAAAACTTTTGCATTGTTTTATTTTGGATAGAGCGTATGTAAATCAATTATTTACATACGAATTGGATGACTGGTGACAAACGTAGATAATTTTCGTTGCATAAAAAATGTTCGCAAATGTATCATGGCTAAAATTTGATACTAGTGAAAGGAAGTAATTTTTTATCGAAAAATAAAGTTTATAGACCTTATATTATAAATTATCTTCAGTTTAGATAATGGACGAAAAATATATATAAAACAATGGATAGAACAATTATTGTGAAGCGAAACAAGCGATTTGCCTAGCCTGTGAAATGAAGAAGAAGGTCATTTCATTATTTCTTTGGGGATTCGAGTACAGATGAAAGTGTGTAAAGTAATTTGAAGAAAAAAAAAACCTCAGGCAAGATCTATGTAACTAAAAGAATTCGTCAGCAAGTCGAATATATGGTCTGATTTTGATGGTTTACGGAATGTATGTAAAGTAAAGTGATCCCACAATAGCCCCGGAGGCCCTTGGGATAGTAGGAAGTTAAGGCTCCCACTTTTCCTAACAATCGGCACTTGATGTCAGCCGTGTTGCCAGCCCTGCATGACGGCCGCCTTTACCCCAGAAAAAGCGTCTGGTACTCATTTCCGTTAGAGGCTGAGTCGACCTCAGGGCCATAGTGCCGCCAGAAGGTTTTGGTCAGTTTAAAAATCCTGACCCCACCGGGACTTCAACCCTCGACCCTCCGGCTTGTAGCTCAGTGCCTTAACCACAACGCTACGGCGTGCCCCCACGGAATGTATGTATTTTGTTAAATTAGAGAAACTCAATTTCTGACGCCATTTTATTTAAAAGTGTCGGACGCAGTGAAAACATACCGTGCATAACCGTAAGTTATTATCTATTTGTATATTATTGTATAATTTGACACAAAATAATATGCGTATCTGTTTCATTTTTGCATTACCTTATTACAATGCATTTTACGGGATACAATGCCAATTTAAGAGTTAACTAAAACATATGGTATGCGTTGCGACGAAGCAAACATGGCGGTAACTGGAGCGAAATTTTAATTTCGAGTTTCACATAAAGCCCCTCCCTCACTTTTTATTGTAGGAATTTGCTGATTTTTTTAGAATGCCTTCGTCTTTTTATTACAGTAGCATATAGTACTAAGTTTGGTTGCGAAACATAGGGAATTGCAGCTGTTAGAGCGATTTTTTAAGTTTTCTTTTCAGGTGAACACCTAAACATAATGGTCAGATTTTGCTGGTTAACGAACTCATCCTTACTTTTTTTTTAATTGATTGCATTATGCCAAGTTGGTTCTGACAAAGCAAGAATTCCGGCCGCTAGAGCGTTAGAACACACATCCTATATATGTCATGCAAACTCGACAAATTTCCTGATACTATGGTTTCAGACTATTATACCTTAATACGAGGGCGGATCGGAAAGTAACGCACAATAATTTTTTTCTGCCTTGGTATTGCAGCTAGAATGTTGAAATTTCACAGAAATATAGTTTGAAGTTTTCACTACAGATGGTATTTTTTTCTCAGGTGCACCTCTTGCGGGAGAAGCTTGAACTATGCAACAAAGATGGCGCGCATGCTACAGTCGTCCACCTGTGAGGAACAGAGAAGTGTTGTTCGATTTTTGTGGGCCAAAGGGCATAAACCCAGTGAAATTCACACGGACATGCGTGGCGTGTATGGGGATGATTGTATGGACCGTAGCAATGTCTCCAGGTGGTGCACATTCTTCCAAGAGCGACGCGTGAACCTTAGTGATTCGCCACGCTCCGGCCGGCCGACAACAGCAGCAATCCCGCAGAATGTCAGAGGCATTGAGGCGGCAATTCTGAACGACCGGCGTGTGCAACTGCGAGCCTTATCGCAGAAGTTCAACATTTCCTATGGTGCGGTGTACGATATTGTTCATGAAAATTTGAAATTCCGTAAAGTTAGTGCTCGCTGGGTGCCTAAGAACCTGACAGACGACCACAAGGGCCAGCGAATGATGGCAAGCTTGGACCACTTAACGCGGTACACCGCACAAGGACATGACTTTCTGGAAGGAATCGTCACAGGTGATGAGTCGTGGGCGTACCACTACACGCCCGAAACAAAGCAGGCATCAATGGAGTGGAAACATGCTGGTTCCCCAGTAAAGAAAAAATTCAAAGTGACTCAATCTGCCAGGAAAGTGCTTGTGACAGTGTTCTGGGATATGCATGGTGTTTTATTGGTGGACTTTGCTGAACACGGGACCACTGTGAATGCTGCGGCCTACATTAAAACTTTGGTGAAGTTGCGGCGTGCCATTCGTGACAAACGTCACAACATTAACGTTAAACTTCTTCATGACAATGCTCGCCCCCATGTTGCTGCTGTCGTTCGTCAGAAAATCGCCGAATTTGGTTGGGAGGTGCTCCAGCATCCATCATACAGTCCGGATCTTGCACCATCGGACTTTCATCTGTTTGGTCCCATGAAGAAATTCTTAGCCGGCAAACGCTTTGAGACAGATGTGGAAGTGAAATCAGCAGTGAGCAGATGGCTACACTCCAACCAAATGGACTTCTACGAACAGGGCATATTGAAACTGGTAACACGATGGGAAAAATGTGTTGAGAAAGTTGGTGACTATGTCGAAAAGTAGGTAAAAGATGTAAGTTCATTTGTGATTTTTTCCCTTTTTTTTACTATTAAACTTTTTAAAAAAATTATTGTGCGTTACTTTCCGATCCGCCCTCGTAGATTTTATTTTGTTACCAATATGACATAAACTACATATCTATTTTTTCTGGAGTTTTGAAGAACTGGGGTAATTTAGTGATAACCATCATTATCATCATAGTCCATTCACGAATTTGTTGACCTGTTTCGGCCTCAATAGAAACACCGCCCAAAAGTATTTTGAGTGGACGTCCTGGTCTTCTTCTTCCTGCGGGTTGATATCTTAATTTCGTAATAGTAGTAGCATGGAGAGTGATCAAAAAGTTTCTCACAAATTTACCCTAATTTCGTGATAGTATTAGGGTAAATTCGTGAGAATCTTTTTAATCGCTCTCCATTCTACATCCAATGCATTTGAAATCCAATTTATAAATATTCAGTCAACCCTTGACACTTTTCATGGAACCACAGATCACATTTTCTACATTTGTTTCCATAGTTCACCTTATCGACGAATATCTATTCAAATAATTTTATTTTGACACAGACAACTATCCACTCTAACAACTGCTAACATGAATGAAAACGCTTCCTCTCAAAGTTAACAAAATACACCCAAGGAGTGATGTTATCACACATATGAAAACATTGCAACAAAGTAGACTTTCTGCCATCAATGGGATAGAAAAATAATTTGTTTTCTTTGCCAGTGCAACTTCGCTACAAACGAAAGACATTTTCGGTGTCTACTAGATATAATTATTTTTTATTCAATGCCCCAGGTTGTCATTTAGACATTTCTGGTGTTCTCTCTTGGCATTGGCTTAATTGTAACTCACTTCTGAAGTTGGGGCGCCTAGAAGGCGAAGTTACGTTACCCCAATGATATGATGGGTGATAAATGATAACGAAGTGCCAGGAGACTTCTTAACCCAAATTCCAGACCATAGGCAATCACAGGAATGATTCCCTTTAAGGAAAAATCCCCATGGTTTGACCGGGAATCGATCCCGGGACCTCATGAACAGTAGTCATGATTGTACATCTGTAAAAAATTAAAAATCCTTTCATGATAACCTTGAAAGCTTCGTTCCTTCTGAATTCGCTAAAAACGCCCAAATTATTGTAGCAGTGTGTGAATTACGGCCTAAAGTAGAATTTTATGTAGCAGATTCAGCAAAACATTCCTTCAAAATCATATTTTCACCATCACCGTCAACAACAAGGATTAAGCCTAATGGCCTGTTCCGATCTCATTATAGGTCGAATTGGTCCTTCCATCTCTTCAATGGTCTTCGCAACATTCTTCTCCCTTTTGGTTTATAATTATACATTCTTCTTGGTATGCGCTGTTCATTCATTCGTAATACGTGCTGAAGATAAGCTTTTTGATAATATTTTATTCTTTCACAGAGATTAAAAAATATATTAAGTTCTGTTCTTATATATTTTTATCGGTCCTTTGATATCCTGCTATTGCTCTCAACATCTTCATTTCTGCAGCCTCTATTTGTTTACTGTCTGCCTTTGTTAATGTCCAGGTTTCACATCCATAGATAAGAGATGGAACTGCCAATACTACTTCACTAAAACTTCAATAAAGTACGTTTAATTGTGCCACATAGATAATTGAATCGTTGTATTTTAGTGTGTTTATCTAAATTTCTGTAATTGCCTAAATGACATCCCAAATAATTAAAATTCTGAACTTGGTCTATAATTACATTGTTTATCACTATTTTTGTTCTTATTGCACATTTTCCTTTCAGAGCTAATAGGCCTATTTTTGTTTTAGATGTAGATATTAGGCCTATTAAATTGTATTTTAGAGAGATATTATTTAATGTATAAAGGAATTGTTGTAAAGCATTTTCTGATGCTGTCATTATTACTCATATTTTCACAAATAGTTTTTATAAAAATTAATTTTTGAAGTTAAAATTAAATCATATTCCATCTCTAAAGTATGGCAGATACAATATTAAAACCTGCTAGGGCAGATTTTAATATGAACACAAAGTTGATTATCGCATCACGAGGAGAAAGTAACAAGTTTGTTAACATGTTACATGCTTGGGCGTTTGTCCAATCCACTCACTCGAAAACAATGGGTACCGATGTCTCATGTGAGAATTGGGCTTACGCCCAAGGCCATGGCGAATTTAATTCACTAGGTGTCGAGATTAGCTGTGTAGATACGTCTGTTCAGTACACAGATTTTATCAGAACAATATCGTACATCTATTAAACTGTAGACTTGTATTTTATTACATGGTGCAACAGGCCCACAAGACATTTGCTCTATCAATTCATAAAAATAGCATTTCCGGATGTCTCACACCAATAGTTCTCAAACTATGATCCGCGGAAACTCGGGTATCTGTTAACAGTTATTAGCGAATTCCGAAAGATTGAAGCTATTGAGCTTGTTCTCGTGAAAATAGTATTTTTAATAAGTGCGACATAAAAAGAAAAACGAAGATATAAGAACAGAACTTCTTCTTCTTCTTCCTTCCAAGTATTAGGCCAAGGCCTGTTACGATCCTATAGAAAATTTTCCCTCCAGCGTTTGAGGGAAATTCTCGTATAAGACTTGAAAGCATAATAATAGTCCCTTCGATTGGTTGCTGGCCAAAGGAAGGCAAGACCAGTGATGGGGCTGCCATCTTATAGCCTCTGGTCAGGATTTTCTGGAGAAGAAAAGAAAATAAAGGAAAGAAGAAATGGAAGAAAGGAAGGACTCCCTAGCCCTCGGATGCCCTAATAGCGTCGGCGTCGAAAAAACAAGAGTTAACCAAGAGAGGTTAGATAGTAAAGTTAAAAGAGTGCAAAACACAAGTAAGTGGAAGAAATGTTTTGCACAGCTTGGGCACCTTGTGATCGCCATCCACATATCCCCTAGATGAGGACCCCTGAGGGGAAGAACAGAACTTAATATATTTAATCTCTGTGAAAGAATAAAATATTATCAAAATGCTTATCTTCAGCGCGTATTACGAATGAATGAACAGCGCATACCAAGAAGAATGCATAATTATAAACCAAAAGGCACAAGAATGTTGGGAAGACCATTGAAGAGATGGAAGGACCAATTCGACCTATAATGAGATCGGAACAGGCCATTGGGCTTAATCCTTGTTGTTGATGATGATGATATGCGACCAGGTTGTCATTACGACATTTCTGGTATTCTGTCCTGGCATAGCGTACTTGTAACCCACTTCTGAGGTTGGGGCGCCTGGAAGGCGGGGTTACGCTGCCCCGATGATATGAAAGATGATGATGATGATGGTAATGATGGCCAGATGATGTTCAGGGACCTATTGGGCTTTAAAGTTTTCAGACATTTGTCTTACAGGTGAGAAAAAACCGAAAAAAGTTACCAAGAAACTTGTCCCTACAGGGGATCGAACCAGGGCCCTCTGCGTGACAAGGCAGCACTCTTACATATATTCAACCTTTCTACTTATTGTATAGCTGGCTTAACTTGGCGGAGATACAAGGGTAGATCGTTGACCACTTTAGTCCAGATACTAAAGAAAGAACCCACCCTGTTGTCAGTTTTCCTCTTCCCCCTTACCCTATTAACATCTGGTGAAGAAAACCGGTAACACTGGTGCGAGGGAGAGGTGAGTACAATTGTGTCATTCTACAAATTTCCCGTAAAGTTAAACCATTCGTTGAAATTAATACAGGAGGTATACACGCAGAATGACAATGATAAAATTAGATATATACAGGGTATTCCGAAAAATATAGTCAATATACCCAATTCACCAGTTAATAATTAAATAGTCAATATTTAATCTTGAAAATGGCAGCTTTGCTGTTGAAACATGTTGACACTTTCAATTATTAATTGGTGAATTGGGTACATTGACTGTATATTTTACGATTTTATCACCAAGAAGATCATTAGTGTATTAAATATAGGGTATTCCGAAACTATTCGTTGAAATTAATACAGGAGGTAGAGAACATCAAAACAAATATATTTCGATAAGGAACACATGGTCTCAGAAGTCAACTTGTAATGTTAGAGAACATTTTGTTAGTGGTGCTGATGTAAGCTGTTGTGTCGGCCGAGGTGGCCCTGGTGGCCTGACCACCCAAATCACCTGACTTCATGTGTCTAGATTTCTTCCTCTGTGGACATATGAAACAGGCTGGTGTATGAAACCGTTGTGGAAATAGAAGAATACTTCGTCGCTAGAATTACGAGGGCGGATCGGAAAGTAACGCACAATAATTTTTTTTCTGCCTTGGTATTGCAGCTAAAATGTTGAAATTTCACAGAGATATAGTTTGAAGTTTTCACTACAGATGGTATTTTTTTCTCAGGTGCACCTCTTGCGAGAGAAGCTTGAACTATGCAACAAAGATGGCGCGCATGCTACAGTCGTCCACCTGTGAGGAACAGAGAAGTGTTGTTCGATTTTTGTGGGCCAAAGGGCATAAACCCAGCGAAATTCACAGGGACATGCGTGGCGTGTATGGGGATGATTGTATGGACCGTAGCAATGTCTCCAGGTGGTGCACATTCTTCCAAGAGGGACGCGTGAACCTTAGTGATTCGCCACGCTCCGGCCGGCCGACAACAGCAGCAATCCCGCAACACGATGAGAAAAATGTGTTGAGAAAGTTGGTGACTATGTCGAAAAGTAGGTAAAAGATGTAAGTTCATTTGTGATTTTTTTCCTTTTTTTTTACTATTAAACTTTTTAAAAAAAAATATTGTGCGTTACTTTCCGATCCTCACAGGTGGACGACTGTAGCATGCGCGCCATCTTTGTTGCATAGTTCAAGCTTCTCTCGCAAGAGGTGCACCTGAGAAAAAAATACCATCTGTAGTGAAAACTTCAAACTATATCTCTGTGAAATTTCAACATTCTAACTGCAATACCAAGGCAGAAAAAAATTATTGTGCGTTACCTTCCGATCCGCCCTCGTACCATCACTGCTAGGATCATTGGGGACATGCCAGAATCTTCGAACGGACACAACAGTCAATGTTAAGATGCATACAGGTCAATGGTCGTGCATTTAAGCAATTCCTATGATGCTACTGCTATAGTTAGCATGTTAAATTATCTTACTATGTTCGTCCCTGACATTGCAAGTTGACTTCAGAGACCACATGTTCCTTAATGAAATATATTTGTTTTGATGTTTTCTACCTGCTGTATTAATTTGTAAGAATAGTTTTGGAACCTTGAACATTCCATGTGGAGCAAAGCTCCATTTTCGTAGCTTAAGTCTGTCATATTTAAATCCATCCGGCTGACACATTTTACTGAAGCACGTAGCGGTATACTTTTTCCAGGGCCAGGTTGCCAGCCTGACGCCCAACCCCAGGCACGAAGGACTTTTTTTTTTTTTAGGGTTTGCTTCCTTAGCCGACTGGTCTCAGTTTTAAGGCGCTGAGAACTCGCCTTTCGTCCCATCCTGTTACCTACAGTCTATTATTAGTCATTCAAAATATCTCTGCAGGCGGAGGAATTACGAAGCTGTGTTGCTACACGTGACCTCATATAAGGCAGTGTACACTGTCAGCGTCCCACGTCCCATTCCCCTCTGCACTCGTAGATAGGAGTGTCACGTGTTCTATTCCTGCATAAACACGACTGCAGTGCCCTCCGTCAACAACTGCACTTACTCCTTAAACGGGTAATACGACTGCAGTCAGGGAGGACGACGAGAACGTAGGATTAGGACTTGTTGGCTGAGCTGCTAAAAGAGTCGCAGTGGCATTACTCGAGATTTATTAAGATATTCATAGTCGGCATCTGTATCCTTCTCGAGGCCGTACCAACCATTTGCATGAAATAATTTTGAACAAAAATATTACAAAGGAAACTAAAATGAAAATTTATAAGAGCATAATACAGAATATTTTGTCATATGGAAGTGAAACTTGTTCTTTGACGGATTTACAAAAGAATAAAATGAGAACAGTTGAATTTGATTATCTTAGAAGATGCCTCCAAAAAACAAGGCAGGATAAAATATAAAATGAATTCCTTTGGAGGGAAATGAATGTCATCACATATGTTGTTAAGAGGATTTAAAATCAAACTTTTAAATAGTATGACCGTGTACAGAGAATGGAAGATGAAAGATCGCCAAAATATATATACCAATGGTCACGCTCTGGAAGAAATAAACATGGCAGACCAAGATGGAAATGGAAAAGTTATGTCAGAACTATAATGGATGATAGGAATTTGGAAGAAGGAGATTTAAATGATAGAAATAAATGGAAACTGAAGACGGCAAACCTATAAGTGGGGGGAAAGCCGAAGAAGAAGAAAGGTGTTTCGGAACATCCTATATATGTGTGTGTGTGAGTGTGTGTGTGTGTGTGTGTGTGTGTGTGTGTGTGTGTGTGAGAGAGAGAGAGAGAGAGAGAGAGAGAGAGAGAGGGGGGGGGAGAGAGTTTAAAAGGGACCACTTGGCTGATTTTAATTTCGTAACAATCACAAAAACTAGGGGTGTAGCACCTTAAGTTTAAACCATTATACTTACCCTCCTACTAATAAACGATATATAACTTTTATACAAGGTTTATACACATTACAGTTGAAAATTCTTACTAATAAACACTGTATTAGCTGCTCAGTGTGTAAGAGATGTACAACTTTACATGGGAATCGTTATACATGCCTCCAGCCTTGTTTAAGGATTGTATAACTAGAAAAAATGTCGGACTTTCTTATCAACTGATTGTTTTCTTATGATATTGATGAATATTTCCTTAAATTTAACGCAAAATGCAAAACTTTAACAACTGTTTGATGGATGCACAGGGCATAAATAATATTTATAAAGCTTTGGGTAGGAAAATAAAGACATCATAAAATGCCTTTTGTTACACTCATTCTCGATTAGGCCTAATAATATTTTAAAGTTGAACGTTGATTCACAAAAGAATATGTTTTACAATAGTTGCTGTAGACAAGATTAACCTGAATGTAGTTTAAATGCTTGATAATATTATTTTAACAAAACGTTCTTGCATCATTAATACGTAATACACATACCGATATAAAAATGTATTTAATTATAGAGGTACTATTATTGCAACACGTTATATGTTAGCTTGATAGTCTTGTGGTTAGAGCTTCTGACTACGGTCCGTGAGGTCGTAGGTTCGATTTCCGATCGGTCCGCAATTTTTTTTTCGCTTATAGCGTTATTCTGTTGTCGGTAACATTTCCTACTATTTTGAACGTTTTCTAACGCATCTTAAAATGCTGCATATAATTCATAAGTAATTGGAAAAACTTATTAGCTTCCAAGAATTGTTCGAAATTCTTGACGTTAGATGGCAGCACATTATCTGTGAAACTAATTCTACGATATATTTGACGTAGCTTGAAGGAAAATGTATATAAACTAAAGCACACTATTCTTATCCATACTCATTTCTTACACGATTAATCACTAGTTGATGTCGTTTTCTTTCTGTTACAAACTGCGCGTAATATATTCTGACGTCATAATGATGACGAATATGTGACGTATTGTGTATAATGGTTGTATTGTTATATAACTCCTGCACAACGTTTATTAGTAAGGAAATTATACATGATCTACATAAGGCTTATATATTGAATAACTAAACAACTGCTGAAAGCCAGTATGAGATTTTTATTAGTAAGACCGTGTATGTATAAATATTAAAGCCCTGGGTCAGTTTCATCCCTTGACATCTTAATGTAAACCGGAAAAGGGAAAGGTATTAAATACCACTTGGCGGTGGGTAATGTTTCACTGTGCCTCGTTGCAATTAATATGGGTCTGCTACATGGAGACGAAATAAACGTATATTATTATCTCGGGTTCTCTCTTTAACATTCGATTACTGTCCGCAATTTTAAGCCAGTTCATTTTTTATTCAATAGTCCTTGCAGTAAAGTTGCTAATAAGAATGTATGAATTTGGAAACAAGAACAGTTCTTAGTGGTGGATACAATCATCAACTTTTATTAAATTTTTATTTATGTGTGTGTTTCTAATGCCAGCCACTGCACTTCACATGCTGAGGATTTCCTCGCTGGGCGGAGGTTAATGCATTAAACATAGGCTCAACCCTGGAAATCCATGTATTATGCATTACATGGACACTTATCATCCCAATCTCTCTGAAAAATGTTAATCTAATACTACTATATAAAACAGCAGTTCCACCAGTTATATGGATGCAGAACTTAGTTTTTTTACTTTAAGGGGGGGTGATGGGTGAAATTTCTATTTTCTACATTTTTTGAGCTAGAGACTTGATTTTTTTTGTACAAACATTCGGTGCATGATACATAATGATGTGTTTAAGTTTCATTCTTCTTAGACATTTATTTTACAAGTTATTAAATATTATATTTAAAAATTTGTATATATTATAATTAAATGGGTTCCACAATTTTTAGTAAAATGTCTGATTTTTTTACAAGGCCCCTAAAATATTTAGAAAAAATCATGCATTAGAATTCTTATAGGCCTAATGTGAATAGAAAGGGAGAAAAAAATAATGTTGTACCTCATGCGTGGAATTACAAAAAAAAAAATAATAATGGCATAGATTTTATTTTTTATTTTATGTTGCACGTATGGGGAATGAAGGACTTGCATGGAAGCTTCTTGCAGCAAAACCAGAGGGAAAACGCCCAGTTGGTAGACCTAGTATGAGGTGGGAGAATAACATTGTCCATGATTTGAGGGAAGTAGATCATACAGGGGATGATTGGAAAACATTAGCTCAGGATAGGGATGTATGGAGAGCTTATGTCCGCGTGGCCATGAACCTACCAGTTCTATAGAGCCAGTGGGTTAGTTAGACGGCGATGGGCAGGAAATGGGTCGTTAAAGCATTTTTATAAGAAAAATTGGAGGAAATGAACAATAGGTAAGCCAAGAACGAAGTGGAAGTATACTATAAATTGTGATATATCAAAACGCTGACAGCCCACATTCCTGAATAGTCTGTGAAAAGAGTTCTGTATATAGGAGTCGATTCTGGAAATAGAACAGGAGGGAGAAACTAGTAAAGTTAAGAAAGGTGAAGGATATTCAGTAGTTTGTTTACATGATTCGATTTTATCGAGGAATTCGTTCAAAATACTAGCGACTTGAATTGCCAAGGATTGCGGAAAGGAAAACTGTAGCAGTATGCAGGAAATGTTGCCAAAAAATCGAGGAATTTGTTAGTTGACAACGAAATAAACATAATTCTTGTTAATGAGGGAAATGTGATTGCGTGTACATGACGTCATGTGGTTGTCGACCACAGCGAGTCACCACATTGCCTAATCATGCGATCCTCATGGAAAACGTAACGTTACATCCAGTGTTTGTCACGTCAGTCAGTGAGCTGAAGGTGTGAGTGTAGTGTTTATTCCAGTGATCTCATCTAATTCGTGTGAAGCGGAGGTGAAAATTATATTTCTTCTTAACTTGTGATTTTATTCCAGTAATGTAGCACATATAATTTACATACAGCGCAGTCCATGATCAGTAAGATCCAGATTTTCATGAATTTGCATATTGCTTCCCAGGTTTTAAATCTATTCGAATCATCAGTTTTTGTATATATTAAATATGGTTTTAAGTTACATATAATTACATATTTTGGTCCATTTTTATAAATACAACATATTTTCAATAATAGTCCTAAATATACTCTCATAAGCAAGGCTTGGAATTTGAGGATCTATAAAATACCTTCAAAAAGACCCAAAGATACCGTAAAAAGGCGTAAAAACTGTACTTAACTTGTGATTTTATTCCAGTAATGTAGCACATATAATTTACATATAGCATGGTCCATGATCAGTAGGGTTCAGATTTTCATGCATTTGCATATTGTTTCCCAGGTCTTAAATCTATTCGAATCATCACTTTCTGTGTGTATTAAACACGGTTTTAAGATGCATATAAATGCATATTTTGGTCCATTTTTATAAATACAACATATTTTCAATAATAGTCCTAAATATACTCTCATAAGCAAGGCTCGGAAGTTTAGGATCTATAAAATGCCTAAAAAAAGACCTAAAGTTATCCTTAAAAGACGTAAAACTAGAGAAAAAAAAAGCTGTAAAAGTCAATTTCAATTAAATAGTAATTTTAATTTCAACTGCATTTTTAATGGATATAATAAAATAAAATAATGTTTAAAAAGTATAAAATTCTAGTGGTAAGTAACATACACTGCGAAAAAAAATGACAAATGCTTCTTTCTTACTTTAAATATATATATATGGTCTCAAGGTAGCGTGCTGCCTTGTCACGCAGTGGGCCCGGGCTTTTCTGGGTGAGGTTTTTATCGGGGTTTTTTCTCACCTGTAAGACAAATGTCAGGAAAACTTTAAGGCCCAAACGGTCCCCGAAATCATATGGCCATCATCATCATCATTATCATCATCACCACCTTCACCGGTGTGGGAAGTAAAGGGAAGCTACCACACCTAGTAAATCTGCATGAAAACGCTATGATTGCAGTGAAGAACCATTACTATGGATGGATATATATATATATATATATATATATATATTAATTTAACATTATTTGAAAAAGGAATACTGTGTTCGATAAAAAAAGCTCTTGCAGAATTTTGAATCAACGATTTTTCTCTCACCTACAGTGAATTCATCGAACCCTCTATGATATCCTGGAGTAATAAATTAAAATTCAAATTAGAATAACTAGAAACTTAATTAGGCTATACGAATGGTATAAATATTGTCGAAAGAAGGTATAGTTGCAAAAAAATCCGTCGAGAACTAATGAAAAGCTTAAAAAAAAAGGACAAATAAGCGAAAAAAATGTCGAAAGGAAAGGAAGGACAAATAAAACCCACCATTTTCTTGCCTATAATGACCCAAAATATATATATAGGCCTATATTATGTTGGGCCTCGTATTCAGACATAAAATTTAAAAAAAAGTTTTCCTCAACTTCCGAGCCCTACTCATAACTAATGCCTTTTCCAAACAAAATTTTATTTGGCTTTTCTTTAATAAGAAATAAATCTACTTTTATTGTAAATACCATTAGATTCTATGGTCTTCAGCTGCCTTTCAGCGAGTTTTATTATCTCACGACGGAATGAATATCTGGTTTTTGATGTGAAGAATTCGTTGAGACCCCATTCCACAGCTTCAATGTTTTCGAAATTTTGCGCAGAGAATGGGATAGGAGTGAAAAAGATGGTAATCTGAAGGAGCAAGACCAGGGCTATATGTTGGGTGTGGTAGCAGTTCGATTTCTCCCAATTCCTGAATTTTTCTCATGATTGTTCGTGCAGTATGAGGTCCGATCGTCTTTGAACCCGCGACCCTCAACATTTCATGAACTCGTATGAGTTGCTAAGAATAAAGATCCGTTTCTACTGCACGCCCCTTTAGAACAAACTCCTAGCGAATAACACATTCAAACCATTACATTTAAAACCGACATTACTTATGCGACAACCTAATATAACTTCTTTGCTGCATATTTATACAGTTTTCGAAATATATTTTCCATTTCCGATGTTAATTCTTTTTTCAAACAAGTTTTGTGAAGAAAATTACAGAAAATTTAATAAAAACAAGTACAGGAGACGAACTACTGTGGAAAACCTAGAACATTTAGTTATTGTAAACTGTAAAGTAAAGGAACAACTGGATAATTACTTTCTCATAGTTGTCTCAAATTTGTATTATGGCAACCGCACTCTTACTTCAATGCATGTATTTATCAAAGAAAAATATTATATAAGTAGCTTATTTATTCAATAAATTCATGTTCAAATGTATTTGCATAGGAGCCTACATACGGCTACTTTTTTTAAAAGTTTTTCGCATTTATTTCTTTCGTGTAATTGTTTTCGTGCAATAAATTTTTCTGTATTTATTTTCTTTACAAAAATGTTTGGAGGAAGGGTTAAATCGAAAACTCTCTAAATATGCCGCTTTGTAACTATATAATTAAATATATGTTGTACTTATAAAAATGGGCAACTCAGGGCCGGCTCGAGGAATGAGATGCGATGAAGCCCCTTACATTGAAAATCTGTCGGCTGCCGGCCGACCACATCTGACGCACCATCATAGAGGCAGATGAATGAAACAAATTGAACGAGATGAATGTGGAGAAATGGTAGAATGAAAGTTGTGGCAGGGAAAAACGGGAGAAACCTCGAGAAAAACCTGTCTAAACTCCGTTTTGTCCACCACGAAACCCACATGGATTTGACCGAGACGCGAAGTCGAGATCCTCCTTCTAATACGTAAATTGCTTGCAATTTTATTAACTGCTAAATATTAAGATTTGTCTATACTAATCTCTCTTTTGTTTTATTTGCAAATGCCCCAGGTTGCCTTTCGACATTCCTGGTGTTCTCTCCTGGTATGGCCTACTTGTATCCCACTTCTGAGGTTGGGGCGCCTGGAAGGCGGGGTTACGTTGCCCCGATGATATGACGGGTGATGATGATGATGATGATGATAGTGGTACGCCAGAGGAGTCCCTAATCCTAAGCTTAATCTAAGATGAATATGAATGATGATGATTGCGATGGCCATATGATTTCGGGGACCGTTTGGGCCTTAAAGTTTTCCTGACATGTCTTACAGGTGAGGAAAAACCCCGATAAAAACCTCATCCAGAAAAACTGTCCCGACCGGGGATCGAAGTCGGGCCCGCTGCGTGACAAGGCAGCACGCTACGTCGAGACCACAGCGGTGGACCGAGTCTCCATGGGGAAAGAAATTTTCTCATGGTATTTCTGCCAGTATGGGACCGGTGCCCACCCAGTATCGTGAGGCATTTGGGTAGCTACAATAAGTAGCGGCTCCAGGTTGAGAAAACCAGCTATAACGGCTGGTGGACTCGACATGCTGACCACATGTCATCCCTACACTGGCTGTTGATCATCTACCTCTGTGATTGACACATGTGGATGTGAGGCCTGCTGCCGGCTTGTGGACTAAGGGCCTTCTAGGCCTGTCGCGCCAGAAGAAAGAAAAAGAAAGTTTTCTATTATATTCTCCCCAAGGCAAAAGAATAAGACCCTCCCGGATTAATTCAAAAGTTTATACAGCTTCTTTTGAAGTAAATTTCTGATATATTTTTTATTAAATAGTGTAAAAGCAGATTAGATGTTAGTGAGTTTATGTTTGTAGCTTGTGCAGTACGGTACTAGTCAAATCATTGAAGTGAGTTGTGAATAATTATTCGTAGAAGTTGACTCACGGTGAAAATATGGAAGCGAAACAAGAAAGTGTTGTGGCTGACCGTGGCAGTTGTGCTTCTCCAGAACTTAATAACGAGACGTTAGACTCTTTCGACTCCGAAGTGCATCTAGTTTCTGTGGACAATATGCTCAACATTGGTAAGTAAATGTTTAAAGAAATAGGAAAGATATTGATGAAACGCATGTCGGTTTCAATTTAGATATATGTATTAAGTATTTGCGGAACAGGCAACTCTTGCCTAAACCAGGAAGTGAAGAAGAAGTATTAACCCTTTGCCCCGCTCAATGATTTCTACTAGTTAGCTGTGGAGCGACATATTCATTTTGGGGTATTTAAATTTTAAATGTCTTCTCGACTATTTTAATTGAAGAGTGGCATATGTGGAATAATTCTTTGAAAATAATGTGAAACAAATTACATGAGAATCTGGTTGTTTTGTAATTACGAATTTCTTCATGAAATAATTAAGCAAATATGTAAAGATACTATATATATATTAAACTAATCTTAAATCAATATCTTATGGAGATGGTATTGTTTACAATATACATAACATATATTTTTAAAATCAATATATTAAGAAACCGTATTAAGTAGGCAATTTCTAAATTTTAAATTCCAGTTGAAAGTATTATGCCAATGTTTAAAAAAATAACATATATTGAATAAATAAACAATGTACACGGAGAAAGTAGTATCATTGATTACATATAGCAATTCCAATGTTCGAATACGGATAAAGTATATTTGTTGAAATTTATTAAATTTACTTACTACTTTATTTGCCAATTTATTTTCTTATTACTCTCTATATATATATATATATATATATTATATATCTGAAGAAAAAATTCCCCCATATGCCGTGATAATTTTAATATAATATCCCGACAAAATATGAGATTTATACTTTTAGAAATAATTTATTATAATTTTTGTCTCCCATTAAATTTTTCGCAGTAATTACCGAATTTGAATATTTTTTTAAAACTCGCTAATAGCTAAATTATTAAATATTTAATTTAGTAAGAGTACTCACCATTTTCGTGTCTAGCTGTTCTTCTCAATTGCATAATAAACAATATTTATTGTTATATTCATATAGTCACACATATATCACTATGGGCCCTACTTAAAAATCACTCTACCTAAATTAAAATTTAAACTCTTTAAATTAACACTAATTTTTAATTTGCACTCCTCTCTCACTGTGATATAAATTGATAAGACCTCTTACAATCAGCCCTAACATATTTACTGTAAGATGTTCAGTGCGTGGCGCAATTTCAATATTATTTCGTAATATTCTTCCCATAACATCACTCAAGTGGAGATACTGCGATGTGTTTCGAATCGCTTAACAGTCATTGCTTGTCTTACAATAGGACATACACAAATATCATCAAATAATAGTCTCTAATTAATTTAAATGTACTATAACTCTTCTTCTTCTTCTTCTTCCTTCCAAGTATTAGGCCAAGGCCTGTTACGATCCTATAGAAAATTTTCCCTCCAGCACTCAAAATAGATATAAGATGGTATCCGTGAATATATTCAATAGTCTTGAAGACGGTATGGAGTATTTTCTTGTTTCAAAATTTAAAAATAAATAAATCGGCATTGACTTTAAATCCTGTTTATACTGTCCATGAATATATCAGCATTGATTGGTTGAAAACACCACATTAATTACGTATTAATTGAAGTCATACATTGTACTATGTTTCTGACAATAAAAATATCTATCAAAAGTATTAAAATTCCAACTTAAGCTTTAATTTCATTTAGATATGTTTCCACCCATTTTAGTTTTATTTATTTTGTTTCCTCTCAATTTTCGCGGCATATTATTTTCTTCTGAAATCAGGACATTGAAATTACTATCTATAGGCCTGAATAGTGGGAAAAAAATCTTTCGTTTGTTCCAGCCTCCAAACTATGTACAATATAAGTAAACGAAAAAAAGTTGTTTTTTTTAATTCTGAGGACCAATTTTATTAAAAGAGTAATAATATTCTTTCCTTGGTTATCTGTAGGCTCGGCAGTAGACGCTTCGAAATCTTGTTCACAGTCACACGCTTGCTCTATAAAACAGTCTTGCGCTAAGCTACCCCTCTACTTAGCGTTCCAACCATCACTTTAATAATCAATTTCTTCATCAATCGCGGCCACAATGTCTTCACTGAACAGTGGATTGAAACTAGAAATAGTTTTCCTAAGACCTGGATTTTTTCTTTCGTTAACAATGGTTACAGATTAACCGATAGAGGCTTTCAAAAAAGGGTTCGGTACACAAAGAAAATACCGTTAAGAAATTTACGAAAATGTACAAAGCAAGCCTTGTTGCCACTTTTAATGCATTCCACAGATACCAAACTATGACAAAAATAATAAAATTTTCCAAGAAAATAAATACAAGTAGAAATACAGCCCTATTACAGTCTACTACGCTTTGGTACGTTATGCGGGGCAGCGACAAAGCACATTCAGTACGTTTTACTACGCTATACGGGGCAAAGGGTTAAGTATTTTTGAACGACCTCGGTGCTCTAGGCCTAGGGGAAAAGTTCCATGCCTCCAGTCATAAGGGTCGCGAGTTTGAAACCTGGCCGGGTTCTATTGACTTTCTTCTTCTTCTTCTTCTTCTTCACTTCACGGGCTAGGCAAATTGAATTCATAATTAAAAGAAATTAGATAAAAATATATAATAAGATAAAGTGAAAGTACAATAAATTCTAATCTTAATAACGTAGGCAACAAATGTTTTCGATTTGAAGAAAAAACTCAGATTCCTCTGTTCTGCCTCACAGTTGTTCTGTCCATCTTTTCACTGGCCTTCCTACATTCCTTGAACCTCTTGGCTTATAGTTGAATGCTGCTCTTGGTAATCTTGATACATTCATTCTTTCTACATGTGTAACCCATTTCTCTCTGTTTTTCTCATCCAATGGATATATATTTATCTCTGTTCTTATATCTTCATTCCATATCCGATCCAATCTTGTGCAGTCTTTTGTTCTTCTAAGGAAGTTCATTTCTGCGCTTTGTATTCTACTTTGCATTTTTTTTTGTCATTACCCAAGTTTCGCTCCCATAAAGTAAAATGCAGGAACTGCCAATGTTATATAAAATCTCAATCTAGTATCTCTTCTTGTTTTATTCTTTAATGTTTTATGTATAGTTCCGCATATCATTTGAAATTTCGACAGTTTCATATGTATGCCTCTTTCAGTTTTTGTGTTTATAGTAAAATTACAACCCAAATAATTAAAATTTGTTACTTGTTCCAGAGGTTTGTTGTCTATTACGATTTTTGATCATATACGATCGTTTCTCCAAAATGCCATTATTTTTGTTTTTTTTCTTTTGATATTTTGAAATTATATTCTTGGCATAACTGATTTAATTGATGTAAAGAGTACTGCAAATTATTTTCATTTTCTTGAATAATAACTGCATCGTCAGCATACATTAAAACCTTTAATATTTTAAAACGGTCCATTCTTATACCTATATTACAATACTTTTCTAATTTTGGATGTCATTAATATATAGATTAAAAAGGGAAATAAACGTAACCAAATTAGCTTGATTAAGAAACTTCCTCTACGGAGCACTCTTGTCCCCACACGGGACGAATGGATTTATACACATACACATGCAAAAAATTGGGGGGGGGCACGCCGTAGCGTAGTGGTTAAGGCAGTGCGCTACAAACCGGAAGGTCGAGGGTTCAAGTCCCGGTAGGGTCAGGATTTTTAAACTGACTTCTGGTGACACCATGGCCCTAGGGTCGACTCAGCCTCTAACTGAAATGAGTACCAGATGCTTGTTCTGGGGGCTGACAACCCGGCTGACATCAAGTGCCGATTGTCTAGAAAAAGTGGGAGCCTTAACATCCTACTACCCCAAGGGCCTCCCGAGGCCGTAGTGGGAATACTTTACTTTAATAGTCAATTGTTGGCTCATATATGACTTTCTTTTCAGAGTTAACTTCCTCAGGTTGGCCACTATGAGTCTCAAAACGAACTGTGGGATCTAATATCATACCAATTTTAGAAGATGGTCTAAATGCAATAATATCTATTCGTCTGTTACTCCCATTAGTGGCCACACCATGAACTTCCTCATAAACTCTGTATCCAAAAGACTAAACATAATTAGAATAAGCACAAGAATCCAAAACTGTATAATTATGTAATAGAAAGCATGTAATATTACATTGTAATGAGGCATGCTGCTAATACATAGTTATAAAAAAACACACAGTATACCGTGTTTGTGTGTGTGCGCGCGTGTGTGATATACATGGAGCAAGTGCCATTATTTCAACTGATTGTTCATGACATACAGATAAAAAAGTTCCCTACATTTTTTCTTCTAATTACAATATTTAAATAATTATTAAAGTATACAATAGTAGACATTTGGCAACGTTACTGGATGGAGAGGAGGGTGTTTACTCTGTACAGCTGATTCGGGACAGGCAGTTTGAAATCAGCTGACTTGTATACGTGCCATGGCTTGTATAATACTCAGCTGTTTCAACCATAGAGAAACTTCGAATAGAGGGGAAACTGAGTACAGTGACATCTAAAAAATTTCGGTCGTTTACGATGAACTACAATGAGCAAACTACAATGGTAGCGCTGTTTCGTAGTAACAGAATATGTAACTAAATAAAACAAATGCAAGGCACACGGCGTCGTTCACGGCGTGTTTAACGGTGTTCACTCGGGATTATGGGAAGTTAGACATTTTGTAAATTTAAATTTTTAACTGCTATCATTTCGTTCTATGTAGACGGTACTGTAAATTATCGAAAGTTAAAATCATTACTTAGATTTTATTTTACTCTAATTTGTAAGTAAATTCAAGCTTGTTTACATTTTTAATGTGAATCTATTTTCAAAGATAAACCTACTAGAAGTGATAAAATTCTAAGATTTGTTAGGTTAGGAAGAGTGATGTTAGTGTACAGCCATTTCTAATAAACATTTTAAAAATGTGACTTTATAATGGACAGATGTACGACATGGCTAAGGTTATTTAATAAATATTGTACAAAATATGTATGTGAGAATAAGGGGGTAGGTCAATTGTACATATTTATTAAAAGAGCTCATAATGCACGTTCTAAAATTTTAATAAACGAAAATAAATTAACATGTTTTATTTATTTCCATTCTTACTTTCTGTTAAAATTAAAGAAAATCTGTAGGTCTGAGAGACTGGGTATACATAATTCCACAATTTAAGATTAATTAATACGTTATTTATTCCTATAAAAGTTAAATTCCATGATTATTCACCAGATGGCGTTATATAATTATAATTCATAATTTTACCACCAGGCGGTGCTGAATTTCATATTAGTACCAAAAAAAGAACCGAAAAAATTTAGGTGTCGTTAGTTGTATTACACTAGCGCCGCCTGTGGCATGTACGCGCAACTTGCCTATTTTCTTCTCTGGTACTCTGTGGTTTCAACCCTCATGGACATGTTGCCACATCTCTCATTACAGATTATTAGCAAATGTAAGCATTATTTAATTTAACGGAAATTGCATATCTTTAAAGCTCATATTAAATCCTTGGTAGGTACTGATGTTCATTGTTTTCGTATTTTCACTAACGATACAAGTTTTTTTTTTTTTTTTTTTTTTTTTGCAAATAAAGCACAAAAATATATACCGGTATATTTTTTTGAGAAAACTATCTAGTTTTAAACCTATATAGTCCGTCAGGCACTAGCTCTACTAAGTATTTCTTCAGCAAATCGAATTACTGATCTAGTTTTGCTGTTTTATCGACGTCTTCCATCATCGTGATCATGAACTGTATTAAGTTTAGCTTTTTTTTTACCTGTTCTGAAGTCACGAGATGTTCTATTCAAACCCATATTTTTTTTTTTTACTTTTGAATCCTTGAGGTTAGTGGAATGTAGTTTTTTTTTTTTTTTTTAGTTAGGTAGGGTTCATTCGCTGCAGATGATCCAATTATTCTGACAAGTCTGAAGATCTTCTATATGTCCCGTTTGTTAATTGAATAATATGTACCCAGTTTCGTTGCAGAGAAATGCAATTGAGCCCGCTAGAACAATCTTTAAATTTAGGGTTTTGATGGTTTACGCAATACCATATTTTTTACATTTTTACAATTAAATTGGACATACATAGTTTTGTTACGAGAAAACAATTGTCGATATAGCGTTAAAACACACGCACACACACACACACACATATATATTTATTTATTTATTTCAGTTAGGGTCATTTTTTTAGGACCTTTGAATATTTATAAAAGTAAAAAAAAAGTTTGGGCAAGTTGTTGGAAAGATTATGTTTTTTTTCAAATACCCCAGGTTGTCTTTTGACATTCCTGGTGTTCTCTCCTAACATGGCGTACTTGTAACCCACTTCTGAGGTTGGGGCGCCTGGAAGGCGGGGATACATTGCCCCGATGATATGATGGGTGATGATGATAGTGGTGCGCCAGGAGAATCCCTAATCCTAAGCTTAATCTAAGATGAATATGAATGATGATGATTGCGATGGCCATATGATTTCGGGGACCGTTTAGGCCTTAAAGTTTTCCTGACATTTGTCGTACAGGTGAGGAAAAATCCCGATAAAAACCTCAACCAGAAAAACTGTCTCGACCGGAGATCAAACCCGGGCCCGCTGCGTGATAAGGCAGCACGCTACCTCGAGACCACAGCGGTGGACCGAAAGTTACAATGTTAATGGCTGCATTCTTCGGAATTTGCTAAAACAAGGTTTTCCATTTGCCCACCTGTTAAATTTTACCCATCGAGGAAGAGTAAAAAGTAAATTATAGTTTGAAAACCACTGTATTGTGAACATTGCTTATAAATTAATTACAAATAATTATATTTGAAACGATCCACCGCTGTGGTCTCGAGGTAGCGTGCTGCCTTGTCACGCAGCGGGCCCGGGTTCGATCCCCGGTTGGGACAGTTTTTCTGGGTGAGGCTTTTATCGGGGGGTTTCCTCACCTGTAAGAAAAAGTCAGGAAAACTTTAAGGCCCAAACGGTCCCCGAAATCATATGGTCATCAGCATCATCTTCATCATCCTTATTATTATTACCATCATCATTATCATCATCATCCTTCACGGTGTGGAAAGCAACGGGAAGCTACCACACCTACAATTCCCTAGTGAAGCTGCAAAGCATAGCATGAGCATGCTATGATCGCAGTGAAAGACCTGCCCTTGGGCAGAATTACTATGGATGGATGGATGTTGGACGCCCATTTACTAGATGGGGAGGATTCATTAAATCCCACTTGATGTGAAAACAGGTCAAAAGGCCTAATTTCATGAAGCAGAAGAAGAAGAAGAAGGATGGATATTTGAAACCAGAAGTTATGATTCATGTTTGAAGAACTTTTACATCTCATCACTGTCAATGGGTCATTGTTCTCTTATCAAAGCAGCACCTGGAAGTATCATACACTGTGGACATTTTAATGAAAGGCAT
This sequence comes from Diploptera punctata, assembly GCA_030220185.1. Taxonomy (NCBI): domain Eukaryota; kingdom Metazoa; phylum Arthropoda; class Insecta; order Blattodea; family Blaberidae; genus Diploptera; species Diploptera punctata. Next base: position 278,823 of record JASPKZ010007464.1, read on the forward strand.
AAACTTGCATACTTCACATTCTTTGAGATTTCTCAAACCGGTAGTCGTTAATGAGACAAACAGTAGAATTGTATTTTCATCTAAATTCTTATTATACTTCTCATCAAAACATGAAAAATGCGTCACGTAGAAATTGCGTAAACAAAGCGAATTCCTCAGCAAGTAGAATTTAAGGTCCCATTTTGCTGGTTTAAGAATATATATATATAATCATCATTCTAAGGTGCGACAACTTAAGAGGTGAAAGTCTTTGCCTTCTCAACAATCCTCCTCCATGCCACTCTGTCTGGCTCTTACCATATTCAAATTAGTCACTTTCATTTTCTTTAGATCGTTCATTGTGTCATCCTCCCATCTGATCTTCGGTCTTCCAATTGCTGTGACTCCTATAGGTTTCCATTTATAAGAGTTTCTTGACCAGTCTCTGATCATCCATTCTTATCAAATGTCCAAGCCAACTAATTCTGAGAGATCTTATATGGTGGTTGCTATATATATATATATCATCTGTTGGTTAATGTTCCTCCCATCTGATCTTCAGTCTTCCAATTGCTGTGACTCCTATAGGTTTCCATTTATAAGAGTTTCTTGACCAGTCTCTGATCATCCATTCTTATCAAATGTCCAAGCCAACTAATTCTGAGAGATCTTATATGGTGGTTGCTATATATATATATATCATCTGTTGGTTAATGTATTTGCTTCGTCTTCCCTCAGGTTTCCATTCCAAAACAGATTTTGGTAGTCGACCCTCTTCCATTCGCTGGACATGTCCGTACCATCTTAATTGCTGAGTTTTAATATAATCTAAAATAGTATCTTCAATCTTCATTTCCTCCCTTATAACTGAGTTCCTAATTTTTTCTTTTCTTGAAATTCTTGCGGCCCTTCATATAAAACATATTTCTGTTGCCAAAAGATGCGATTTGTTTTTAATGGCCAAAGTTCTGCTCCGTAAGTAATGCTGCTTTTAACAATTGTATGATATATATATTAATTTTACTTTTTATTACTTATATTTTTATCCCATAATATTCTATTGAGGCAGGCATGATATATATGTGTATATATATATACGGCTGTGGTCTCGAGGTAGCGTGCTGCCTTGTCACGCAGCGGGCCCGGGTTCGATCCCCGGTCGGGACAGTTTTTCTGGGTGAGGTTTTTATCGGGGTTTTTCCTCGCCTGTAAGACAAATGTCAGGAAAACTTTAAGGCCCAAACGGTCCCCGAAATCAAATGGCCATCATCCTTACCATTAGCATTATCATCATCCTTCACCGGTGTGGAAAGCAACGGGAAGCTACCACACCTACACAATTCCCTAGTAAAGCTGCAAGCATAGCATGAAAATGCTATGATTGCAGTGAAGGACCTGCCTTCGGGCAGAATTACTATGGATGGATATATATATATATATATATATATACATACACACATCGTAATTCTGCCCGAAGGCTGGTCCTTCACTGCAATCATAGCATTTTCATGCTATGTTTGCAGCTTTAGTAGGGAATTGTGTAGGTGTGGTAGCTTCCCGTTGCTTTTCACACCGGTGAAGGATGATGATAAGGATGATGATGATGATGATGACCATATGATTTCGGGGACCATTTGGGCCTTAATGTTTTCCTGATATTTGACTTACAGGTGAGGAAAAACCCCGATAAAAGCCTCGCCCAGAAAAACTGCCCGGCCGGGGATCGAACCCGGGCCCGCTGCGTGACAAGGCAGCACGCTACCTCGAGACCACAGCGGTGGACGATCAAATATTAATACAACATTATTATTTCGTTGACGGCACACCTAGTGGATTTGGTTAAGGCAATAGGCTATAAGCCTGAAGATCGCGGTTTCGAGTAGTAATGGATTGAGAATTTTTAAACTGCTGGCCTCAACCTTCCGACAGGACCATATCCTACTTTTAAACCTAAATAAATAAATAAAAAAAACATCCAACTTTAAAAGTTATCGCCATTTCAGACCAACCTCTTTCTTAAGTAGAAATGGCGCAGATGATTTGAATTATTCATCACCATTATCATCTTAGTCCATTCACGATTTTAGGAAAATTATTGGCCTCAATAGAAATATTACCCAAACGTCTTTTGGATGGACGTCCTGCTCTTCTCCTTTTTCTTCGTCCTGTACGTTGATAGCTTAACATCTGATCCTCCATTCGATGAACATGTTGCATTCATTTTAACTTAACTTACTCACTGGCACTATCGAACACGTAGATTCATGGCCGCGCGGACATAAGCTCTCCATAAATCATAGTTAATGTTATTCTCCCATCTCATTCTTGGTCTACCAACCCTCTGGTTTTTCTACAAGAAGCTTCCATACACGTATTTCATGTCCCACTCGTGCCACATGTCCTGCACATCGCAGTCTACGAGACTTAACTGTTATTATATCTGGCTTCCTATATAGACTATGTAGTTTGATTTATAATCAGAAATTTTGGTCTAAAATGTCTTCATTTTTTATGGTCTATTTGTGTGTATCCAGCAGTCCTTCGAAGGTATCTCATTTCAGCAGATCTAAGTCTCTGTATATCCTTCTGTTTCAATGTCCATACTTCGCTACCATACAAAATAGTTGGAAGAGCCAGTGTTTATACACTTTTAATCTTGAATTTTTTGGACTTTGACTTGAAGATAGAATTTATTAACCATAAAATCCTTTAAAAGTTGATATTTTTGTATTTACATCCTTTTTTTTTCCCCCTTCATATAAGTTCTAAATTCTAAAAGATATTGCATCCTACGGGGTGAATCATAAATATGCCTATACGTTTGATCGCGTTGTGTGATGAAAAATATTACCATTACAGAAATATGAAATTACCGTTGGAAAGGCAATTATTCAAATTACAACAATGGAATAAAACAAAACAGTATAGAATGTACGCCATTAGTCAAAATGGCGTTGAATATACAACAGCAAATTACAATTGCTGCATGGACAATAACGTATGCTAATGATCGTGAGGCCGCAAGACGGGCAAGACGTGAGTTTAATGTAGCATTGCAGCCGTCGACTGTGGGGAAGTGGAGAAAACGGCTGCTGGAAACGGGAAGGATGCAGAAAATCAAACCTCAAGGAAGGCCTCGCATTAGCACGGATGCAGAAACAACGAAGAGAATTGTGGAGGCGTTCGACGCTAGCCCACAAAAATCAACCCGCCAAGCTGCACGTGAGCAGTGATTTGTTTTGTTTTGTTCTATTGTTGTAATTTGAAGGATTCCCTTTCAAATGATAACATCATATTTCCTTTAATAGTAGTATTTTCGTCACAAAATGCGATCAAACGTATAGCCATATTTCTGAATCACTCTGTAGATATGTAAATTATTCAATGACGAAAATATGTCCTATTGCCAAGGTTCTGTAGTACGTGTTAATAATGTTGAAGAGCGGAAGATATTGCACAAAACTTGTTAACGAAGGAAACATTTGCTGCACTGTTCTGCGGTTATTACTGCCAAGGCGACACTGAGTCACATCCGTGTTGCGAAATAGGAAGAAGCTTTTGGTATAACATTATACACCGGAATTGAATGTTCCAGTAATGAATTTTATTTCATACACTGTCCTAATTCATTACTTTACGATATTATTTAAACGCCGGAAAATATATATTCCAATGTTCATGAGGGAAATTTTGAGGAAGTGGCTGAATTCAAATACCTAGGAGCAATGATCACAAATGAGAATTAGATGCACAAAGAAATTAAACATAGGCTCAATTCTGGAAATGCGTGCTATTATGCATTGCAGAGACTCTTGATGTCCCAACTCCTTTCAAAAAACGTTAAACTTAAATATATATAAAACTATTATTCTACCAGTTATATATAATGACGGCTGCGAAACATGCGACTCTTACTTTAAGCAGAGGAAAGAAGGATAATACAAGTATTTGTAAAGAATAAGGTACTTAGGAAAAGTGGTTGCAGACCAAAGATAGAGGAACAAGACAGGTCGATCCTGGAGAAGACTACATAACAATGAACTACATGGTCTTTATAGGAAGCCAGAGATATAATAAGCAACAGTTAAGTACTCGTTGACTGCGATGGACAGGACATGTTGCAAGTTATGGGCGAATGAAAGACTATGCATGCGAATCCTTCTTGTAGCGAAGCCAGCGGGAAAACGCCCAGTTGAGTAGACCAAGAATGAGGGAGGCGTAGAATAATATTAACTATGATTTGAAGGATAGTAGATTTTAAAAGGGGGAATGATGCCCGAAAGGCATTAGCTCCGGATAGCGGATGTATGGAGAGCTTATGTCCGTGCGGCCATGAAACTACGAGTTTGATAGTGCCAGTGAGAGTGAGTAAGTAAATGTTCACAAAAAGCGACGCAATTTTCAAACAAATGAGTGTAATTTTTTTAAGATTAGACAGGGTAAAATAAATTACATATCAATAAACAGGATTAGCTATGGCTGATAATAAAATGTAATAATGCCCCCACATTATCATAAGTAATTGACCCACGAGATGATTTCCAAATTATCCATCAATTCACGACTCACGAAGTGACTAGTAGATTTATCTAGAAGATTTGGAAATCAAGAGTGTCATTTGTTTGGACTATTTAATGAATAAAATTAAGCTGTTTACTCACAAATCATTATTTAAATATAGTTATTTTAAAATATTTATATATTTAATGTAAACGGCGATGTTTGAAAATAAATGAGAAATGTGAGGTTATGTATATTCACTGCAACTTGATATTATTTATTGCCAAATAGGATCGCGTTATTGTATGAATGCAACCTAGTGGAGAAATAATGAAACGTCAGTCTGTATATTATAAGCAACATTATAGTTTATAGTCCACCGTTGTGGTCGCGGTAGCGTGCTGCCTTGTCACGCAGCGAGCCCGGGTTCGATTCCCGGTCGGTATAGACTCCTGGGTGAGGTTTTTTCGGAGTTTTTCCTCACCTGTAAGACAAATGTCAGGAAGCTTAGGCCCAACGATCACGGAAAATCATCCGGCTATCATCATCTTATCATTATCATCATCATCCCTCATCGGTGTGGAACGCAACGGGAATCTACCACATCTATAATTCCCTAGTAAAGCTGCAAAGCAAAGCATGAAAATGCTATGATTGCAGTGAATTACTATGATATGGAAAAATTTATTAATTTATTTTTTAGTAAACAACTCAGTAAAATCAAGGAATCTGTTCATTATTTGCTACATTCATTGTATATGTTGGAGAAAAGTAATGCTCTGAGCTGTTCAGAATATTAAAAATGAGTTTTCTTTATCACAAAAGCAGGAGCTGATAATGAGAAATCGATAAAGACCGAGGTGAAATACTACTGCCATTAGTTGCAAAACAAAATTTATTAAAACGTGACTGCCATTTGGGGCATGAGTTAAATAGTCAATAAAATTCAAATCACTAAACAAAATATTAAAATAGTCACCGCGTGTGATATATATATATATATGTAAAGTCCATCGCTGTGGTCTCGAGGTAGCGTGCTGACTTGTCACGCAGCGGGCCCGAGTTCCATCCCCGGTCGGGGCAGTTTTTCTGGGTGAGGTTTTTATCGGGTTTTTCCTCACCTGTAAGACAAATGTCAGGAAATCTTTAAGGCCCATACGGTTCCCGAAATCATATGGCCATCATCATCCTTATCATCATCATCATCCTTCACCGGCGTGGAAAGCAACAGGAAGCTACCACACTTGCAATTCCCTAGTAAAGCTGCAATCATAGCATTTCCATGCTATGGTTGCAGTGAAGGAATATATACACACACACACACAAATTTTAACTGTGAATTATTTTTAAATTGTCCTTAAAATTTGTCAATTGGGAAGCTCACTAAAGTGATCGATACAATTAATTAAAAATAGGTGGGTAGACATTCTAAATAAATCGGTATTTATTATGAAACAATTGAAGATTACAGTACAATAGAACATATTCAAAGAAACGTGCATGATTGATTAGAAAGGAGGGAAGCACGTAGTTGTTTGGAGTAGAATGTAATTCCTGATAACGTAATCTTATTTTACCACAGCTGAGGGAATGGTTACACTATTTCCTTGAAGTGCCTGTCTTATCCGTCTCTAGCACGGTTAATGTATCAAAATTGAAAAGGTGGCGCCATAGGGGAGCTTCACTTTCATTTAACCACAAGTATTATGATTTTATGGCTATGTTTGTGAAGAAAAACAGAATCTAACATTATAAAGCAGATATTCCGTCACGCAAGAATGGTGTAAACTTAGCAAGTTGAATTTATGGTCCGATTTTGCTGATTAACAGAATATATGCTTTGTTAAATTGGAAAAACTCAGTTTCTTATGCCAACTTATTTAATAGTGTTGGATTGCAGTGAAAACAAGTCATGCAAAACCGTAAGTTATTCGTATTATCTATTGAATATTATTAAATAATTTGATACAAATTTAAGTAATATCTACTGATTTTTCATTATTTTATCAACATTATTAAATTAATTAAATCAATATATCTTATAGGAAACATTACCAATTTAAGGCAATTCAGTTGTATGTTATATATATATATATATATATATATATATATATATATATATATATCCACCGCTGTGGTCTCGAGGTAGCGTGCTGCCTTGTCACGCATTGGGCCCGGGTTCGATCCCGGTCGGGGCAGTTTTCTGGGTGAGGTTTTTATCGGGGTTTTTCCTCACCTGTAAGACAAATGTCAGGAAAACTTTAAGGCCCAAACGGTCCCCGAAATCATATGGCCATCGTCACCATCCTTCACCGGTGTGGAAAGCAACGGGAAGCTACCACACCTGCAATTCCCTAGAATAGCTGCAAGCATAGCATGAAGATGCTATGATTGCAGTGAAGGACCTGCATTCGGGCAGAATTACTATGGATGGACATATATATATATATATATATAATATATATATAATAGAACGAAGGATTTCTCCAAAAATCAGCGAAATCTGACCATTGCGACGAAACTATCATGGTTGTTGCTAGAGCGAATTTTTAATTTCGAGTTTTAGGTAAACTCCCACTTCTAATGGTCAGATTTCGCTGATTTTTGGAGAAATCCTTCGTTTTATTTTCATATCAGGGCCAATATACTGAGTTTCGTTGCGAAACATTGAAAATTGCGACCGCTAGAGTGATATTTAAATTTGCTTTACTCCTATGGTTCGATGTTGCTCGACCTTACTCTTTTTTTATTAGTTCTTCTCGTAGACTGCGATGGGCAGGACATGTTGCTCGTATGGGGAATGAAAGACGTGCATGGAAGCTTCTTGTAGGAAAGCCAGAGGGAAAACGCCCAGTTGGTAGACCAAGAATGAGATGGGAGAATAACATTAACTATGATTTGAGGGAAGTAGATTATACAGGGAATGATTGGAAAGAATTAGCTCAGGATAGGGATGTATGGAGAGCTTATGTCCGCGCGGCCATGAACCTTCGGGTTCGATAGTGCCAGTGAGTAAGTAAGTAAGTAAGTATATGCAAAGTTTATTTCTGATAAACAAATATTGAGGCCGCTAGATTGTTAAAAAACACACACACACACACATATATATATATATTTGAATCACATTTTAAGGAATTCCAAAGGAATGGATGGAGCTATTGAGATTGTTCTCATCAAAATATTTTTTTGAAAAAAAATACAGATCTCACTGATCATATCTAGTTTACACCGAGAATGATCATGACAATAAATAAAAAAAATATTTATTTATTTATTGTCCGATAACCCTGTAGCGGCCGCAATTTTTGTTTCATCAAAACCAAACTTGGCATATAGAAATCTTCTTCTTCTTCTTCCTTTCATGTGATATACCTAGTGGTCTGTTACGGTCTCAATCCAACGTTTGAAGGGTCTGCCCAAAGATATCTTGCCTGGTAGCTGATAATTTAAGATTTGAACGTGGCATATAGAAATTAATTTTAAAAATAAGGTCTTGTTCATTAACCATCAAAATTGGACCATTAGGTTTGAAAGTTCGCCTGAAACGAAAATTTACAAAATCTTTAGCAATCGCAACTTTTAATGTTTCACAATGAAGCTCTGCGTGTTATTGAAATAAACTGATGGAAGTATTCTCGAAAAATCAGCGAAATATTGACACTTTAATAAAACATATTTTTTCACTCTTACACTTGAACTCAAACGACATTTGGAGTATCACTATTTATCTGAGCGATCCCAAAAAACTATGAATTCGACACTAACATAGGTCCTTTTTAATTATTTATACATGTCATCCCCTCAAACTTGGGACTATGACATATAGATTGTCAGCATAGCGGCCTCGGAACTGTGGACCGATTGGTGAATGAAAGAGGGGCCAGGAAACAACTAGTAGAAATCCAGAGGAAAAGAGCCCAGTAGGTAGGCCAAGAATAAGGTTGGAGAATATTATGAACCATGCTTCTGTCCATACTTGGCATATTCTATACACAAACTGATGCTCGTGCAAGGATGCTTCTACGTGCAGAGGCTACGGGTATTTTTTCATGTTTGAAAATGTATACCCACCATTGCAGGTGAAGAAAAACCTCATCTAGGCAAGTTGTCCCGACCGGGGATTGAATCCGTGTCCGCTGCTTTCGAGGCAACGACGCTACCTCGAGATCACAGCGATGGAATAAAATATATTTTTGAAATTACATTTTTAATCTTAAACTGTGATCAAATTATAATTATTTTAACTTTTTGTTTCATGTAATAGGCCTAGCAAAATTTGTGGACGATCTAGATCCACTTATGTTCTGAACAATCCAATTAATAAAGTAACACATACACCATTATGTTCCTGGAGATTCCGGAAGGATATTGGTGGTGGACCACACCGGGATTTTTTCTGCTTTTTTTTTTTTCCCCTCTGGGTTCTCCATTTCCCGAATTGAATTTCACTAAAGCCGGATATTTATCCCCATATAAAATAATAAGGGTTTTTAATATTGGAACATAATTATGTTTATTTCTCTTTGGAATGGAAAGAAGATTGATTTAGAGAATTCAAATTTTTTATAAGTATATAAAAATTCAAACTTGTGAATATAAACTATTAATACAATATTTTGATATATAAAAAATACTTTAAATATTTGAATTGACATTTTTTAGAAATAAATAAATGGGATTGGTCGAATTGGGTAGGAGTCAGCCAATAGTACTCCTTCCTTTTCAATTGACCAATCAAAACTTCCGGATTGTAAGATATATGAAATGGGATTTTTCCTAGAACTACAAGATGGCTACAATGTTCAAAAGGAGTTGGACATGTCAAATAATGGACCATCCAGAAATAAATGAATTCGTATTCCTTTCTTGATATTAGTTGACCAAATTGTGTCAAAGTGATGGAGAACGATGTAAAAATATTAATTTTCTTCATCAGGTATATAAATTATCCATAAAATCGTGAAAAGTTCTTAATGAGTAAAAATGGCCGCTGGAAAAATTCATCCATTATGTGTGTGTGTGTGTGTATATATATGTGGTATGATAAGGAAAATAAATGCCTGGACGGGATTCGAACCCGGAACTCTGAGTCTGTACCTCAGCGTGTGTTATCCGTTGCACCACCGGGCGAATCCAATTCAAACACTTATGTTTCTTATATATGTATTATACTCTCCATTATTACTAGATGTCGCGAGAACTCGGTCTTCACTGCCATCTAGTAGCTGACTATAACAAGTAAGCAAATTAAAGAGAATATTTTTACTTTATAGCAGTGACGCTTTATCGATGTTATAATTAAATGTTTAACATTGAGCAATGCAAGCTTAATATGGTATGATAAGAAAAATAAATGCCTGGACGGGATTCGAACCCGGAACTCTGAGTCTGTACCTCAGCGTGTTATCCGTTATACCACCAGGCGAATCCAATTTTCAAACACTTTATATATATATATATATATATATATATATATATATATATATGTGTGTGTGTGTGTGTGTGTGTGTGTCTCTTTTTCTTTCTTTCTTGTAAGCCCATGTATGAAGTGATAATCTGCTTGTAAGTGAAATTCATTAATTTGAGCCGGGAGCTTTGAAATTAATGATCATTTACAAGATTCATCCAAAGTTAACCCTTAAATTGGCACAACACAAATTTCTTCTGTTAGTTATTTGAATGCGGCGGACCGCAGAGAAAACGGAATCTTGTATAACTGTTATTATTAGGTATATTGTATAATTGGACACACATTTAAGTGGTTTGTTTTTGTTCGTTTTCTTCTGATTTATTAAAAATATTAAATTGATTAAACCAAGTGACGTATCTAAAAATATATATTACGAATTTAAGGGTTAAGTGAAAACTTTAATAAAATAATATTTAACTTAGTGATAACAAAAGTGTTATTATATCTTTATGTAAGAAACTTCCCTTCACTCCCCTGAAGGGAGTCATAAGTTCCGTGGCAAGTAATAGTGATTTAAATTATTATAATCATATATCTACAACCCTGTGAAAATACAGCTATTAAACGACACATCTATACGGGTCACCCACCATCCCTCAACAAACCCACCTTCAAATGTCTCCACAACGTGGGACATCACATTTAACATCCACCTTCATCACCAACAGTCTCCACTCCTCTCCCCTCGCCCATGTCATTTAATTTCCATTCATTAATTTTACATCACCTTTCATCTCATTTTAGGTAAAATAGTCTGATTTCACAAAAATCACAATTCCCAAAGTAAAGTATTAAAATAGGTACCTGGCAGGTGGCGTCGCCCTCAACTAGGTTGAGATTTAAAAAAAAAATTAAGAACTGTAGGCCTTTCGGAAACTGGCTTCCATCTTCAGCAGAAGGATATACGCTACTATCTGTTCTTGTTTGGCGACGGTTTTCACATCACCGGCCTTTTAACGTCATAGGTAGTTAGTGACTGTTGTTTTGTAATTTCTCATAGAATTTCTGTACGAAATATAAAAATTATATTTTTAAATATATTATATTATAAATTCTACATGAAATTACAAAACAACATCCGTAGATACCTTAGACGCTGGAAGGCTGGTGATTTCAAAAAGATCGTCTATTTTATTATTTATTATTTTTATTTTCTTAATCATGGCTTAGTTGAGGACGACGGAATCTGTACGGTATCTATTTTAATATTTTACTTTTGCCTATTTTACCTCAACGGAATTTTAATATAATTTTTATCGGTATTAAAACCAGTTGTTTAAAATATATTGTTATGGTGATCTAATGGGGCACACTCGTGAACTTCCCCATGACTCCGAGCCTGTGTATCAACATAGGGCAGAATAGGGCCATAGAGAGGGTTGTAGCCCCTCCTCGAGGCCTTGTAGCCCAAATAAATGTGGTATGAGTTATATGTCTGAATGTTTTATATGTGTTTAACCAGGAACATCTTAACACACTGCTTATCACCGTAGGGTAGATTTCATCTCTTTCATTACATATCGTATTCCATAAATTCTATCCAGAATTGTAATGTGTTAATTTAAGTAAAAAATCGAAAATCATTCCATAAGGTAAAGAAGGGTAGTACATTGAACCAAAATAAGCTGCCTTGTTAGTGTTTTAAAAAACCCAAACCTATCTTGGCTAATCTAAACCTTTGTTACTTTATAGTGTTACACTGTTTACACTTCACCAGTTACTTACTTTATTACAGCATATAAGAGCATTAAGGGTCGTATCTATGAACGCATTAGACCGTAAAAGTTGTTCTCTGCTGAGAAAGTTGCGTCCAAAGACTTTTTGCGTACTCAAAAATCTGTTCATGCGAAAATAATTGTCGAAATTCCTAAGCTACCTGGCGAGGTGACTTTGCAGAGAACGAATCATGAGCAACCCGATGGTAACCGATATAGTTTGAAACCTTGCCGCGTACCTTACTGCTTTATCCAAGATGTCGGACCTTGAAGACACCGATTATGTTTTCGGTATACGCGGAGAAGAGGAATTTGATAGAGTCAACCAAAGTATTCAACTGGAAGAACAGGAGAATCAGCGTAATATCGCGCGACACAGACGTCGTCGTATACGGTACTATTTGCGGAACGCAAGCGTAAGTGCGTTCCTCTAGCAGACGAAAATAACGGAAGTGGTTTTATCGCTGAGAATTCGCCGTAGAGAATTCGCTGAGAATTCGAGCGGTTAAGGTAGGAAGCCTTGGCGCAGAGCTACGGGACTTGCGCTGGTTCGAGTCTCCATGGGGGAAGAAATTTTCTCATGGTATTTCGGCCAGTATGGGACCGGTACCCACCCAGCATCGTGAGGCAATTGGGTAGCTGCAATAAGTAGCGGCTCCAGGTTGAGGAACCAGCTATAACGGCTGGGGGACTCGACATGCTAACCACATGTCACCCTTACACTGGCTGTTGATCATCTACCTCTGTGATTGACACATGTGGATGTGAAGGGCCAGCAGCCGGCAACCGCTGAAAAGTGGAAATACCCTCAATCGGATCGGTTTTATCGCTGAGAATTCGCCGTAGCCGAGCGGTGAAGGTAGGAAGCCTTGGCGCAGAGCTACGGGACTTGCGCTGGTTCGAGTCTCCATGGGGGAAGAAATTTTCTCATGGTATTTCGGCCAGTATGGGACTGGTGCCCACCCAGCATCGTGAGGCAATTGGGTAGCTGCAATAGTAGCGGCTCCAGGTTGAGGAACCAGCTATAACGGCTGGGGGACTCGACATGCTAACCACATGTCACCCCTACACTGGCTGTTGATTATCTACCTCTGTGATTGACACATGGGGATGTGAAGGGCCAGCAGCCGGCTGGTAAAAGGGCAACCGCTGAAAAGTGGAAAGACCCTCAATCGGAATCGAATCGGAATTCGGGGTAATTTCTTGCCAATATTACGAAAACGACGACTTTCATGCATGGCCAGTTAGTGGGTCGCTAATTCGACCTTTGCACTTGCTCACGGAAAGTCAGCTCACCAGTGTTTGGAAGTAATTTGAGCAGAGACTAATGCATTTGCATGCGGCCCTAAGACTGCAGCGTTATATATAGGTTAAATACGGAAGTTATAATAATAATAATAATATAATAATAATAATAATAATAATAATAATAATAATAATAATAGCTTTATTTTACCTGGCAGAGTTAAGGCCTTAAGGCCTTGTCTACCACTCAACCAGGTTTAAAAAAATACAAAAGAAAAGTTCTTAAATCTAAATTACAATATATATATATATATATCTATATATATATAGATATATATATATATATAAACGATTACAAGTTATGAATACAATACAATTAATATTTATAATGTATTTTGATTTACTCTAAATTTAACGAATTAAATATATAATATGTACAAGATATATAAAAAACGAGGAAAAGATTAATGACATAGCATAAATTTAAATAAATAGAGAACAATTAATTATTAGACAACAGGTAACTGTATAAGCGTGACTTAAAGGTGCCAAGTGTGCGGCAACCCCTGATATCTTGAGGAAGGAGATTACAGGAGTGGGCGGAGGCTACTGTGAAGGAAGTAGAATAGGAGGAAGTGCTATGATGAGGAATTGTTAGCAGACTGCTATCTTGTGACCTAGTGTCAATGTTGTGGTAGGAGGATAACTTCTCAAATCTGGACGCCAGGTAAGTAGGAATGTAGGAATTCAGAAGCTTGAAAAGTAGTGAAAGAGAGTGCAAGTTATCTGTGTCACATGTGTTTAAAATATTTGATTTTGATTTTCAGACGCACTCCTGGCCGACCTACAGAATACGATATCTCCCAGCAGTGGGGTGACATCGCCTGGTTCAGGATATGGATCACTAAATGGAACTAGAGCGAGAGACCACATGGGCCATGACTACGGCACAACTCGCAGCATCAGTTCAGAGAGATATGATACACATCACACCCAGCCCCCTCTATCGGTGAGTCTTAATATTATTAATAAAGAGCAGAATTTATTCCACAATGTCGATGACTTACTTACATGTGATCAATAGAGTCCGGATGTTAGGCACTTAAAAAGTTCAAAATAGGCGGCAAAAAGGCACTAAAAGTAATTAATATAGGCACTAAATAGGCTCTTACAAAATATGGACTAACTAACTCACTGGCACTATCGAACCCGAAGGTTCATGGCCGCGCGGACATAAGCTCTCCATACATTCCTATCCTGAGCCAATGCTTTCCAATCATTCCCTGTATAATCTACTTCCCTCAAATCATAGTTAATGTTGTTCTCCCACCTCATTCTTGGTCTACCAACTGGGCGTTTTCCCTCTGGCTTTCCTACAAGAAGCTTCCATTCACGTCTTTCATTCCCCATACGTGCAACATGTCCTGCCCATCGCAGTCTACGAGACTTAACTGTTCTTATTATATCTGGCTTCCTATAAAGACCATGTAGTTCATTGTTATGTAGTCTTCTCCATTCACCTGTCTGTTCATCTCTCTTTGGTCCAAAAATGTTCCTAAGAACTTTATTCTCAAATACTCGTAATCTCCTTTCCTCGCTTAAAGTAAGAGTCCAGGTTTCGCATCCATATAATATAACTGGTAGAATAATAGTTTTATATATTTTCAGCTTAACGTTTTTTGAAAGAAGTTGGGACATCAAAAGTCTCTGCAATGCATAATAGCATGCATTTCCAGAATTGAGCCTATGTTTAATTTCTTTGTGCATCTCATTCCTATTTGTGATTATTGTTCCTAGGTATTTGAATTCAGCCAATTCCTCAAAATTTCCCTCATTTGTCATTAGCTGTCCATTTCCATTATATACCGAATTTCTACGTGTGACCATATATTTAGTTTTACTGATATTTATTTCCAGTCCTAATTTCTTAGTGTTACTCAATAGTGTGTGCGTGTTGGCCTTTAGTATCTCCTCGCTATCGGCCAGTAGTACTACATCATCAGCATAAACTAACAGCTTATTAATACCATTGAGTTGTAAGCCTTCCTCATTCTCTAAAGATTTAATGGCATGCTCTAGTACAAAATTAAATAGTAGAGGAGATAGTGCATCTCCTTGCTTCAACCCATTCTTGATTTCAAAAGTGTCTGAAAACTGTTTGCCTACACGCACCCTACTTGGACTACAACATAAAATTTTACAGCCTTACGTAAAGAATATAAACATATGCTATCAATAGCTACGAAGATATCAGAGATGATTTTGGAACTTGTTTTGCAGTACGCGCTGCGAAACATGGCACTTCTTTGTACAATTCACTGAAACTTTACACAGTTTGCAAAACAATGTCACTTGAGAATATTACCATACCAAATTCTTTCACGAAATTGGTCAGTTTGTCCTTTACTGCTTTACTGTTGCCCATTCTTTAGGCATCGTGAAACAACTGTTCTAAAGGTGTATAAAAAAAGCCACATACACTTGTTGCACAACTTTGTCTTTGAAGCACCTGTCTGTGAACGAAGACTACAGACTGAATTCAATGTTACCAATATCAAAAATAATATTGCCAGTCAATTAAAGGTTTCTATGCAATTATATGTGTCATGAATTTTGTCCATTTCAGTTAATTTCATTGAAATACTAAGTTAATTTTGAGAGAAAATGTCAAATATGCATTTATAGGCATTGTAAGCTCAAATAAGCATTTATAGGCAAAATTAACTTCATGGAAAACAACTGTAGGGTCGTCGGTATGAACTTACATGAAGTCATTTTTACAATATCTATAATAAATAACTGTAGGCATTTTCCCTAACATCCGGTCTCTAGTGATCAAGATAGGGTGTCCATCCGTCCCGTTTTTCGGAAAATGTCCCGCTGTCCCAAAAGTTTTCTTGGAGACGCTCAAATGTCCTGTTTTGGGATGATGCTTTGTCAATGTGTTTATGAATGGCGACTTTCGTTTTGTTCTTTATTATGTAATTATAAATATGAACGTTAGAAAGTGTCATATGCATAACCACGATGCAATGTTTGGTCTATAATCTTTGTTTTTTACTCTCATATATTGGTAACTGGTACATTTTTCAAATTGTCAATCCATGGTCAGTGCAGCCAATGTTGAAGATTTCCTGCTGATTCTGGTAATAATAGTACTAATAATAATAATAATAATAATAATAATAATAATAATAATAATAATAATAATAATACTTTATTTATTCTGGCAGAGTTAAGGCCATAAGGCCCTCTCTTCCACTCAACCAGCACAAATACAAATAAATATTCGACAAATATAGATATACACTATACTAATTATAAACAGTTAAAGATACAATAAATGTAGCATTGTAAATGTCATGTACAAACAACATTTTATAGGTTAATAACAATAATGATACGATAATAATAATAATAATAATATAAATATGATACATTATACGGGAAACACCAATTAATATATATATCTTACACTGGATAATAATGAAGTCGAGTTTAGAGCAAATATAAATTTAGATTTCTTTTAAAAGATGCCAATGTCCGGCAGCCCCTTATTTCTTGTGGTAGGGAATTCCAGTTGCGAGAAGTGGAGATGGTATATGACATGGAGTGATGTGATGTCCTATGTTGCGGTATATTAAGTAAGAGACTATGTTGTGATCTTATGTTTAAGTTATGGTTTTAGGATAGATACTGGAAACGGGATGATAAATAATTGGGAATCGAGGTATGTAGGATCTTAAATAGGAGATTTTCTTCTCTCTTTGGTTCTTTGGCGGTGGAGATATACAATTTTAACTTGGATGAAAGAGATTCAGTTAATGGATTTTTATACCCCTTGCAGCGATAAATAAATATTTTTAAACGTTAATAAACAATGACTTTAGTGGTTTTTGATTAATGCAGCTTAATTGTGTAATTTTAATGGACAATAAAAAATAGGCATAACTTATATGCGCAATTTGTATAATTTGTTTCATACAATTTTTTAAACTTCCTTTTATATTTTGTTAATCTCCCACCTTTTTATAAATTGTCCCCTCGGATTCCATTCTTGAATATTTTTTCGGTGTTTTCCGTAATCCTTTGGATACGTCCAAACGATCGTAATTGTGTTTTGATAGTTTCTACTAGCATTACCATAATCATTATGATTATTATTATTATTATTATTATTATTATTATTATTATTAATCCACCGCAGTTGTCTCGAGGTAGCGTGCTGCCTTGTCACGCAGCGAGCCCGGGTTCGATTCCCGGTCGGGACAGGGTCCTGGGTGAGGTTTTTTGGGGTTTTTTCTCACCTGTAAGACAAATGTCAAGAAGCTTAGGGCTCGACGGTCCCCGAAAATCATCCGGCCATCATCATCATCCTTATGATTATCATCACCCTCCACCGGTGTGGAAAGCAACGGGAAGCTACCACACCAATAATTCCCTAATAAAGCTGCAAAGCATAGCATGAGAATGCTATGATTGTAGCGAAAGACCTGCCCTCGGGCAAAATTACTATGAATGATTATTATTATTATTATTATTATTATTATTATTATTATTATTATTATTATTATTATTATTATTATTATTAATGTAGTAACAGCTGTCTGTGCATTTTAATCGTGTGAGACCTCGTAGTTGGCCACCCTTAGTACATATTATTTCCGTCGTGTGGCGGCAAATCTTCTGTTTTGGCTTATGCAATTTTGGCACGTTATTCAATTGCGTATTTTGGCTAAATCCCAATGGCAACAGTCTTTTTCTTTTCCCAATAACATCATTTTAAACTTATAAAAGTGGCATAGATGCGCGCCATCTGTTCAGTGTTAATGCAAACTCTTTGGTCAGATATTTTGTTAGTGCTCCAATAGATGGCAGTTGCATCAGTATCGTGCATTATCTAACCGCACCGGATGGCGGTTATTTGAATGAGGAGAGCAGACGGTGCTTCACCGATATTTATGTACTTAGATAATTTTGAATGACGATGTTATTTTTATGTTGACCTGCCCTTGGCTATCATTAATGCACATACTATACATCTCTTGAAAATAAATATTTACGTATAGTACATTTATAATGTTGAGTGATTCCGGGTTAAGTACAGTACATTTATTCATTACTAAGAGCATGGATTTACATTCAGTACTTTTTAATTTCACAATGGATTAAAGCAAGGAGATACATTATCTCTACTGTTTAGTTTCATACTAGAGCATGCTATAGGATCTTTAGAGGATAAAGAAGGCCTACAACTCAATGGTATTAATAAGCTATACGCTGATGATGTAATATTACACTGAGCAACAAAATGTAAACTTTTTTTTTGTCTCAGAAAGAAAAATATGTGATTCTGATAGTATTTTTTTCTCCTGAATTCAAACATGATATCGGGTTTTCTCCATCACGCAAGGTTTCCGAGAGACAGAAATTTAATTTCAAACACTTTAATATTTTCTACATTGGTAACTACACAATATTCGAACATTCGGACTCACCTAGAAAGTAAGAAATTACGATTTCCTACTATATTTTGCCTGTGGAGCATCCCTCTTGATGGTCCAACAATAATCGGCCAGCATATTAGGATTCCATTTTGCCTTGATATATCTTTTCCATAGCTGAAACCATTTGAGTTAGCTCATTTTGGTTTTATTTTACAATGGACAAATGGACGAGAAAACGCTTATTAAAATAATTATTTAAATCGATCAATTGAAATTGAAATAAAAAAAACTGTTTGTGATGGAGAAATTCCGAATATATATTTGAAAACACGATAAAATCTGCATTAAGTACAACTATTGGTACTCATGAGACAAAAACCATGTTGACCAGTGTTATTAGACGATAACGAGGAAATACTAACGTCAAAAACCCACGCTCTATTTGAGTAACACTAAGAAATTGGGGCTATAAGTAAATATCAGTAATTCTAAATAAATGGTCACACATAGTAATTCACAATATAATGGAAGTGGACAGTTAATTTACTAATGAGGGAAATTTTATAGAATAGGCTGAATTCAAATACCCAAGAATAATAATTACAATCAGGAATGAAGTGCAGAAAGAAATTAAACATAAACATAGACTCAATCCTGGAAATGCACGCTATTACGCATTACAGGGATTCTTGTCAACCCAACTTCAAACTGAAAATATTAATAAAATATTGTTGTTCCAGTTATATGGATGGGAAACATATATTCTAATTTTAAGGAGGAAAAAGATAAATGAGTATTTAAGAATAGAGTTCTTAGGAAATATCCATCCATCCATAGTAATTCTGCCCGAAGGCAGGTCCTTCACTGCAATCATAGCATTTTCATGCTATGCTTGCAGCTTTACTAGGGAATTGTAGGTGTGGTAGCTTCCCGTTGCTTTCCACACCGGTGAAGGATGATGGTGATGATGATGATGATGATAATGATGATGGCCATATGATTTCGGGGACCGTTTGGGCCTTAAAGTTTTCCTGACATTTGTCTTACAGGCGAGGAAAAAAACCCGATAAAAACCTCACCCAGAAAAACTACCCCGACCAGGGATCGAACCGGGCCCTCTGCGTGACAAGGCAGCACGCTACCTCGAAACCACAGCGGTGGACCTTAGGAAATATCTTGGACAAAAGAAAGACAAACAGACAGGTGAATGGATAAGAGTGAGGTACGTGATCTTTATGGGAAGCCAGATGTAAAAAGAACAGTTAAGTCCCATGGACTCATAGACGTAATTAAGTCTCGTAGACAGGACATATGGCACGAATAGTGATTGAAACGGGCCCATGGAAACCAGAAGGAAAGAACCTAGTGGGGAGCCAATAATGAGGCGAAAGAATAACATTAATTCTGATTTGAGGGAGGTAAATCGTACAGGGGATGATTAGAAAACATCTCAGGATAGGGATGTATGGAGAGATTATGTCCGAGAGTCTATGAACGTATGGGTTATTAAATCTTAAGAAAAGTTCCTTACGGCAGGAACTCTGTAAACTAATCGATTTTCTCTGCAAGTTGAATTTGTGAATTTTATACAGACCGCTAGAGCAGAGAATTTATACATTGAATTTCAGAATCTTTGTTTTTATAATTAAGTACTGTATTCCAAGTTTCGTTCTGAGAAAATAAAAATTATTGCCGCTAGAATGTGAGTAATTTGGGTAGCTATTATAAGTAGTAGCTCCAGGTTGAGAAAATCAGCTGTAACTATTAGGAAGTCTATATGATAATTACTTGTTCCCCCCCCCACGCCTCTACTGGCTGGTTGATCTTCCATATCTTTATATAACCTTAATTAAGCACGTGGATTCGATGTCAACTGCCGGATAGTAGGCATGTCACGCCATGGAGTTTAGTTTAGTAAGTAGGCATATCGACGAATGTTAAGCACTTGAAACTGTCATTCTAAATAGACAGCATGGAAAATTGCCATCATTCCCAAGTCCCTATGTGTCATCAACTGATAGGTGTGGAAATGTATAACGAGACATATATCTCATATATCATAATCAGAACGTCTTCAGAACACACTAATGATTTTGGGTGCTAAATCAAGTCTGCTGTCCAGAAAAAAAAAATCTCTATTTCGGGTCACACATAGAAGTACATTACCGGTATATAATGGAAATGGACAGCTAATGGCAAATGAGGGAAATTTTGAAGAAGTGGCTGAATTCAAATACTTAGGAACAATGACAAATAGGAATTATATGCACAAAGAAATTAAACATAGGTAAATTCTAGAAATGCGTGCTATTATGCATTACAGGGACTCTTGTCGTCCCAACTCGTTTAAAAAAAAGTTAAACTGAAAATATATAAAACTGTTATATTACAGTATATGGTTGCGAAACATGGTTTCTTACTTTAAGGAAGGAAAGGAGATTACGAGTATTTGAGAATAAAGTTGTTAAGAAAATTTTTGGACCAAAGAGACACCAACAGTCAGGCGAATGGAGAAGACTACATAACTGTGAACTACATAGTCTCTATAAGAAGTCAGAACAGTTAAGTCTCGTAGACTACGATGGACAAAACATGTGGCACGAATGGGGAATGAAAGACGTGCATGGAAGCTTCTTGTAGGAAAATCAGAGGGAAAACGCCCAGTTGGTAGACCGAGAATGAGGTGGGAGAATAACATTAACCATGATTTGAGGGAAGTAGATTATACAGGGAATGATTGGAAAACTTTAACTCAGGATAGGGGTGTATGGAGGGCTTATGTCCGCGCGGACATGAACCTAAGGATTCGACAATGCCAGTGAATTAGTTAATTATCACTTTCCAAAAAACAATAACATCCGTCTTAACCTATGATTCTGAAATCTAGACCCTCACTAATGTTGACCAAAAATTATTTCTTGTCATAGAAAGGAAAATCCTTCTAAGAAAAGCTCGTGCTATCTCCGCGAATGAAGTGTGAAGGAGGAGATTTAATGAGTGTATGACATTTTGATAGTCTGTGATGTCACTTTTTTAAGTTTAGGCTGGGTGTGACATATAGTGAGGATGGGCGTGAAAGAATATCCTAAGAGGATATTCAACTCATCCTGGTGGACGGAAGGACGTGGGAGACCCAAGCAAAGATGGATAGATACAGTAGAGGAAGTTGGACTGTAAGAACTGGAAGTTGAAAAGTCTATGACAAAAGGAGTTGGAAACATTTACTAGAGAGGGGCAAGGCAGGGTGGGGCTATAGTGCTGATGATGAAAATTGGAAAATATTTGTTTTAATGCGTTAAAAACATAAAATATGAACTAGCTGAAAAAAAGAAAAACTCCGTATGTATTAATCACAGTGGTGGACGATCATCTAGTTAGTATAGGGGTCAATATGTCGGGTCCCCAGCCATTATAGCTGGGTTTCTCAATGAAGCCGCTACTTATTGAAGCCACCCAATTCTTCTCGAAGCTGGGTGGACACGGTCTCCTAGTGGCCGAAATTTCATGTGAAAATTTCTCAGCGCATGTTCCATAATTCTACGCCGAGACACATGCCTTAACCACACGGCTACGGCACAAGACAAAATATTTACGAAACACTTAAAAATATTTCCTTTCAGTTCTACATAATAGATTACATTGTTATAATAAGATGTTATATAACTTAAAATAAGTGTCCCTTGACGTATCCGAACGGTTTAAGGAATAGTGAGGAATTTGGGTAACTCCGCCTTACAGGCGCCCCAATCTCAGAAGAGAGTTACAATATCGCCATGCCTGGAGAGAATACCAGAATGTCTAAATGACAGAGTGATGACATTGAACAAAATGAACACGCATTTCTCTGGATAAAACGAACTAACTTACTGGCACTATAGAAGCCGGACATAAGCCCTCCATACACCTCTATCTTGAGCTAATATTTTACAGTCAATTCCTGTATAATTTACCTCCCACAAATATTGTTAATATATATATATATATATATATATATATATATATATATATATATATATATACAGTATATATATATTATTCTACCATCTCATTCTTGACCTTACCTATTGGTCGCTTGTTCTCCGGTTTTCGTACGATAAATTTTCATGTCCTTCCTTCATTCCCTATCAGTGTAACTTCTGGTTTCTCATAAATATGCTGTAATTCACTGTTACATCATTTTCTCTATTCACCTGTCTGTTCGCCTATCTTTGGTCCAAAATTATTCTTAAGAATCTTATTCTCAATCTTTTCTTCTCTCGTTAAAGTAAGAATTTATGTTTCGAATCCATATAATATAACCGTTTTGTACATTTTTAGTTTAACGTTTTTTTTTTCAGAGAAGTTGGGAGAACAAGAGCCCCTGTAATGCATACCAGCGTGCACTTCAAGAATTGACCCTATATTCAATTTCTTTTTGTACTACATTTCTGTTTGTTATTTTTGTTCCTGAGCTATTTTAATTCAGCAATTTCTTCAAAAATTCCCTCATATGTTGTTAACTGTCATTTTCCATTCTATAATGTATTTCTATATGTATTTATATTTTGTCGAAAAATTAATAAATATGTGTTTCAAACAAACTGTTTGAAAATCTGCATTTACATAAAAATACATCGAAAATATGTGTTTTTATGTGTAATCAAACCGTGAAATTGTTCTCGATATCAGTTACAGATTCTAGAGCGATAATGATTTGGATGTTAAAGCGTCTATAAACTTGAATACAACTTTTTTTTTTTCATATACGGTAAAACCTGTCTTAGCCGGAACGTCTATAAGAAGAAAACCTGTAGAGACGGAAAAAATCTCCAGAACGGTACGATTTTATATGTGAAATCGCCCTGTATAAGCCGGAAACTTTCATAACGCGGAAACGGAATGGTTTTTAAAGTACCAATAGTAAATTTTTACCTCAGTAAGACGGAAAATTATTCTTAAGCACGTTCTAATTACAGTATTAATGACCACACGTGAAAATTCTGCATATGATGCTTTCTCCATTATATCGTTTTACCTTCTTGTGTTGCCATTGTATTGCGGGGATACCCATGCGTATGTGTGACAGCGGGGAATCCCTCGCTTTTCCTTGACTGCTTACGTTACCTGCGAGGGAGTTGGGAAACTCTTCAGTCCTCCTGTAGTTGAGTTCCTTCTCGCTTTTGTGTAATAGAGTTGTTTCGTATTGCCGTGCAAACTGAGCTGTGTTACACTATTTTGTCTGTATTTCAGTTCAATACGTCATGTCTTTAAAACGTGCATATAAAACCCTTAAACTGCGTGAGAAAATTCAAGCTTGTAATTTGGGAACTCTTTATAAGAAGGAAAACTGCCAAGACGGGAATATATTTAAGGAACCGTCATGTTCCTTCATAGACAGGTTTTACTGTACTTGAGGTTGGTAAAATTTGAAACTTTTCTGATGATGTAACGTAGAGTTAAAATCATGTTTATATTTAGAAGTAGGCCTATAATTTATTTTTTAATTATTTTAAATATAATTTGTCACGCCCTCTAGCGTTCACAGTATGCAAATGGGCGTTACCACTATTATATTAAAATTTCGCATTTCTAAAAATAACTATAACCAGTCGTGGAGTTTTCTACTGAGGACGCTTTATAAGTTCTCTTTAAATTGTGTAAAAATTTTCTTATTGTTTGAAAGTATATATTTCTTTATTGCCAGGTAAGTTTGTGGTACTAAGATATCTAATATATTGTGCTGACCATTTAACTCATGCCCCAAATGGGAGTTAATGACCAATCACATTTCAATGATTTTTAATTTACAACCAATCACAGTCGTATTTCGCCTAGAATTTACCAACTAAAGTTTATCATAATAAAGAAAGCACCTCCTTTTTAACATTCTGAATAGGTCATAGCATTATTTTTACAGTGACTGACTCTCTAAGTAATACGGCTGCCAGATTGTATATATAGTGCATGAATGGCAACACATAGCGCATGCGGGAGTTAATATAAAAACATTTGTAGCAATTGATTATACCACCAAAAAAAAACACTGTTTGCACTTTAAATGTATTTTTTCCCCCAGGTATTAACATTCCAGAAAAACATAATTGTCATATTTACATCATAGGACATCAGATATGAATTAATATACAGTTTGATGTTTCATTTTTTCTCCACTAGAGTGCATTCTTACAATATTGCGTTCCTTTGGCACAAATAATATGATCTGGTTGCAGTGATGAACAAAAGCAGCAAATGAAGCGTACTAATCGTTTCTCATTTGTTTTCGAACATCGTCGTTTACATTAAATATATAAATATTTTAAAATAACTACAGTTAAATAACGATTTGTGAGTAAACAGTAATTTTATTCGTTAAATAGTCCTAACAAATGTCACTCTTGATTTCCAAATTCTCTAGATAAATTCACTCCTCACTTCGTGAGTCGTGAATTTATTGATAATTTGGAAATCACTCGTGGCATTACTTATGATAAAGTCCCTGTACATTTTGTGCCGCATAACCAAGGGCTGAGCTGGCGTAGAGAATATTTAAATCTAATTAAGGTTTTTTAGTCTCGCGCCGTAGCCTAGTGGTTAAGGTAGGATACCTTGGCGCAGAGCTACGGGACTTGTGCTGGTTCGGGTCTCTACGGGGGAAGACATTTTCTCATGGAATTTCGGCCAGTATGGGACCGGTGCCCACCCAGCATCGTGGGGTATTTGGGTAGCTGCAATAAGTAGTTGCTCCAGGTTGAGAAAACCAGGTATAACGGCTGGGGGGCCGACATGCTGACCACATTTCACCCCTACACTGGCTGTATGATTATCTACCTCTGTGAACACATGTGGATGTGAGGCCGGCTGGTAGGCCAAGGGCTTTCTAGGCATATCGCGGCATGGAGTATTTTTTTGCGCGATAGTTCGTTTTGTCGTACTTACAGCAATGGCGACCATGATCCAAAGTTCAACTTTCTACATTTTGTGGTTGTCAACCTAAATAACTATACTGTAATATTACATATTACAAACACGCGTGTGGGAAGTAAAACCATTGCCCCCTATGTGTACTATATACAATGTATATACAAAAAATATCCAAAAGGTAGTGTTAATGTACATTATACGAAACAAATCACTGCATTTTAAATGAACTGAACTTTATTTTAAACAATATAAAACAATAAATACGTATTTGCCGCCATTTTATCACTAAATTGGTCTCTCGGCCTCCTGTACTTTCAACTAATAACCATTGCCCCCACTGATAACGTCAGTCAGTTGGTTATAACGAACGGAAATATTTCCAACAAATATGTTATTATTTTGCTATTATTTATTATTTTGAAAACACCATGGCGCAAAAAATAATGTACAACGCACGTTTGTGAAGTGTTTTACAGAATATCGAAAATTAAAAACCTCGCTATCGCTCGGTTTTAAGCATTTTCTTCTATTCTGTAGAAACCACTTCCGAACCTCGAATCGTGATAGGCCTATACTATTTATTTAGTGTGAACTTTTGTAATCTAGTTAGTGTCCGTGTCTTTAGAAATGGGTTAGGTCAGAGCTAGCTTTAGTAGTGTTGTTTAACTGTCTAGTTGGTATATGAATATTTTAATGTATGCAGACGATCTGGTAATTATACAGAAGTCAGAGGATGATTTACAAAGAGCCATTTACATGTTGAATCAATTAGGACTCTATTATAATCTCAAAGTCTCAACTTCAAAAACTAAAATTATGGCTTTTCAGGGCAAAGTGCCAGTCAGAGCAAAAATAGTAATCAATAATGAAATAATAGAACAGATAGCACACTTTAACTATCTTGGTTCAGATATAACATACAGCTATGATTGGGATATACATAATAAATTAAACCGATATCAAATGATGTGTGGCACCATAAGAAGAACCCTCCGAAAGACTCGAAGAGAAACTCAGCTCAGGTTTTATAAAATTATGGCTGTTCCTGTTCTTTTATATGGATCTGAATCTTGGGTACTTACAAAAAAGATATATCACACATTCAAGCCACTGAAATGAAATTTTTAAGATCCGTAAAAGGATGTACACGCATGGATAGATTACACAATGAATCAATAAGAAATGAACTGGAGATATTTTCAATAGTCGATAAACTAGAAGAGCACAAATACCAATGGAAAGAACATTTAGACAGAATGGACAATACAAGATTACCCAAAAAGATCAACGCCTACAAACCACATGGAAAAAGATCTTTGGGACGGCCAAGGAAACGATGGACTTGAGACCGGAACAGGTCGCATTGACCTAATCCTGGAAAGGAAGAAGAAGTTGGTAGAATCTCGCTGCCGTATAGGTTTAGTGATATAATCATATGGCTAGGAGAAGGAAATGATGTAACGTTTAAGATAGTGTGTGACAGAAATAGCGTCCGCGCAATATAAACGAAGCAAGAGTGTGATAGCCCATGTGGTGATGTTAACACGAATCTCTAATGAAGACAAGATGAAGGAATTGGGTGCCAGAAGTGCGTGTCAGAGCGATCTGCTCTATTTGAATGTAATGAACCGGATCCCTCTAATATATTTATCCCTTAATAGAAATGGCCAGTTGTCAAACGTTTTGCAATAGCAAAGTAACCGAGCAATAACAAGGCGAAATATGATTATTTTCCTTTCTAGCTTGACACATTGTTCATGCCAGGTATTCCTCGGCCAATTTTATTTGTGTCTACTTCAATGTCATAGCTTTAACTGAATAACAGTTTCAGACTAGTTGTGTAGACAAACATTTTTAACGTTGTTTTAGCGAATTCCGAATGAATGAAGAATCTCTTGAGATTGTACCCTTGAAAAATAGTATATTACGATGCAAGGTTAGGAAGTGCTATTTACAGAATCGAGAAAAATGTTTAAAAACCGAGCTATAGCGAGGTTTGTAATATCCGCGATTCAGTGAAACACTTCACAAACGTTCGTTGCACATTATTTTTTTGCGCGATGCTGTTTTCAAAATAATAAATAATATAAATAATAACATCTTTGTTGGAAATATATATATATATATATATATATATATAATATATATATATATACACACTCTCTCTCTCTCTCTCTTATTAATTATTATTATTATTATTATTATTATTATTATTATTATTATTATTATTATTATTATTATTATTATATTATTATTATGAGATGTAGCGAGAACTCGGTCTCCACTGCCATCTAGTAGCTGCTCCTATAACAAGTAAGGAAATTAAAGAGAATATTTTTACTTTATAGCAGTGACGCTTTATCGATGTTTCTCTCTCTCTCTCTTTAGTTTGTGCACCATCCGCATTTTTAACGTTTTATTATTTGACATTCCTAGGCCTAATTTTAAAACAAAAAAATATCTTGAAATTCAGATATCCACTTTTTGCATCCTACGCAATATTAAATATAGTAAAAGCTCCTTATTCCCGTTTTCATTATTCGTGGGCTAAAAAATTGGAACACAGTTCCTGTATTCGCGGCTAAAAATTGTCTTTTCGCGGATCCAGTCGCTATATTACAAGGATTCCATCCATAGTAATTCTGCCCGAAGGCAGGTCCTTCACTGCAATCATAGCATTATCATGCTATGCTTGCAGCTTTACTAGGGAATTGTAGGTGTGGTAGCTTCCCGTTGCTTTCCACACCGGTGAAGGATGATGATGATAATGATAAGGATGATAATGATGGCCATATGATTTCGGGGACCGTTTGGGCCTTAAAGTTTTCCTGACATTTGTCTTACAGGTGAGGAAAAACCCCGATAAAAACCTCACCCAGAAAAACTGCCCCGACCGGGGATCGAACCCGGGCCCGTTGCGTGACAAGGCTCCACGCTACTTCGAGACCACAGCGGTGGACTTATTAGAAGGATTTGTATCCTTTATTAACGCATCGGCAATTTTTTTTACTGCAGGCGCGTGTCAAGGCAGCTTTTATCAAAGAGTGATTCAAACCAAATGGACAAATTAATATCAAAGTAAAACAAGCCTTATTGTCATTTAACCTAAAGTTTGTTGTCAAAAGCCACCGCCGCCGTAATTCACGTGCCGCTATGTCCGTTGATAAAATGCCGCCCTCGCCACAATCGGTGTTTTATTGTTTCAACTTGTCATTCGTTGCAATTTTGTTTGAATAACACGCCTCTCTTCTTCTTTGTTGCTAATTTATAATGTAGAGTAAGAGGAAAGAAAATTAGGCTTCGAAACGGAAAAAAGTAGTGTTGTCGCTTAAATTAAAAATATAAATGTTTGACCGTTTACGTGTTGGCGTGTCGTTTGCGTCTATATCGCGCTGTTTCAATGTTAATGAATCAACTGTACGATTCATCAAGAAATCCGAAGACAAAACAAGGAATTCTATCGCTGAATTCACCGTTAAGTATCAATCTGAATTGAAAAACCTTATAAAAGCGGCAAAACAGGAAAAAATAAATAAAATAAAATAAAAAAATTCTAAATTCTTTAAGTCCTTGGTTAAGCCTGACAATAATTAATAAAAATTGTTCAGAATACCTCATTAATTGATTTTATTTTGATAATTTTTATTTTGTTTCGGAACCTTGGAACATATCCCCTATATACACATACAAATTACCATTCCATATTCGCGGTTTCTGTCATCAATCATCATCATCAACAACAAGGATTAAGCCCAATGGCCTGTTCCGATCTCATTATAGGTCGAATTGGTCCTTCCATCTCTTCAATGGTCTTGCCAACATTCTTCTCCCTTCTGGTTTATAATTATAGATTCCTCTTGGTATGCGCTGTTCATTCATTCGTAATACGTACTGAAGATAAGCATTTTGATAATATTTTATTATTTTACAGATATTAAATATATTATGTTCTGTTCTTATATCTTCGTTTTTATTTTTATCGGTTCTTTGCTATCCTGCTATTGCTCTCAAAATCTTCATTTCTGCAGCCTCTATTTGTTTACTATGTGCCTTTGTTAATATCTAGGTTTCACATCCATAGATAAGAGATGGAACTGCCAATACTTTGTAAAACTTCAAAATAGTTTCTTTTCTAGTCTTATTCAATAAAGTGCGTTTAATTGTGCCACATAGATAATTGAATCCTTGTATTTTTTGTATTCGCGGTAATTTTGTGAAACATATCCCCCGCGAATAAGGAACTTTTACCATGATTAGAATTGCCCCCCTCTTCTCTCTCTCTCTCTCTCTCTCTCTCTCTCTCTCTCTCTCTCTCTCTCTCTCTCTCTCTTAAATATGATTGTGTGACTCAAAATTACTTAAATAAATAATAACGTGATGGAATTTTTAAACTTTCTTCTTCTTCTTCCTTCCAAGTATTAGGCCAAGGCCTGTTACGATCCTATAGAAAATTTTCCCTCCAACGTTCGAGGGAAATTCTCGTATAAGACTTGAAAGCATAATAATAGTCCCTTCGATTGGTTGCTGGCCAAAGGAAGGCAAGACCAGTGATGGAGCTGCCATCTTATAGCCTCTGGTCAGGCTTTTCTGGAGAAGAAAAGAAAATAAAGGAAAGAAGAAATGGAAGAAAGGAAAGACTCCCTAGCCCTCGGATGCCCTAATAGCGTCGGGGTCGAAAAAAAACAAGAGTTAACCAAGAGAGGTTAGATAGTAAAGTTAAAAGAGTGCAAAACACAAGTTAAGGCATGTATATTGGCGCATGGTGCACATAGCTCGTTTTTTCTTCTTTATGTAATTCTTGGCGTTCGATTGATGTTTGTATGCTCTTGTTCTCGGAATGTTCACGGTTCTTACACGGTGCATAAAATTATACAACCAAGCAGTTAAACTAGTCATGAAATCTTGGCAGTGTAACTTTGTTCATTTGTTGCGACATCGTTTATAGAAAGTCTGTCTTATTTAGTGTATCCTCATTTTGGGTCGATCCTATAGGAAGTTAATAAAGTAAATACGAAGTTCAATAAACGTTGATTTTTGGCAACATACCTCTATTCATCCTCAGAATTTTGATCTCAAAGTAGTCTCCTTCGGATGTAATCCATTTGTCCCAGCGTTTCTGCCAGCTGCAAAGACTTGCTTGAAACCATTTTTTACAGGTCTATTTCAAGTCCGCCTCGACAGCCTTCAGTACTGCTTCTGAAGATGGTAAACGCTTCCCGCAAAATCATTTTTTCAGGTTAAGGATCATAAAAATCACATAGGACCTAAATTAATATTAAAGGAAACGAAATAGCTGACACTTTAGTAAAAGTAAAGTAATCCCACTACAGGCCTCGGGAGGCCCTTTGGGTAGTGGGAGGTTAAGGCTCCCACTTTTTCTGGACAATCGGCACTTGATGTCAGCCGGGTTGTCAAACCTGCGTGACGGCCGACTTTACCCCCAGAACAAGTGTCTGGTACTCATTTCCGTTAGAGGCTGAGTCGACTCCAGGGCCATAGAGCCGCCAGAAGGTTTGGGTCAGTTTAAAAATCCTGATCCACCGGGACTTGAACCCTCGACCTTCCGGCTTGTAGCGCAGTGCCTTAACCACTACGCTACGAAAGAGAACAAATTACAAACATTTGTCAGTGGATGTTTAAGAATAATTAGCGCCGTAGCGAAATGGTTAAGGTAGGAAGCCTTGGCGCAGAGCTACGGGACTTGCGCTGCTTCGAGTCTCCATGGGGGAAGAGATTTTCTCATGGTATTTCAGCCAGTAAGGGACCGGTGCCCAACCAGCATCATGAGGCATTTGGGTAGCAACAATAGGTAGCGGCTCCAGGTTGAGAAAACCAGTTATAACGGCTGGGGACTCGACCTGCTCACCACATGTCACCCCTACACTGGCTGGATGATTATCTACCTATGTAATTGACACTCGTGGATGTGAGGCCAGCAGCTGCCTGGTATGCTAAGGGCCTTCTAGGCCTGTCGCGCCAGGAGTTATAAGAGTATAGTGGGTAGATACAATTTCAAATTCAGAATTGTAGAAATTAACAAATCAAAAGTAATTGCAATAGAATTAAAAAATGAAAGTGAAATTGGATAAAATAGACTAAGCAATATAGATAAAGCGGTGGAAAGAACGTGTTTGGATTGGAATCCTCAGGGTGATAGAGGAGGAGTAGAGTGACAAACACAAGTACAGAATAATTATGTATATATGTGTGTGTGCGCGTGTGCGTGTGCGTTCTCTTCAAAAATTTGCTTAACTGTTATGTTGGCCACAAGATGTCAGTCGGAACGATTTTGCACTACCTCTTGTGTGAATTGAGAATACTACATATATAAGAAACATTTATGTCTGTGTTGGATTACTTGGGTAGCTCAGGTCGTTAGAGCGCTATATATATTTGTGTCTTCTTCTTCTTAAACTTAATTTGTAGGATATTCATCCTGTTTCTTTCCAAAATCACTCCATCTCTTGGTAGGTCTTCCTCTTGTTCTTCTCCCGTCCATTGGTCTATCTTCTTTAGCTCTTTTTGCAAGCCGGTTTTCTTCCATTCTTTCTATATGACCCTTCCAATATTTTCGTCTATCTATAATAAATTTGGTTATGTCTTGAATATGGCAGTTGTCCCTAATTTCTGCGTTGTGTATTTTATCAAATAATGTTTTCCCCTGAATAGTTCTTAAGATTTTCATTTCGCATGTGCTTATTATTTGTTTAGTTTTTGTTTTATCAGCTCTAGTTTCTGCTTCATATACGATAACTGGTCGAACTATAATTTTGTATATGCGGGTTTTGCTTTCTATTGCCATATGTTTGTTGGGCCAAATTAAATCTTTCATCGATCCTGATATTTGTGCTGCTTGTGTGTGTACTTTTAATGTGTCTGTTAACGCTCTAGCGGCCGTACGTTTTGTTTTTCTTCAACCAAATCAGCGTATAGCAGTTAACTAAAACAGTAAAGTCGAATGGGTAACCTAGCAAAATCGAACTAGCGGCAGCAATTTCTATTTTTTACAACCAAAATTATGTAGGGTAAAGTTAGGTAAATTTAGTGACGTTTACTTCGTGATAAAATATTTAATTTTCCTAAATATATAACTAATGCTTCTGTATTGTCAATTGTAGTGCACATGTGATGTGCACTATTCCTTCAAGATGGACACACGAAATAAATGACAATGAAAAAAGATTAGATTTTTTATTTAATAAGCTGTTAGTTTATGCTGATGATGTAGTATTGTTGGCCGATAGCGAGGATATACTAAAGGACAACACGCACACACTATTGAGTAACACTAAGAAATTAGGACTGGAAGTAAATATCAATAAAACTAAATATATGGTCACACGTAGAAATTCATTAAATAATGGAAATGGACAGCTAATGACAAATGAGGGAAATTTTGAGAAGTGGCTGAATTCAAATACCTAGGAACAATAATCACAAATAGGAATGAGATGCACAAAGAAATTAAACATAGGCTCAATTCTGGAAACGCGTGCTATTATGCATTGCAGAGACTCTTGATGTCCCAACTCCTTTCAAAAAACGTTAAACTGAAAATATATAAAACTATAATTCTGCCAGTTATATTATATGGTTGCGAAACATGGACTCTTACTTTAAGAGAGGAAAGGAGATTGCGAGTATTTGAGAATAAGGTACTTAGGAAAATATTTGGACCAAAGAGAGATGAACAGACAGGTGAATGGAGAAGACTACATAACAATGAACTACATGGTCTTTATGGGAAGCCAGATATATTAAGAACAGTTAAGTCTCGTAGACTGCGATGGGCAGGACATGTTGCACGTATGGGGAGTGAAAGACTTGCATGGAGGCTTCTTGTAGGAAAGCCAGAGGGAAAACGCCCAGTTGGTAGACCAAGAATGAGGTGGGAGAATAACATTAACTATGATTTGGGGGAGGTGGATTATACAGGGAATGATTGGAAAGCATTGGCTCGGGATAGGGATGTATGGAGAGCTTATGTCCGTGCGGCCATGAACCTACGGGTTCGATAGTGCCAGCGAGTAAGTAAGTATTTAGTAGGCCTATCAACATTTATTACGAAATAACGTGTATCAGAATTTTACCTATCTTTACCCTATATGCCATTTATATAAAAAAGGTTATTTCTAAAAAACCAGCGAAGTCAGGCCGAGTTAGGGTTTACTTAAAGCTGTAATATGAAAATCGTTCTGACGGCTGCCATTTTTTTCTCGCAACGTAACTGGATAATTTAATCAAGGAAAAAAATATATAATCTGTAATAAAGCAATATCGGCCCATAAATTCAACTTGCAGAAGAATTCGAGCAGTTTACCAGTTTCTGCATGATGGATTTATTTTTTCTAAATTGTTCTGACATTCGAATTGGCAAGTTTTAAAATGAAAGTCTATTAAAATTAGAATTTTAATAAATAATAAATGGAGACAGATCTGGAGCGTTGTACGAGTTTCCTGGCGTTGACATCAAGCAAGCTAATTTTGTGCTTCTAATCGACCCAATAACACATATATTACTGCGGTAATCTTGTCCTTCTTTGATTTGATTAAGATTGAGGCAGTAGCAATTCCTGGATATTCACCATGCAACCAATGCACACCCATTTTATCTAAGAATAGTAGCTTATATTACAATGCGAGATTGGGAAGTGGTTTTTACAGAAGTGAGGAAATTATTAACCCTTAAATTCGTAATGCATCCTTTTGGATACATCAGTTGAATCAATTAATTCAATATTTTAAATAAATCAGAAGAAAACAAACAAAAATAAACCACTTAAATGTGTGTCTAATTATACAACGTACCTAATAATAACAGTTACACAAGATTCCGTTTTCGTTGCGGTCTGCCACATTCAAGTAACTAACAGAATACATTTGTGTTATGCCAATTTAAGGGTTAAAAACCGAGCGATAGTGAGATTTTGTTTTTCCGGGATTCTGTAGAACACTTCACAAACGTGTGCGTTGTACATTATTTTTTTGCACGATGGTGTTTTCAAAATAATAATAGTAAAATAATATATTTATTGGGAATATTTGCGTTTATTATAAACAACTGACTAACGTTAACAGTCTGGCCAATGTAGGCCTCTATACGCTAAACGCCTGTCGTACTTACAGGAATGGCGACCATGATTGAAAGTTCAGTTTCCTGAATTTCGGGGTTGCCAACCTATAAGTAACTAAATAAGTAGACTGTAATATTAAAAATTACCTACCTAGGGCGAGAAGTAAAACCACTGCCCGTTATGTATACAACGTACAATGTATATACAAAAATATATCGAAAAGCTAGCGTTAATATACATTATACGAAACAGATCACTGCATTTTAAATGAACTGAACTTTATTTGAAATAATATAAAACATTAAATTCGTACTTGCCGCAGTTTTATGCCTGATTGGTGTCCCTGCTAAAGTTTCAACTAAATTATTTTCGGAACTTAGCGTATAGGCCTATAGGCATACATTGGCCAGACTGTTAACGTTAGTCATTTGTTTATAATGAACGCAAATATTTGCAAAAATATGTTATTATTTTTACAATTATTTTTTTTAAAACTCTATCGTGCAAAAAATAATGTACAACACACGTTTGTGAAGTGTTTTACAGAAGCGATGAAATAATTAAAAATCGAGTGATAGCAAGGTTTTTAATCATTTCCTCGCTTCTGTAAAAATCGCTTTCCAACCTCGCATTGCAATATACTATTCTCCTCCTCCTCCTTCTTCTTCTTCTTCCTCTTCACTTCCTGGTTTAGGCATTAGTTTGCCTTGTCCGTCTTCACTAATAGATCTAAGACCATCTCTTCCGAGGACGTCCGACATCTCTTCTTCCTCTCGGAAAATAATGTAATGTTTTTTTTATCTACTTTCTTCCATTCTTTCTACATGTTCTTTCCACTGAATCTTGTTGTTAAATATCTTTTCTTTTATGGAGTAGTAATATACTGTTTTGTGTGTTAATTATTTAAACCCGAATTTATGTGTTTGCGAAAAACGGGCACAAAATGTTTGAAGTCAAAAAATGCGCTTACGTAATGTCTGTCTTAATATGTTATTTTTGTACTACAGTGTAATTTTATAGAAGCCAAGAAAAAGAGGAGGAAATAGCCTCACACTTGGTCGGTAGAATATATCTTTAAATTTTGACTACCAGTTCTCTTGCGTCTTATTTTATAGCCAACAAAGATAGTCTGTTATACAAGGCGCGTAATAAATTTGCAGGACTAGGTGACTCTCAAATTGCGAGTTTGAAGAACGGAAAATATATTCTAGTGTCAATTAAAGTGAATTAGGTATCGCAAATGCCCGTGGAGCATTGTTTCAACAGATTGGCAACATTACGCATTCCAGATAGCAATTGCATTTTTGTCTCTTACAAAGCACAAATTGTCTACTACATGTTTCATTACGTAATTCATTACAGTATATCTGAGCCAATTTACTCTTTAGGTAAATGGGTCAGATTCAAGATGGAGCTTTAAATGTAAGTCTTCTTGGAACGAATCGCTTATTTCTTTTAAAAAGAAAATAAATCGTTCCATCAAGAATCAAATATAACGCATTTCCTAGAAGCCTGGCACAATTTTTAATAATAATAATAATAATAATAATAATAATAATAATAATAATAATAATAATACATGGGAAGTATTGGAGAAATACAATATTGACAGAAACCTAATAGAAATTATTAAACAAACCTATAAAGATAACTCCGCTTATGTTAAAATGGGAAATATAATGTCTAATCCTATAAACACCTCAAAGGGATTGAAACAAGGGTGCAGTCTATCACCAATTTTATTTAATATTTATGTAGAATTTATATTAACGAAATAGAAACAAAGCTGCAAAGGTATGGGGATCCCAATAGGCAATAGATTTTTGCTGACATTACAATTTGCCCGATGATCAACTGGTTTTAGCGCAAGACAATTTTGATATGGAATTCATGATAAAAAGGTTGAAAAGCACATATGAATCATGGGGTCTTCACAGTAAATTTACAAAAAAAACAGAATATCTGGCAATAAATAGCAATGAAAGAGAAAACTTAGTATTGGAAGATGGAATCCAAATAAAGCAAGTGAAACAAACTAAATATTTGGGAATGATTATGGATAACATCGAAGGTATAGGCCAAGAGAACGTAAAACATAGAATTGAATTGAGTAGCAAAATAATATCATCATTAAATTCCATATGGTGGGATAAGCATATTTGGAAAGACACAAAAAAATATATTGGTAAAACATTGGTGGAATCTGTTGCAATGTACGTAGAGTGAGGTATGGACAATCAATAAGTACTACAAGAATAGACTAATAGCTCTAGAAATGGATTATTTACGAAGAAGTGCCAGAAAGTCTAAATTAGAACGTGTCACAAATAAGGAAATTAGAAACAAAATGGAAGCAGAAGAAAGCATAATTGAAAGAATGGAGGAAAAGGAATTAAAGTGGTTAGGACATGTTTTAAGAATGGAAGATGAGCGATGGCCGAAGCAACTATATGAATGGCATCCTAACAGAAAGAAGAAAAGAGGAAGACCAAGGTTAACATGGAAGGAAAACATGAAGACAGTAATGCAAGCTAGAGGGCTAAGCATCGAAGATGCCCAAGACCGTAGGCTTTGGAGGTTTGGCACGGGAAGACGGCAGCAGCTGTAAAAACCCGAAGATAGAGATAGATAGAATAATAATAATAATAATAATAATAATAATAATAATTTTTATTAGGATAGTTTTTTTATTACATTAATTTTTCCTTCAGCCTAAAATAATTTTATTCTTCCAAAAATTCCTGTCTTGTGCACCTTCTTCACGCAATTCCTTTTTACTCATACTACTCCTGATCCTATCCATCCATCCATCTATCATTTCTATTATTTTCCTTTTCTCCTTCTCCCTTCAGCATTCTATTCCAAAATCATTTTCGGAATTTTGTCTTCTCTCATTTTTTAACGTGTCCAAACCATCTCAATTTTCCTTCAATTATTTAGAAAATATTCTTATCCACTTTTTTCATTTTTTAAGCTTTTTTGTTTCTAATTTTATGCATTCCATATTTTTTGCGGCTCTGCGCCAGTAGCCTGTTCCCTTAGCCAATAATTTACTTGCTGTGATGATGATAATAATAATACTAATAATAATAATAATAATAATACTTTTTGTTGTTGGAATAGGTCAACATTTAGAAGAAGATGACGATGATAATAATAATAATAATAATAATTATTATTATTATTATTATTATTATTATTATTATTATTATACTTACTCACTGGCACTATCGAACCCGTAGGTTCATGGCCGCGCGGACATAAGCTCTCCATACATCCCTATCCTGAGCTAATGCTTTCCAATCATTCCCTGTATAATCTACTTCCCTCAAGTCATAGTTAATGTTATTCTCCCACCTCATTCTTGGTCTGCCAACTGGGCGTTTTCCCTCTGGTTTTCCTACAAGAAGCTTCCATGCAAGTCTTTCATTCCCCATACGCGCAACATGTCCTGCCCATCGCAGTCTACGAGACTTAACTGTTTTCATTATATCTGGCTTCCTATAAAGACCATGTAGTTCATTGTTATGTAGTTTTCTCCATTCACCTGTCTGTTCATCTCTCTTTGGTCCAAAAATGTTCCTAAGTACTTTATTCTCAAATACACGTAATCTCCTTTCCTTCCTTAAAGTAAGAGTCCATGTTTCGCACCCATATAATATAACTGGTAGAATAATAGTTTTATATATTTTCAGTTTAACGTTTTTTGAAAGGAGTTGGGACATCAAGAGTCTCTGTAAAGCATAATAGCACGCATTTCCAGAATTGAGCCTATCTTTAATTTCTTTGTGCATCTCATTCCTATTTGTGATTATTGTTCTATTATTATTATTATTATTATTATTATTATTATTATTATTATTATTATTCATTTTACCTTGTAATGAAAGGAAGATATTCTCTTCCACTTCAACGGGATTAAGTTATACAGTTCATAATTATGAATCATTACGGAATATTAATAAAATAAGATAAATTACTGACATATCCGCCGTTGTGGTTTCGGTGTAACGTCGCTACCACGTCCGCAGCGGGTTCGGGTCGAGACGTTTCCTGGGCGACTTTTTTCCGCGGTTTTTCGATAACCCGTAAGGCAAATGTCAAGAAATCTTAACGCCCAAATGATCCCTGAATACCATCTGCCATCATTATCACATTCGCCATGTTTAATGATGAATGTATGAATGAATAGCGTGATTCGTCTTAAATATAGCCTACGTTTGGTCTCGGGTGAAGCGCTGGAGTGAGTGTTCACTCTTTCGGGGAGATTCTCTACGTCCTTGTGTGTTCAAAAAAAGTATTGTGTGATACAGAGATTAAAATCTCTCTCCCGACAGATCGTTCCACTGTAAGGCACGGGAGAACGTGGGGCACGTAAATGCATTATACTTGGTTCGAGTCCAGGTGAGATAAACATTTTAAACTGACCTTAAACATTCTGTCGGCACCGTGATCATGACTTGGCCTCTAACGGATGTAGTCTATCAATATGCTTAATGTTCATTGTTATCACAAATGAGGTTATGTATTAAAATGTTATAAACAATAATACAGGGTGTCCCATTCAAACCTCCCACATTTTAATTAATCATAACTGACAAAGTATGCGGAATTATGAAATGAGACCGGTATTAAACGAAACAAAAACTCAAAGAATGTTCATTGCCACATACTAAAATACCTCTATATGTGCACCATTAGTAGCATAAACAATATCAATTCTGTATTCGATTCAGTGCCACATTCTATGCAACATGTTCATTGAACTGCCGGGAAGCTCGGCGAATTGATTTTTGTGGACTTCTCTGAAGTCGTGCTCTAATTTTTTCAATCTTTTCTTCTGAAACACGTGTACGAGCACATCCTGATTCTTTTTTCGCTTCCAGTCGCCAGAAACTACTAAAGCCATGCCTTAATGATCTTCCTATCAGGTGCATTTTCTCCATATTCTCTCCGGTAATTTCTTTGCACTCTAATTATTGACTTCGTCTCTACATACCAGAAAACAATCTATGCTCGTTGCTGAGGAGTCGCCATTTTGTTTATGTCATTATTGTCCAACATGTGACAGATGAATTAAACTGCAACAATGAAACTAAAGTTCT
Source organism: Diploptera punctata (assembly GCA_030220185.1). NCBI lineage: Eukaryota > Metazoa > Arthropoda > Insecta > Blattodea > Blaberidae > Diploptera > Diploptera punctata. The sequence goes on from JASPKZ010007464.1 coordinate 318,258, forward strand.
TTGAGATTCTTTCTTTTAATACCAACGTCATTTCATAATTACACATACTTTGTTAGTTATGATTAATTAAAATGTGGGAGGTTTGAATGGGACACGGTGTATAGCACCTTTTATTCTATACAAACAACTTTGGTTAAATTATTAATCAGGATTACCTTTCAAAAACATGTTTTTGAAAGGCCTTCATGATTAATAATTTAACAAGTTTTTTTTATTAAAAATCAATTCTGATTGAGGAATACGGATAGAATAAAATGCACTATATTATTATATGAAACATTTTAATACCAGCTGTATGTTCTGGGAGTAAAGACAGCCGTCATGCAAGACTCACACCTCGGCTGACGTTTAGTGCCGATTCTCTAGAACATCGTTTCCCAACCTGTGGTTCGCGAGCTAAAACTTTTCCGTAATGGCGGGTTTCGAGGTTAGGTCTATTATTGTTTCCTTCATTTCTGCAGCATTGTAATAATAATAATAATAAGAAGAAGAAGAAGAAGAGAAAGAAATGAGGATATAACAGAAGAATTGAAAGTACAGCCTTTATTGGATAGTCACGAATTACAGACAGAAATGGATTGATCACATGGATGGAATGAGTAAGGAGAGATATCCATTGTTAGCAAGAAATTATCAAGCAAGAGGAAGACGTGATGTTGGAAGACCTAGAAGACGTTGGGCTGATGCATTATGAAGTCGGAACGGGCAATTGCCTAATCCCTGGAGTGATGATGATGATGATGATAATAATAATAATAATAATTTTTCTTCTTCTTCTTTTTCTTCTTCTTCCGAATACAGTATTGGGTGATGATGCCCGTTCTACGACTACAAAAACTGATCTTTGCATCGGTTGAAGGGTCTTCCGAGGTATCTTTTGCCTTTAGGGTTGAGGTGGTAAATCATCTTCGGTAAACGGGAATTTGACATTCTCTGGACGTGTTGGAACCATTTAATCTGATAATTTTGTATATGTTCAACCATTTCCCTACTATTCCACTGCATCCTTATCTCATCACTTTTCATTCTATCCCTTAATGTTACTCCATTTAGTGATCGGAGGAATCTCATTTGTGAACTATTAATGCAGGATTTATATATGTTTTATATTATTTTTTTATAAAATTTAATTAACCCTACAATGCCCCTTGTTACATATTGATAGGATCGGGAATGTATCACATTATTTCCACAATAAATTAATATTTACCGTGAATGCCTGATTTACAGTTATGTAACAACGTTAGGAATGCATTTCATTTCGCTACAACAAGGCCTACACGTTGTGTTACTTTTAAGCCGTAACTAGAGTAACTTCAGGTTTTAACCGTTAAGGGTTAAGTTAATTTAAGGTTATTAAACCTTTTGCTTGGAATTAAATTTTATGCATGTCTACTGTATGTATGTATATTTAAAAGTCAGTGGTTCACCCAAATTCAGATCGTTGTGATAGGGGTTCGCGAGTCGAAAAAGGTTGGGAACCGTTGGTCTAGAAAGATGGGAGCATTAACATATGTTGCCCTCAAAGGCCTCCTAAGATTTATGTTGCATTTTACGGCTGTCGATTGTTGGCGGCGAACAATGACAAAGGAAGACCATAAACGTTTGTCTAACTTTATGTTATCGTGATGAATGGGAGAACAATAACTGAAATGAGCGTAAGCCATATCGTGTGTATCTAGTTTCGGGTTTTTACAGCTGCTGCCGTTTTCCCGTGCCAAACCTCCAAAGCCTACAATCATGTGCGTGTGTATTTTTTATCTATATTTTTGTTAAGAGGAGATACACCGTAGCGTAGGGTTTAAGACAGTACGCTACAAATAGGAAGGTCGGGAGTTCGAGTTCCGATGGTGACAGGATTTTTAAACCGACCCAAACTATGGTATTGTAGACTCAGCCTCCAATGGAAATGAGTATCGGACGCTTGTTCTGGGGGTAAAGGCGGCCGTCACGTATGGCTGATTACCCGACTGACATTAAGTGCTGATTACCGTATCTAAAAAAAATGTAGGACCATTAACTCCTACTACTCCAAGTGTCTCCTATAGCCTGTAGTGGGATCACTTTACCTTTATTATTATTATTATTATTATTATTATTATTATTATTATTATTATTACTTTGGAATGGAAATATTGTTTTTGCATTCATTAAATAATGATCACCCGGGCAGCAAGAATTTCAAGAAGAGAAAAAATTAGAAACCCAGTTAAAGGGAGAAAATGAAGATTGAAGTCACTATTTTAGATTATAGCCTATTAAAACTCAGCAATTAAGATGGTACGGACATGTCCAGCGAATGGAAGAGGATCGACTACCAAAATCTGTTTTGGAATGGAAACCTGAGGGAAGACGAGGCAGGGGAAGACCTAAAACCTGCTGGAGTCAGGGAATATGTTTATACATGAAGGAGAAACATCTACAATCAGGAGATTGGACGGACCGACAAAATTGGCTATTAGGAATCGGACGATGTCAAAGACATTAATCAACCGATGATCTAATTATTATTATTATTATTATTATTATTATTATTATTATTATTATTATTATTATTATTATGGAAATTATGGGTGTACAAGAGGAGCCAGACATCATAGACATTGTAGAAAAGAAAAGATTACAGTGGTATGGCCATGTCAAAAGAATGCCAGAGCAAAGATTGCCTAAAATTGTTATGAAATGGATCCCAATAGAAAGGAGGAAAACCGAAGAAAACTTGGATAGAAGCAGCTATAAATATCAGAGTATTGGACGAAGATCAATGGAGGGACAGAGAGGAATGGCGTTTGGTTTCCGGAAGACGGCGGCAGCTGTCATGATACCGGATGATGATGATTATTATTATCATTATCATTATTATTAAAGAATTTGGACACACCGTAGCATAGTTGATTAGGCCAATATATTATAGGCCGGAAGATTAGGAATTCAAATCGTGATGTGTCAGAAGTTTTAAATTACCCCTAGAATGAACATCGGACGCTTGTTCTGAGGTAAAGGCGGCCGTTACGCAAGGGTGACATCTCGTGCCTATTTTCTGAAAAGGTGGGAGTATTATTTCTTCTACCTCAAGAGATTCCCATGGCCTGTATTGGGGCAACTTTAAGGAATAAAATTGTGGAAGTTCTTTTGTATTTTGGCATACACAATCTGTCCAGTTGTTTTCGTTAAGTAGGAGTTCATTGCATGCAATAAATAAATTAGCAGTGAAACAGATTAACAGTGCGATTAATCATGGAGAGGATTGTAAAGAACTTGCGGTATGAATCTGGTCGTGAACTGACTGTTTGATGTGATCCGTATAAATGTTTGGGAGAGGCAAAGATTCAGGTCATAAGGTGGCAACAAACGGAAGCTGGCACATCGCCCATGAGAATAAGAGAGACCGCACCCCAAAATAGCGTCCGTCTGTGGGCGAGGTGCCGCGTCTTGAATATGGCGAAATTTCGCATTACCCGAGAACTGTTACTAGGTATTAAGATGTCCTCTTACAAAATCCGTCCGAAAATTATATCACTTTCGACAAACAAAATAAAACAGTTGGCAGTTGTATAGAATTTTATGATTAGTAGTCAATTTCTTAAGAGAGGGGAAAAGTTTATGAGTATATGAGAATAAAGTTCTTACGGCTGTTTAAATCATGCCCCAAATGACCAATCACGTTTCAATGAATCTTGTATTACAACCAATGAAAGTCGTGTTTCACCTCGATATTTATCGATTTCTCTTTATCAGTTTTATTTATTTTTTTCTGGATTTAACCAATCCTCTCTTTTGTTAGAATTTAATGTAGGAATTGACCTAAAATGGCGTAGGCAAATAGAAAGTATAATTCTGGTTGGATATGAATAGGTGTTACTAAGAAGCAAGTTTACATTTAATAGATTTAAACTATCCCTAGAAATATCAAAAATTGAACAGCTCAAAGCATTATTTTTCTCCAACAAATACATTGAGTAGGCCTATAGCAAATAAGTCCACCGCTCCGGTCTCAAGGTAGCCTTGTCACGCAGCGGGCCCGGGTTCGATCCCCGGTCGGGGCAGTATTTCTGGGCGAGGTTTTTATCTGGGGTTTTTTCTCACCTGTAAGACAAATTTAGGAAAACTTTAAGGCCCAAACGGTCCCCGAAATCATGTGGCCATCATTATCATCATCATCCTTCACCGGTGTGGAAAGCAACGGGAAGCTACCACGCCTACAACTCCCTAGTAAAGCTGCAAAGCATAGCATCAAAATGCTATGATTGCAGTGAAAGACCTGCCCTCGGGCAGAATTACTATAGATGGATATCAGGGGTTTTAAGTCACGCTTATACAGTTACTTGTTGTCTAATAATTAATTTTTCTCTATTTATTTAAATTTATACTATGTCATTTATCACTTTTTCTCGTGTTTTTATATATCTTGTACATATTATATTTAATTCGTTAAATCTAGAGTAAATCAAAATACATTATAAATAATAATTGTATATATTTATAACATGCAATTGTTTATGTATATTGTAATTTACATGTAAAACAATTTTTTGTACTTTTTAAAACCTGGTTGAGTGGCAGACAAGGCCTTAACTTTACCAGATAAAATGAAGCTATTAATAATAATATTATTATTATATAACTATAGTATATAATAAGAACAGTTAAGTCTCGTATCCTGCGATGGACAGAAATGGGGAATGAAAGAGGGGCATGGAAACCAGAGGGAAGACGCCCAGTTGGTAGGCAATAATAAGGTAGGAGAATGACATTAACCATGATTTGAAGGTATTAGAATATACAGGGGATGATTGGAAAACATTAGCTCAGGATAGGGATGTATAGAGCGCTTATATCCGCACTGCCCCGAACCTACGGGTTCGATAATGCCAGTGAGTTAGTTACACGTGTTAAAAGAGACGTTTTGTTTTGTGAGTAGATTGGATGACCATTAACTAACTAACTCACTGGCTCTATCAAACCCGTAGGTTCATGGCCGCGTGGATAACCTCTCCATACATCCCTATCTTGAACTAATGTTTTTCAATCATCTCCTGTATAATCTACTTCCCTCAAATCATGGATAATGTTCTTCTCCTACCTCATTCTTGTTCTAACATCTGGACGTTTTCCCTCTGGTTTTCCTACAAGAAGCTTCCATGCACCTCTGTCATTCCCCATACGTTCCACATGTCCTGCCCATCGCAGTCTAAACTGTTCTTATTATATCTGACTTCCTATACATATCATATGTAGTTTTCTCCATTCACCTGCCTGTTCATCTCTTTTTGGTCCAAAAATTTTCCTAAGAACTCTATTCTCAAATACTCGTAATCTTCTTTCTTCTCTGAAAATAGGAGTTCATGTTTCGCATGACCATTGATTACTGTAAATTATACATGTGGTTGTGAGACCGACGGACGGCTTGGCCTAGGGTCTTCCAGGTCTATCGTTCAACGGAGTTTAGTTTTAGATGGTATAAAATCTTTAAAAATGGACAAAATTTATTATCTTCACTGAGAATGGATGCCAAACTTTTAAAGATAAAAAGTTGTATACGATTTGTTGCTGTCCACCTGTTATTAAAGATGCGTGAAAATGGACATAAGAATATTATTGTTCTGTATAGCTGTTGTGTTTATGAGTTCATCAACACTTTATTCTGATGAGTATCATTGGCACAACTCCCGTTCTCTGTCACATTCTAAATCTTGGCAATTCTCATTCGTCGCACGCCTCTTCTCCACAGTATTTCAGTCGCAAATAGTTCCTTAGGCCAAATCTTTCTGTAATCAAAACTTTACTCATTTTAATTCACCGTTACAATGCGAATTTTGTTTAATGCCTCTATACTCTCTTACGAAATTTCTGGCATTTTCTTCTGGCATTGGCAGAATTGTAACCCACGTCTGAGGTTGGGCGCTCGGAAAGCGTTAATTATGTTACCCTAATAATATGATAGCCCACCGCTGTGGTCTCGAGATAGCGTGCTGCATTCTCACGCAGCGGGCCCGGGTTCGATTTCCGGTCGGGACAGGCTCCTAGGTGAGGTTCTTTCGGGGTTTTCCTCACCTGTAAGACAAATGTCAGGAAGCTTAGGGCCCCTATGGTCCCCGAAAATCATCCGGCCATCACCATCATCCTTCATCGCTGTGGAAAGCAACGGGAAGCTACCACACCTATAATACCTTAGTAAAGCTGCAAAGCATAGCATGAAAATGCTATGATTGCAGTGAAAGACCAGCCCTCGGGCAGAATTACTATGGATGGATCGATGAATTATCTACCGTACATAAAAAGATGTAGGCAGGCTACACAATATCAAGTTGACAATCGAAAGAATTAAAAATGTAATAATCCAACCATCCATAGTAATTTTGTCCGAGGGCAGGTCTTTCACTGCAATCATAGCATTGTCATGCTATGCTTTGTAGCTTTACTAGGGAATTGTAGGTGTGGTAGCTTCCCATTGCTTTCCACACCGGTGAAGGATGATGATGATGATGATGGCCATATGATTTCGGGGACCGTTTGGGCCTTAAAGTTTTTCTGACATTTGTCTTACAGATGAGGAAAAACCCCGATAAAAACCTCACTCAGAAAAACTGCCCCGACCGGAGATCGAACCCGGGTCCGCTGCGTGACAAGGCAGCACGCTACCTCGTGATCACAGCGGTGGACAATATAAAGATAAAAGTATACATGGAACACGGTTATATATTATGTTGTCTAAGGAAATATGTAGTGAGTTTTTTCTTTAACTGTTTTTGAGTCGGGCAGTCCTAGATATACGAGGGGAGGGAATTCCAGAGTCGGATGGCTGAAACAAGAAAAGATGAGGAATAGTGAGATGTTACAGAAGTGGATGATCATCCAGCTATACCAATTCCGGGTTAAGTTCCATTTGTACTGTAAACAAACTTATAAGGTATTACTTCGCCGACACGTCTATTGGAGGAACCGTGGTGCTACTTTTACCCGCCATATGACTGAATTGTGTACAGAACTGTTATCGATAGAAACATTGTTCTTAGGCAGCATCGTATTTTACGGGAAATAAGACTGAATACAAGATAAAATGGTACCAAAAATTAGGAACTTCCATTTCTTATTTATTTATGATATATATATATATATATATATATACACATAACAGACGTTTATGCTTTTTCCATGATGTCGATAGATAATCTTTATTTATATTTTCATTACGAGCAAAATTTATGCTCAGTGCTGACTCATCTGTAATTTCTGCTGTTAATTTTCACCACTTCCTCATTGGCTAACATGGATATTTTTCACTAAACTGTTTGAAAGCATTCAGAATGATTTGTTTATCTCTTCAAATGCTTTGCTTCCTCATGTATTATTATACAGAAGCGGCCATTTTAAACAACCGAAATCCCAACGTATTCTAATTGAGCTTGCGAAAGAATATAATAATACTCATTCAATCTATTAAAATTGTAATTATATATTTTAAAATTCTCCTGTATAACTTATTTAAATATGTGGTATATTCTATTCTATAGTGTTCTGCCCGAGGGCAAGTTTTCACTGCAATCATAGCATTTTCATGTTATCTTTGCAACTTTACTAGGGAATTATAGGTATGGTAGCTTCCCGTTGCTTTCCACACTGGTGAATTGATGATGATAATGATAAGGATGATGATGATGGCCGAATGATTTTCGGAGACCGTTGAACCCTGTACTTCCTGGCATTTGTCTTACATGTGAGGAAAACCCTCACCCAGGAACCTGTCCCGACCGGGAATCGAACCCCGAACCAGGGCCGGTTGCGTGACAAGGCAGCGCCTCGAGATCACCAGCGGTGGATATAATATATATTTGCAAATGCCCAGGTTGTCTTTCGACATTCCTGGTGTTCTTTCCTGGCATGGAGTACTTGTAACCCACTTCTGAGGTTGGGGCGCCTGGAAGGCGGGGTTACGTTGCCCCGATGATATCATGGGTGATGATAGCGGTGCGCCAGGAGGGTCCCCAATCCTAAGCTTAATCTAAGATGAATATGAATGATGATTATTGCGATGGCCATATGATTTTGGGGGACCGTTTGGGCCTTAAAGCTTTCCTGACATTTGTCTTACAGGTGAGGAAAAACCCCGATAAAAACCTCACCCAGAAAAACTGTCCCGACCGGAGGTCGAACCCGGGCCCGCTGCGTGACAAGGCAGCACGCTACCCCGAGACCACAGCAGTGGACGGTGGACATAATATATATATATATATATATATATATATATATGTTATGGTGGCCACTAGGTGGCAGTTGGAACGACTTCCCGCTACCTCTCGTGTAAATTGAGAATACTACATATATAAGAAAAAAATAAATGTTTGTGTTAGGATACCTGAGTGGATCAGATGGTTAGAGCGCTAAACGGACAGAGTTTAGAGACTGGTTCAAATCCCGACTGAGGCATTTATTTTTCTTTTCATATCATATATATATTCCCCCTCCATTTCGAGTGTTAGACAGGGAACTACATTTCCTTACACGCTTAAAGGTAAAATCGTTATTCGGCCAATGAAATGCAGTCTTACATCTGCTTCGTCTACATTTCAATTGGAACTTAGGTCGGAAGAGATATAGGCTGGTATTCGAACCAAGCTCTCTAGGCCATGCCACCTCCGTATTTCGTAAGCTGACGCTCTTATCTTTCAGTTGTTGCCGGATTTTTTAAAATAGACATCTTATGAACACATGATGTTGAATAGAGTGAGCCAGTTAGAGTAGGTTCTGCATGACCCACTAATTAACCACAAAGAGATGGGCTGAGAGTCGCTCTTCGTGAAAAGTTCAGTTCTTGAATACCGGCCATAGTGTATATGTGACATGTGGTCAGTATGTCAACTTCTCCAGCCATTGCAGCATTTTTTAAAGCCTGGAGACGCTACTTATTGTAGCTACTCATATTACATATCACTCACGATACTGACGTTCCCATACAGGTCGAAATTCCATGAAAAAGTCTTCCCCGTGGGGACTCGAACTAATGGATGTCCCTTAGCTCTGTGGCAGCAGGTGGTACTGCCGATTTATAAATTGGTAATTTAGTTGTCTTCATGTAGTAATATAAAGAGATGTAATTGTGGAAACTTTTAATGTGTTTACCTCAGAGTTGTTGGCATTGATTCTGATTATATAATCGGTTACATGTTTTCCGTCTAATGACTTAAGCTATTTTAAACTAACAACTATAATAATTCTTAACTGTATAATGTAGGTTAAAGGTTTTTAAATTGTAAATCTTTCTGTGCGAACCTCTTTACACCATGTTACGTTTATCGACTTCGGTGGTCTAGGTTATGTTCCTTGCCTCTAGTCCTGAAGGTAGCGGTTTCAAACCCGGTATAGATGGATTTTTGTGGATGGAAAAATCCAAGAGTCAAATCCCCCGGAGATTCTTTAAACCACTGGTTCCGAACCTGAAGATTTTCGGTCTAGTAAAAGAACTGGTTTAGACATTAATTTTTCTTTTCACAATATTATTATTTTCTCTTGTAAGCCCATGTTTCCCTTAAGAGAGATTTAGGCGCTCTCCCTCTACAGGGAAGAATTTGAACCATACTAATTTAGTTACACTTGTTTTCGTATAGATGTAATTTGAGTGGTCCGTGGTCAGCGTTCCGCCTCCTACTGACATCTAGGAAATCAAGGTAGTACTAGGACGGGAAAATTCGGTAAATTTTGTTTAGAGGCCTTTTCATTCAGGCTTAAGGACCTTTTACGAGCCTGAACATCTTCAGACTCGGGATCCACGGCTTAAAGTCCCTCCCCGAGGACTTGCCCCTTGGATTTTTCCATCGACCCCGGCCGGGTTTGAACCTGCGACCTTTCGGACCAGAGGCAAGGAGCATAACCAATAGTCCACCGCGGCCGATATGTAGATATACACTATACTAATTATAAAGAGTTAAAAATATATTAAATGTTACAATGTAAATTTCATGTACAAACAACGTTTTATACGATAATAACAATAACAATACTTATGATGATGATGATGGGGCACGCCGTAGCATAGTGGTTAAGGCACTGAACTACAAGCAAGAAGGTCGAGGGTTCAAGTCCCGGTGGGGTCAGGATTTTTAAACTGACCCAAACCTTCTGACGGCACTATGGCCCTGGGGTCGACTCAGCCTCTAACGGAAATGAGTAGCAGACGCTTGTTCTGGGGTAAAGGCGGCCGTCACGCATGGCTGACAACCCGGCTGACATCAAGTGCCGATTGTCCAGAAATAGTGGGAGCCTTAACCTCCTGTCCCAAGGGCCTCCTGAGGCCTGTAGTTAAAAACTTTACTTTATGATGATGATGATATGATAATAATATAAATATGATAAATTATACGAGAAACACCAATTAACAATATTTACCTTTCACTGGGTAATGATGAAGTCGAGGTTAGATTCATCCATATGTAATAAATTATTTTAAGTTGTAATTATTGATTAGGTATATTTTAGTACATTTTCTATGTTTTGAATATTATTATTTTCATTCACGAAGAATAACAAGTATGTTCAGAGGACATATTTTTTATTTAATGGAGGGGACTACTTTTTCGCGTACTTATTGCTTGTACAACTTACATCGGTGTTCATGACCAATGAAAAGCGAACAGGTCACATGGTTTTGTTTTTACGTGGATCACTTTAAGATCGGACAGTCTTTATTAGTAATTCAAAATATCTCTGCAGGCGGAAGAATTAGGAAGCTCTGTTTGTTGCTACATGTGACGTCATATAAGGCAGTGTACACTGTCAGCGTCCCACGTCCCATTTCCCTCTGCACTCTTAAATAGCAGTGTCACGTGTTCTATTCCTGCATAAACACGACTGCAGTGCCCTCCGTCAACAACTGCGCTTACTCCTTAAACGGGCATTATACAGGTTGCTCTAAAATTCCCCTTACAAACTTGTAGGGCATGTAGAGGGGACTGAATTGATAATATTTAGAATTGGAAATCATGTCTGTATTATCGCCTCACTCAGATGGTTAACAGTTTATATAAAAGCGGGTGCCGCGCGGCAATGTTTGACATGCGGTGTTGTCACGTTTCTCATAGCGCTATGGGCGTATATTACACAAGGACAAAAGACATTGATTATTTATGTTATTATTTGGTATTGTTTAACTTTTGAAATTAAAATTATATACATATTTATTAATTAAATAATTTAATTCCAACTTTATATAGCTTGTAAGTATACATAAATTTAATATGCATACATCATGCTGAAAATATTATTATTATTATTATTATTATTATTATTATTATTATTAACTGTTCGGTCTCCGTAGCTTAGTGGTTAAGGCACTGAGCTACAAGCCGGAGGGTCGAGGGTTCAAGTCCCGTTGGGGTCAGGATTTTTAAACTGACCCAAACCCTCTGGCGGCAATATGGCCCTGGGGTCGACTCAGCCCCTAACGGAAATGAGTACCAGACGCTTGTTCTGGGGTAAAGGTGGCCGTCACGCAGGTCTGACAACCCGGCTGACATCAAGCGCCGATTGTCTAGAAAAAGTGGGAGCCTTAACCTCCCACTACCCCAAGGGCCTCCTGAGGCCTGTTGTGGGATCACTTTACCTTTGGGGCACGCCGTAGCGTAGTGGTTAAGGCACTGAGCTACAAGCCGGAGGGTCGAGGTTCAAGTCCCGTTGGGGTCAGGATTTTTAAAACTGACCCAAACCCTCTGGCGGCACTATGGCCCTGGGGTCGACTCAGCCTCTAACTGAAATGAGTACCAGACGCTTGTTCTGGGGTAAAGACGGCCGTCACGCAGGGCTGACAACACGGCTGACATAAAGTGCCGATTGTCTAGAAAAAGTGGGAGCCTTAACCTCCTACTACCCCAAGGGCCTCCTGAGGCCTGTTGTGGGATCACTTTTTTTAAAACTGTTCGGTCTGAAATATTTTCCCATGGCCGCCACATCTTCAAATCACTTATATATTAAACTAATAAAATATGTAGATATTATATTATTTTTCGAGCTACATATCACAATAAATCACTGATAATTATAACAATTAATTACGGTATCCTATTTTATAACTGGATCGACTGCTCCCGTTCCGAGTTTTAATTGAAACTGAGTGAATAATAGCAATGTGGCAACATCGTGGTAGTCGCGCCCGTCGGGAACTTTGTATTTTAATAACATATAACAGCTGCGTGGAAACAAAGCGCGCCGCTTGTTAAGCATCATAGTGAGGCAATAATAAACTTACTGTTTCCCTGCTACAACCGTTTGAAAACATGTTTTTAACGCGACCACTTTTACAAGTAATTTATTATGAGGCGTGATACAGTACATCACTTGTTTTACAATTCAACTCATTAATAACGAAAGAAACAAAATGGAAACTGAATCATGACCTGCATTAATAATCCCGAATACACCTCCCACAATCGATTTTTTGACATTTAAAAAAAAACACAAAGTCTTGGAATACTCGATAGGGAAATTTTTGATTTAGACGAATCGCGAAGCTATTACTTGTTGAGACACGTGACGTACATTCAGGCAATACTAGTTTTCAAACGGCTGTAGCACGGAAACGGCATGTTTCCGGACATGGTTTCCAATTCTAAATATTATCAACTCAGTCCCCTCTACAAGTCCTAGAAGTATGTAAGGGGAATTTTAGAGCACTCTGTATATGTAGAATTGTAGGACGGCAATCTGACGGAGATACCCTTTGTTATTCAGAAAGAACTGGCGAGTTGGTTAAGCGCCAGAATTGAAATAGGTTGTTTAGTTGTTACACAATGTTTATTTAAGAGCGCTACTATTTCACTCAGATTAAGTAATTAGTAGAAACGGTTACACGCAATACATTAGCCACTGTCTCTAATGAGAATCCCCTTCAATGATAAAAGACACACTACTGCTCTTCGTCGTTGGAAGAATAAATTACTGTAGTCATTGGGGAACGGATTTTTAACTAATTGGTACTATCGAACCAGGTCATTCATGGATCCACAAACATAAATACTCCATACCAACCTATACATCCATCCATCCATAGTAATTCTTTCTTAGGTAAGATCCGTCGTCCTCAACTTATAAAATATGCATTCTTTATGCCTGTAGGCCTTTCACAACATCCGTTCCATCTTCAGCAGGTCCTTCTTCGCTACAATATCTAGTATGATGGTTGATGCCGCTGGTCCTAATGTGGTGTTGTCGTGACTAAAGCTTCTTCCTGACGATATCGTATAGTGGGTTGTTTAGTCTGGGAGTGCTTTCATTTATTAAAAGAACTCCCAGACTAAACAGCCCACTATACGATATCGTCAGGAAGAAGCTTTAGTCGCGACAACACCACATTAGGACCAGCAGCATCAACCATCATACTAGATATTGTAGTGAAGAAGGACCTGCTGAAGATGGAACGGATGTTCTGAAAGGCATAAAGAATACATATTTTATAAGTTGAGGACGACGGATCTTACATAAGAAGGTATATTTTAACTTATTTTATTTTATGACTCTCTACCTCGACGGTTTTAACAATGAATTTTATTAGTATTGATAGTAATTCTGCTCGAAGGCAGGTCCTTCACTGCATCATAGCATTTTAATGCTATGATTGCAGCTTTACTAGGGAATTGCAGGTGTGGTAGCTTCCCGTTGCTTTCCGCACCGGTGAAGGATGATGATGATGATAATGATAAGGATGATGATGATGACCATATGATTTCAGGGACCGTTTGGGACGTAGTTTTCCTGGCATTTGTCTTACAGGTGAGGAAAAATCCCGATAAAAACCTCACCCAGAAAAACTGCCCCGACCGGGGATCGAACCCGGGCCCGCTGCGTGACAAGCAGCGCGCTACCTCGAGACCATAGCGGTGGACACAAACCTATCCTGGTATAATATTTTCTACTCATTCCCTGTATAATTTACTTCCCTCAGTTCGTGGCTAATGTTATTCTCCTACTATACGTTCTTGACTAATTTACTGGGCACTAACCATCTGGCTTTCATACTTTCCATGTCCCTCTTCCATTCCCCATCGTGCCACATGTCCTGCCCATCGCAGTCTACAGACTTAACTGTTATTATTATATCCAGTTTCGTATAAAAATAATGTCGCGGTGGACTAGTGATTGTGCTCCTTGCCTCTGGTCCCGTGGGTCGCGGGTTCAAACCCGGCCGGGGTCGATGGATTTTTTTAGGATGGAAAAATCCAAGGAGCAAGTCCTCCGGGAGGGAATTTAAGCCGTGGGTCCCGAGTCTGAAGATTTTCAGGCACGTAAAAGATCCTTAAGCCTGAATGAAAAGGCCTCTAAGCAAAATTTACCGAATTTTTCCGTCCTAGTACTACCTTGGTTCCCTAGAAGTCAGTATGAGGCGGAACGCTGACCACGGACCACTCAAATGACATCCATACGAAAACAAGTGTAACTAAATTAGTATGATTCAAATTCTTCCCTGTAGGGGGAGAGCGCCTAAATCTCTGTTAAGGCAAACGTGGGCTTACAAGAAGATAAAAATAATGCAGTTCACTGTTAAGTAGTCTCTCGATTCGCTGGTCCATTTTTTTTTTTTTCCTTAGGAACTTTATTCTCAAATACTCGTAATCTCTTCCCTTCCCTTAAAGTAATAATAATTTTTCAAATCCATCTGATATAACGGGAGAATAACAGTTTTATATATTTTCAGTTTAACGTTTTTGAGATAAGTTGGTACGACAAAGGGACCCTGTAATGCATAATAGCATGCATTTTAAGATTTGAGTCTATGTTTAATTTCTTTTTGCACCTCATTTCTATTTGTAATTATTGTTCCTAGGTATTTAAATTCCGCCACTTCTTCAAAATTGCCCTCATTTGTCATTGACTGTCCATTTCCATTATATAATTAATATATTTCTACGTGTGATCATATATTTAATATTATTGATGTTTGCTTCAGTTCCCAATTTCTTACTGTTGCTCAATTGAGTGTACATATTGGCCCTTAGCATCTCCTATATATTGCCTACATCATCAGCATAAACTAACAGCTTATTAACCATTCAGTTAATGGAATGGATGGGAAAGAAAGTAAGTGAAAATTAGCAAAGTTCATTATTTAAAAAAATAATTTGATGATCTAATGTATTGATATTGACTTAGGCTTTCACAGCTAGAGCACCCTGCTTATGATCACTAGGATTTTTTTTATTTATTTGTACGAGCGGCAGCGGCGGCAGGAACCCCACTACACGCCACCATTTGTACGGGATCGTGTTTTGTTTCTGTTGCTTCTATTAGCGTAGATCTGATTACCTCCAAGGTTATTAATCACAAAACTACTTGCCCCGGGCCCATAGAAGGCAAGGATTGATTCATCTTTCTTTCCTAGGCGTATTAACATTAATCAATAATAGTTCTCAAATCCACAGAGTGACTAAAAATAATTGTTTTCACTATGATCATCAATCAGGAAAGCTAGACAGAAAAATAAAGGGAGTTGGAAATGATCTCCTAACTGAGTGAGTTTCCGTATAGGATTATACCAAACAGCTACGTGCACATAAATCAGTTTGAACATTAACTATAAAAATGATATTTAATGTAAACAAGTAGTCTGAAGTAAAAACAAAATCAAGATAAACATTTGATCATTCAAGAAAAGAATATAAATAAATAAATGATAATACTTTTACAAGACAAAAAACCACACCATACCTCACACTACACTCATGCTAGAGTCCAAGCCAGGGTGGCTTCTTCCCTGGTCTTCAGGACCAACTAAAACTGCGCCGCTCTCGGCTTCAGACGACCTTGTCGACTTAAAAGTCCGATCCCATCTCGGAATGGATAGATGAATGAATGAATGATAACGTTCTGGCTGTGCATAACGTATTTAAAGGTTCCGAGGTAGAGGGGAGATGCGCCGTAGAAACAGCGCACCAGGAGAGGTAAAGAGGGAGAGTGGGGGTAGATGCAAGGAGAAAGGAATATTGGCATAGTTCATGAATATTACAGTCTAGGGAGGATAACGACGCTGCAGTAATGAGCCGAAAAACGCACTTTCGGTTCATATTTATTTATTTATTTATTTTTACAATTGGAGGCTCTGATTCCTACTTGAAGTTGCATGAACAATTGCCCCTGCCATCATTTTAAACTTTATTAGCCGGACTTGCTATGATGATCTTGAAGAAGATTTCCGGGCCGTAGGCCGTGGTCTCGAGGCTTGAAGTTCCCCGACGTTTCGCCAGAGACTGGCACAACCCTTGAGGATGCCAGACGCAGTCTCTGGCGAAACGTCGGGGAACTTCAAGCCTCGAGACCACGGCCTACAAACCTGGAAATCTTCAAGATCAATATAATTTGATAATCTATTTATGTGACTGCTTTCCTGTATTCAGATTTGCTGTATCGCGCTAGATTTGTCTGTAATTTTTGGAAATAAATGTATCCTTCTACAGGCCTTAGGAGTACCTCCGGGTTGTAGAATGTTAATGTCTCTTCCATTTCTAGACAATCAGCACGAGATATCAGCAGAATTATCAGCCCTGAGTGCGGCCGTCTTTACCCCAGAACATAATCTGGTACTTACTTCCGTTTGAGGCTAGTCGACACCAGAACCATTATGACACCAGAAGAAATAGATCAGTTTAAAAAACTTCGGACCATCGGGAATCTAATTCGCGAATTTCCGGTTTATAGCTTATTATATTAGCCATCTACGCGCTGGTATGCCTTCAAAAGACAATTTTTGGAAATGTAAGCCCATGTTTTCCCTTTACAGAGATTTAGGCGCTCTCCCCCTACAGGGAAGAATTTGAACCATACTAATTTAGTTACACTTGTTTTCGTATAGATGTCATTTTTGAGTGGTCCGTGGTCAACGTTCCGCCTCATACTGACATCTAGGAAACCAAGGTAGTACTAGGACGGGAAAATTCGGTAAATTTTGCTTAGAGGCCTTTTCATTCAGGCTTAAGGATTTTTTACGAGCCTGAAAATCTTCAGACTCGGGACCCACGGCTTAAAGTCCCTCCCGGAGGACTTGCTCCTTGGATTTTTCCGTCCTAAAAATCCATCGACCCCGCCGGGTTTGAACCCGCGACCCTCGGGACCAGAGGCAAGGAGCATAACCACTAGTCCTCCGCGGCCGGAAATAAGAAATAAAAAATTGTAAATTGAGATTTGTGTAACCCTATATTTGGCACTGTTCGGCGTTAGATATCATCAACATTGGAACAGCCATGACTAATGTTAGCTGTTCCGAGTACACGTTCTATTTCTATCCTCAGTTGCAAATGTTACGCATAAAACTCTCTTCTGCTGGACCTGTCTCCACTTTCCCCAATTAAAATAATGCACGTTAGCTAACTAGAACACACTACACTTCCATTCAACTCAAATTATATCATAATGAACTTATTATTTATCATAAGTAATGACAAGAGTGATTTCCAAATTATCGATAAATTCACGACTCACAAAATGAGGAGTGAATTTATACTATATTAATGTTTGTACTATATTTGCTGGGGCACGCCGTAGCGTAGTGGTTAAGGCACTGAGCTACAAGCCGGAGGGTCGAGGGTTCAAGTCCCGTTGGGGTCAGGATTTTTAAAATGACCCAAACCCTCTGGCGGCACTATGGCCCTGGGGTCGACTCAGCCTCTAACGGAAATGAGTACCAGACGCTTGTTCTGGGGTAAAGGCGGCCGTCACGCAGGGCTGATAACCCAGCTGACATAAAGTGCCGATTGTCTAGAAAAAGTGGGAGCCTTAACCTCCTATCAATCTAGAGGTCTGGGTTCAAATCCCATCCAAGCATTTATTTCTTTTATCATGTCATATATCCATCCATAATAATTCTGCCCGAGGGCAGGTCTTTCACTGCAATCATAGCATTTTCATGCTATGCTTTCAGCTTTACTAGGGAATTGTAGGTGTGGTAGCTTCCCGTTGCTTTCCACACCGGTGAAGGACGATGATGATGATGGCCATATGATTTCGGGGACCGTTTGAGCCTTAAAGTTTTTTTTTTTTTGACATTTGTCTTACAGGTGAGGAAAAGCCCCGATAAATACCTCACCCAGAAAAACTGTCCCGACCGGGGATCGAATCCGGGCCCGCTGCGTGATAAGGCAGCACGCTACCTCGAGACCACAGCGGTGGACATGTCATATATATATTGAAATAAAATGATGAAGTTGTCCGCCATAAATCAGCGAAATCTGACATTAGATTCGGGGGTTTATTTGAAAGTCGAAAATACAAAAAAAAAAAATCAGTCTCGTGGCTGCCATGTTTGTTTACTTGTTTAATAAAACTGTATGCATATGATTTAATTAACAAAATAAATATGCATTACGTAAAGTATAAAAATCGGACTGCAAATTGAACATGCTGAGGAATTAGCTTATATTACCGCAGTTCTTGCGTGACGGACTTTTTAAAAATTACGTTATGTAATCGTTTGCCCTACAGTCCCCAAATATTAAAAAAAAAATACAGAAATTTTAATAAACGTGTTGATAATCCACTTATTCTGATCTTTTTGGCATCAATGAGCTGATAGACAAAACTGGTTATGGTGTGTTATCCGTAAAAGATAAACATATGCTGTCACGGACATTTTTGTAGAATTTTTTAGGTATTCAATTATGTGTACATTAATTTGGTGTGTTTGTTATTTTTTTTTTGTGCTGCGGTCCTATATTGCATACGGTAATATGTTACAAACGTTAATTTTCCCCCAAAAAGTCTCTAAATGATGATAAAAATAAATAATAGTTTTAAAAAACTAAAAGAACACGCTTTATTAGAAAACTAAAAAACAGTTTTAAAAAACTAAAAGACCACGCTTTATTAGAAAACTAAAAAATGAAAAATAATTTTAATTTCCAATACGCTTGGGATAAAATTAAAGTGGACAACAAAAAAATCATCTCCAACACATCTAGAATAAAACTAGAGTTATCAACAAAAAGAAAATAATTTTACCATCAAAAGCGTGGGGTGCTCTATATCAATTAATATATTTGATAATAAACAGATATTGGTAAAAGTAAGCTCTCTAAGAAGAAAATGTAAAAATCATAAAAAGCACCCCACGCTTTTGATGGTAAAATTATTTTCTTTTTGTTGATAACTCTAGTTTTATTCTATATGTGTTGGAGATGATTTTTTTGTTGACCACTTTAATTTTATCCCAAGCGTATTGGAAATTAAAATTATTTTTCATTTTTTTAGTTTTCTAATAAAGCGTGTTCTTTTAGTTTTTTAAAACTATTATTTATTTTTTATTTTTTAGTTTTAATATTTTACAGAATAAGATAAAAATGTAAATATCTTTAAATTCGATACTATTGTAGTATGAGCTAAAAGTAATACTCTTCTATAAAAAAACCCTCCCAGCCGGATTTGAACCAGCGACGTATGGATTACTGAAATTATATACCACTAAGAGTTCACTGCTCTACCAACTGAGCTCTTACAACGATTAACTAAAAAGTCGACAAGTCCGCAACCTATTATACCAGTTTTCATTTTTTTGATTTTCGGATGATTCTGGCCAGGATTTTAGAAACAAAATATGAAATTATTGTATTGTCACGGGTCCTCTACACGTATACAAAGTTTCAAGTCGATCCAATGTTTCTAAGTGGGTGAAAATCGCGTTGAAAGATTCCGTTACATTGATACAAAAACACTTTTTTTTTATTTTCTGATGATTATGGCCAGGATTTTAGAAAATAAATATGAAATTATTGTATTGTCACGGGTCCTCTACAAGTATACAAAGTTTCAAGTCGATCCAATGATTTTAAGTGGGTGTAAATCGCGTTGAAAGATTCCGTTACATAGATAGATAGATAGATAGATAGATAGATAGATAGATAGATAGATAGATACCGGTGAAGCTAATATAAAGCGTGTAAAAGCATTGAAATCGGTCAGGTAGTTTTGGAGTCCATAAAGGACAGACGGACTCACGGTCATTCATTTTTATATATAAAGATGGTGAAACTATTGCAATAAAGGATTTGTTACAAGACAAGTTGAATTCTATAGAATATTATATGATTACCTTCTTTAGATTACAGTAATTATATAAATAAACTGAAATGGCGCACAGCCAGATTAGACGCATGGTTGGGAGAAAAAGCTGTCAGCTTGAAAAAATTTGGCAGAAAGTCATTGTGCCTGTGTAGTTGGTTGTTTTAATTTATTTTTTATTGGGTGTACCGGCAACATTCTTAAATTTCAAAGTAACATAGATAGATTGTTATAGCTCATGGAGAAAATTATTTGTAAACAATGGGTCTATTTTGCAATTTAATTTTGATTTTTCAGAACGTAATGTACAATCCTTTATTTGTTTATAGTTCCATACACAAACGCAGAATTTAAACAGTGTTGGGAGTACAAATATTTTTCAAATTATTTAATAAGGTGTTCAAAATGGCCCTCATTTGAATCTGGCAGTGACGAAGTCAAAGTTTGAATTATTGCACAGGTATACAATTTTAACATTTCTTCCGATGGATAAATCATATTTGAAGAGAAAAATTATACGCTCAGACCGGGACTTGAACCCGGGACCCTTGGTTCTCTAGACCAAGTGCTCTACCAACTGAGCTACCTGAGCAAGTACCGATCTAAACGCAAATCTTTCTCTATATACATTGTAAT
This sequence comes from Diploptera punctata, assembly GCA_030220185.1. NCBI lineage: Eukaryota > Metazoa > Arthropoda > Insecta > Blattodea > Blaberidae > Diploptera > Diploptera punctata. Next base: position 338,922 of record JASPKZ010007464.1, read on the forward strand.
TCCCGTCCACCAAATGCTATGAAGCCATGCTTCTATCTTGCAAATGGCGGCTCCTTTATTAAGAAGACATATTTGGGAATTATACATTACAGCCAGTACGGCTTTTTCCATGTTTTTATTATTGATTTCGTACATCTCAAAGATGGATAAATCATATTTGAAGAGAAAAATTATACGCTCAGACCGGGACTTGAACCCGGGACCCTTGGTTCTCTAGACCAAGTGCTCTACCAACTGAGCTACCTGAGCAAGTACCGATCTAAACGCAAATCTTTCTCTATATACATTGTAATTCCCGTCCACCATACCGTACTGGCTGTAATGTATAATTCCCAAATATGTCTTCTTAATAAAGGAGCCGCCATTTGCAAGATAGAAGCATGGCTTCATAGCATTTGGTGGACGGGAATTACAATGTATATAGAGAAAGATTTGCGTTTAGATCGGTACTTGCTCAGGTAGCTCAGTTGGTAGAGCACTTGGTCTAGAGAACCAAGGGTCCCGGGTTCAAGTCCCGGTCTGAGCGTATAATTTTTCTCTTCAAATATTTCTTCCGAGGTTTCTACAGTAAAACCTGTCTATGAAGGAACATGACGTTTCCTTAAATATATTTGCGTCTTGGCAGTTTTTCTTCTTATAAAGAGTTCCCAAATTACAGGCTTTAATTTTCTCACGCGGTATTAGGGTTTTATATGCACGCTTTAAAGACATAACGTATTGAATTGAATCGAATCACAGCCAAAATAGTGTATGTAACACAGCACAGTTTGCACGGCAATGCAAAACAACTCTATTACACAAAAAAGAGAAGGAACTTAACTACAGGAGGACTGAAGAGTTTCTCCAACTCCCTCGCAGGTTATGTAAGCAGGCAAGGGAAACCGAGGGATTCACCACTGTCACACATAAGCAAGGGTATCCTCGCAATACAATGGCAACACAAGAAGGTAAACGATATAATGCAGAAAGAGTCATATGCAGAATTTTCACGTGTGGTCATTAATACTTAATTACAACGTGCTTAAGAATAATTTTCCATCTTACTGAAGCAAAAATTAACTATCGGTACTTTAAAAACCATTCCGTTTCCGCGTTATGAAGGTTTCCGGCTTATACAGGGTGATTTTACATATAAAATCGTATCGTTCTGGATATTTCTTTCCGTCTCTACAGGTTTCCTTCTTATAAAGGTTCCAGCTAAGACAGGTTTCACTGTATTTTAATATGTGAATAGGCCTAATTCAACGATTCTGGATTCAAATATGCAACACGGTGTTAACTCCTTCAGGTAAAATAAATAAATACAATTTTTCACAATATGAGCAATAATAAAACACACTTTCTTACTCTCGGTCCTATTAACTTTATGGTATAACTGGCTAGTACCCGGCGTGCATTGCTACGCCTAAATAAATTAAATGTGTTTTTTATGTTTAGTTGAATAATAGAAAAATAATTATAAATTTATATCGTATTTATGTTAGATACGCCCTGCTGATAACCCGCGTTGTCCGGTAATGTACTTGGCATTATTGAGCTGAAAGACGGAAATTGTTATTGTGAGTTATCCGTAAAAGAATATCTGCATTGCTACGCTTACCCGGGAATCTACATATCCCGATCTTCTTGGTATCAGTGAGCTGAAAGACAAAAATTGTTATTGTGAGTTTATCCGTAAAAGATAGATATATATAATATGCTGTCGCGGACATGTTTGTAGATTTTTTAGATATTCAATTCTTTATACATTATTTTGGTATAGTTATTATGGTTTGGGCAACGTAAGCCATTTAAGCGTCCAAAAAGCGACTTTTTAAATGCACCGATGCCTCCCTTTTTTTTTTTTTGCCTCCCTTTTTTTTAGTACGTGGAATAATATGTCTTCTTGTAATGTTGTAAGCCCATGTTTCCCTTAACAGAAATTTAGGCGCTCTCCCCCTACGGGGAAGAATTTGAACCATACTAATTTAGTTACACTTGTTTTCGTATAGATGTCATTTGAGTGGTCCGTGGTCAGCGTTCCACCTCATACTGACATCTAGAAAACCAAGGTAGTACTAGGACGGGAAAATTCGGTAAATTTTGCTTAGAGGCCTTTTCATTCAGGCTTAAGGATCTTTTACGAGCCTGAAAAATCTTCAGACTCGGGACCCACGGCTTAAAGTCCCTCCCGGAGGACTTGCTCCTTGGATTTTTCCATCCTAAAAAAATCCATCGACCCCGACCGGGTTTGAACCCGCGGCCGATGGAATAATATGTAATGCGTTAATTAATCAATTGAGTTGGTGTTTACTTGATACGTTAATTGTCACAGAAAAATTCTCTAAATGATGGAACCCCCATTAAAACCTGTCAAATAGTTTTTTGAGTCCATAAAGAACAGACAGACTGACAAAGAGACACTCATTTTTATAAATAAAGATTAATATTATCCACTACACACTGAATCTGAATTAATATTTGGCCACTGTTCTTAATTACGCTAATCGCTTACCTTTGAATATTAACAAACTCACTGACGCTATCGAACCCTTAGGTTAATTGCCCCGCGGACATAACCTCTCAATACATCCCTATTCTGAGCTAATGTTTTCCAATCATTCCCTGTATAAACTACTTCCTTCAAATAATTACACTGAGCAACAAAAAAGAAACTTTTTTTCTGTATCAGAAAGAAAAATATGTGATTCTGATAGTATTTTTTTCTTCTGAATTCAAATATATCGGTTTTTCTCCATCTCGCAAGATTTCCAAGAGACAGGAATTTATAATTTCAAATACTTTAATATTTTCTACATTCGTTACTACACAATATTCAGAAAGTAAGAAATGACGATTTTCTGCTATATTTCGCCTGTGGAGCATCCATCTTGATGGTCCAACAATAATCGGCCAGCATATTAGGATTCCATTTGCCTTGATATGTCTTTTCCATAGCTGAAATCTCCTGAGCTAGCTCATTTGGTTCTATTTTACAATGGACAAATGGACGAAAAAAGTTTATTAAAAAATAGTTATTTAAATCCAATAATTGAAATTGAAATAAAAAAAGTGTGGGTGATGGAGAAATTCGGAATACATATTTGAAAACACGATAAAAAACTGCATTAAGTACAACTATTGTTACTCATGAGAGAAAAATCATGTTGACCAATGTAATTATTAATATATTTTTCCCACTTCATTCTTGGTCTGCCTATTGGACGCTTTCCCTCTGGTTTTCTTACAAGGAGTTTCCAAGCTCCTCTTTCATTCCCAATGCTTGCCACATATCCTACCCATCGCAGTCTGCAAGGCTAAGGATCTTTTACGAGCCTGAAAATCTTCAGACTTGGGACCCATGGCTTAATGTCCCTCCTGGAGGACTTGATCCTTGGATCTTTCCATCCAAAAAAAAAAAAAATCCATCGCGACTCTTGGGACAAGAGGCAAGGAGCATAACCACTAGTTCACTGCGGCTGATGCTGATTTTTTGTTCTTGTATTTTGTTATTTGTCCATTATTAGGTTATTGTGTTTGTAAATATTGAATGTGTTTATTTTGTTCCAGCCTACTTACCAGAACCAGAGAGTGATTCAAGAAACTGTAACAACAACTAAGACCACATATCCACAGAGTCCACCAACTAAAATGGCTTCATTGAACAATAATCTGTCAGAGCTGGACACGTTGTTACAGGACTTGAGCAATGCACATTACTCTGGCTATGTAGAAACTAAAGGTAAGTACCATTTTTATTATTTACCTCAGTGCAATATTATATGGATGTGAAACATTTACTCTTACTTTAAGGGAGGAGAAATAATATGAATATTAAGGTTAATTAATAAATTACAATAAGAAGTAACATTATGAGGTTCTTCTTAATAATTAAGGTGAATCTGGTATATCTTACTTAATTACTCACTGGCACTATCGAACCCGTAGGTTCATGGCCGCACGGACATAAGCTCTCCATACATCCCTATCCTGAGCTAATGCTTTCCAATCATTCCCTGTGTAATCTACTTCCCTCAAATCTTAGTTAATGTTATTCTCCCACCTCATTCTTGGTCTACCAACTGGGTGTTTTCCCTCTGGCTTTCCTACAAGAAGCTTCCATGCAAGTCTTTCATTCCCCATACGTGCAACATGTCCTGCCCATCACAGTCTACGAGACTTAACTGTTCTTATTATATCTGGCTTCCTATAAAGACCATGTAGTTCATTGTTATGAAGTCTTCTCCATTCACATGTCTGTTCATCTCTCTTTGGTCCAAAAATTTTCCTAAGTACTTCATTCTCAAATACTTGTAATCTTCTTTCCTCCCTTAAAGTAAGAGTCCATGTTTCGCACCCATATAATATAACTGGTAGAATAATAGTTTTATATATTTTCAGTTTAACGTTTTTTGAAAGGAGTTGGGACATCAAGAGTCTCTGCAATGCATAATAGCACGCGTTTCCAGAATTGAGCCTATGTTTAATTTCTTTGTGCATCTCATTCCTATTTGTGATTACTGTTCCTAGGTATTTGAATTCAGCCACTTCCTCAAAATTTCCCTCATTTGTCATTAGCTGTCCATTTCCATTATATAATGAATTTCTACGTGTGACCATATATTTAGTTTTATTGATATTTACTTCCAATCCTAATTTCTTAGTGTTACTCAACAGTGTGTGCGTATTGTCCTTTAGTATCTCCTCGCTATCGGCCAACAATACTACATCATCAGCATAAACTAACAGCTTATTAATACCATTAAGTTGTAAGCCTTCCTCTTACCTCATAAATATTTGTGTTTTATTTGACATGTTTGATATGCTGTCCATATCATCATAAGGTTGTCCAGACTGTTAATTTTATGTTGTTGGCCCTGGATGTCAACTCTCACTCCATCTTTTGGTTGACCGAAGAACTTGTAAAGCAAATCTTTTCCCCGGGAATTTCAAAATTCATAATCATATTTTATTCTTCTGGATGCAGATCTTCCCCTAAACAGTGAGCTCTTTAGTGTTTTGTAAATGTTTTAATAATTTAGTATTTACATCAATTTTATGTTTTTCTGACTAGACATGAGGAACTGTAGATTTTTCTATTTCTCCATTTTTTACATTTCTAATCTGTTATTTTGTTCTAACACTCAAGTTTCTCTTTGTTTTACCTATATATATGTTATCACAATTAGCACATTTTATCTGGTATGTTTCTGATAGAGTGGGATTTGACATACAGGCCCGACAACATAAAATTTAACAGTCTGGACAAGCTGATGGTGATATGGACACATTTCTAAACATCACCATCATAGTACATTCACAAATTTAGACAATTTGGACGAGTGGAGAAGAAAAATAAAACTTTAGGCACAGAAAGATGTGTCAACATTGAAAAATTTTATATAAATAAATTATTGTCATTATTATTATTATTATTATTATTATTATTATTATTATTATTATTATTATTATTATTATTATTGACCTGTTTCGGCCTCAAGAGAAACACCATGCAAAAATCTTGAGCAGACGTCCTGGTCTTCTTCTTCCTGCAGGTTGATACCTTAACATTTGTTTGGGTGTCCTGTGATCTTCCATTCGATGAACATGTTGCATCCATCTTGACTTATAATCAGAAATTTTGTTTTTTAAAGGTTCTTTGTCTTCTTCTTCTTCACTTCACAAGCTCGGCAAAAATTACCTGTTCTGCCTCACAGTTGTTCTGTCCATCTTTTCACTGGCCTTCCTACATTCCTCGAACCTCTTGGCTTGTAGTTGAATGCTGCTATTGGTAATCTTGTTACATTCATTCTTTCCACATGTGTAAACCATTTCTCTCTATATTCTCTAATTTTCTCATTCAATGGAGTTCCATGTGTAATTCTTCTAAGATGTCTTCATTTTTTTTTTGTGATCTAATAGTGCGTATCCTGCAGTCCTCCGAAGATATCTCATTTCAGCAGATCTAAGTATCATATAAGTAATAACACAACATGAAAAAATGTTACGGTTAACAACATCAAAATGGGAAAAAAGACAGTTACAACCAACCAAGTTGAAAACACAAACAAGTTTCTTGTCTAAAGTAACGGAAATAAAAACATATTTGAATCTTCCTAAATCTAAAGAAAATATTTTGATCAGAGAAAACCCTCTTGCTTTTGAACCAATTAACATTCACCTAAATCTAGAAGAACCAGTTACAAAATCTGAAACTCCCACATCTGTACTAAAAGTTCTAGTGTTAGAAGCTGTGAATAAGAGATATCCACCAGAAGAATGGTTACATGTCTACACAGATGGATCTACTATTGATAACAACTCAGGATCAGGAATTACATGTGCATAATTTTATTTTATCAACCAGCAGGATACCACACAACAAATTTTGATGCAGAAGTAACGGCTATTCATATTTCACTCCAACAATTACTATATCAGAATAAATAAATTTCAAAATGCGGTCATACTCTCTGATTCTAAGGCAGCAATATATGCAATAAATTCACACAAAATGAAGTCAATACAAATTAAAGAGTGCTACAAAATGATTCAACAACTACAGAAAAGAATTCAATTGCAATGGATACCTGCACATTGTGGAATTGCTGGAAATGACACTGCTGATTTTCTTGCCAAAAAAGGTTCCAATCTAATTCAGAATACTACTAAAAGCTTACCTTTCACATCCATAAAAAGAATAATTAAAAACAAATATAAAATCAAACAAAACCAAGACCTATATAAATAAAGCCAAAGACAAAAAATGGAATATTTTAGTAAAGAAGCCAGATATTATTCCAGAAATTCCACATAAAACTACAGTAGCAAAATTTAGACTGCTTACAGAACATGACTATTTGACCAAACATTTATATAAAATAGGAATCTACACGAATCCAAATTGTCCTCTGTGCAACAAAGATGAAGAAATTAACGAAGAACATCTACAAAACTGTGAAGTATTACCTGTTGGATCCACCATAGAGAAATATTGGAGAGCAAGAACGCTAATGGCTTCGTTGCCAAGGCCCATAATTTGAAAACAACAACAGTATCTGTATATCCTTCTGTTTCAATGTCCATACTTTGCTACCATACAAAAGAGGTGGAAGAGTTGGTGTTTTATACACTTTTAGTCTTGAATGTTAGGGGTCTAAACATGTCTAATGAAACACAAATATTTATGAGGTAAGATGCACCAAATTAACCTTATTTATTTATTGAGAATAATGTTCTTAGGAAAACTTTTAGATTAAAGAAATACGAATAGACAGATGAATGGAGAAGACTGCATAACAATGAACTACGTGATCTTCATGGTAAACTAGATGTAATAAGAACAGTAAGGTCTCATAGACTGAAATGTGGCATGAATTGGGAATGAAAGAGGGCCATGGAAATTTGTTTTAGGAAAACCAGAGGGAAAACATGCAGAAGGTCGGTCAAGAGTGAGGGGGGAGTATAACATTTATCGTGATTTGAGAGAGGTGAATTATACAGGGGATGATTGGAAAACATTAGCTCTGGATAGGGATGTATGATAAAGGTGGGTTGTTGGATGTGATGCTCCACATTGTAGAAATATGATTGTAATAATTTAGATCACTGTTATTTGCCACGGCACTGATGACTCCCTTCAAGGGAATGAGGGAAAGTTTCTTACATGAATAAGTAACGACACTTTTGTTAACAGTTAAAGTAAATGTTATTTTATTAAAGCTTTTGCTTCTGTTTAGATGAATCTTGTAAATGATCCATAATTTAAAAATGATGATTCATTACAATTGAATGTGGGGCCAGTAGAGTAAAGGTAAAGGAAGGATTCTTGCTTGGATGGGAATGAAGCCTGGATTAGCTCAGTGGTCTGAGCATTAACACGGAAAGCTAAAGGTTCGGGGTTCGATTCCCGGTTCAGGCAAAAAAATTTTCTCTTTACCATTGATTTACAATAATTTAATTGTGTTTATTAATTTACTTATTTCTATCATAGTAATAGCTTTAGCTTCCCAATATTAATTTAATAATTAAATTAATAAATTTCACTTATAGAAGATTATTACTTCATATATGTAATGGATGACTATTTCCAACGGTCAATTTTTCACTAACACTTTATTTCCACTTTATGGATTATTTATACTGCATATGAATTAAATTTATACTATAATTAATTTAATATTGAGAAGCTAAAGCTATTACTATCATAGAAATAAGTAAATTCTAGAATGGACCAGATAAGAAAAGAGGATATCCGTGAAGAACTGCAGATCTACTCCATAAAAGAAAAGATATTTAACAACAAGATACAGTGGAAAGAACATATAGAAAGAATGGAAGAAAGTAGATTACCAAATAAAATCTTCCATTATTTTCCAAGAGGAAGAAGAGATGTCGGACGTCCTCGGAAGAGATGGTCTTAGATCTATTAGTGAAGACGGAACAGGCAACTCTTGCCTAAACCAGGAAGTGAAGAAGAAGAAGAAATAAGAAAATTAATGAACACAATTAAATTATTGTAAATCAATGGTAAAGAGAAAAATGTTTGCCTGAACCGGGAATCGAACCCCGAACCTGAGCATTAGCACGGAAAGCTAAAGGTTCGGGGTTCGATTCCCGGTTCAGGCAAAAATTATTCTCTTTACCATTGATTTACAATGTTCTACTATAATATTATTTTCCATAACTTTGACACCATTTTGTCAACTAATATCAAGAAATGAACTATAATTCTCTTATTTCTTGATGACCTGTAATTTTACATGTCTGACTTCTTTCAAGTATTGTAGCCATCTTGTTTTATTCTGGGAAAAATCCCATTTCATTTCTGTTATAATCTGGAAGTTCTGATTGGTCCAACTGAAAAGGAAGGAGTACTACTGGCTGACTCCCATCCAATTCGTCCAATCCTATTTATTTGTTTATAAAAATATTAATTCAAATATTCAAAGTATTTTTACATATTAAATCAATTTGAAATCAATTTTTATAAGTATATAAAAAAATTTGAATTCTCTAAATCAATATTTCCATTCTTAATAGAAATAAATATAATTATATTTAACCACCGCTGTGGTCTCGGGCTAGCGTGCTGCCTTGTCACGCAGCGGGCCCGGGTTCAATCCCCGGTCGGGACAGTTTTTCTGGGTGAGGTTTTTATCAGGGTTTTTCCTCACCTGTAAGACAAATGTCAGGAAAACTTTAAGGCCCAAACGGTTCCCGAAATCATATGACCATTGCAATCATCATCATTCATATTCATCTTGGGTTAAGCTTAGGATTAGGGACTCTCCTGGCGCACCATTATCATCATCATCACCCATCATATCATCGGGGCAACGTAACCCTGCCTTCCAGGCGCCCCAACCTAAGAAGTGGGTTACAAGTATGCCATGCCAGGAGAGAAACCAGGAATGTCGAAAGACAAACCTGGGGCATTTGGAAAAAAAAAATATATATATATTAAATAAAAAAACCCTTATTATTTTATATGGGGATAAATATCCGGTTTTAATGAGGAGTTTATATTTGCTTGCCCATGAAACTATGTTTTTGATAGTGCCTGTGAGTTAGTTAGTTAGTTGGTTAATTAGCAGTAAGTACAACATTGCACTAGAAGTAAAAAAAAAGAAGATTGCCATGAGTTTGTTTATTTTTGTGTACACAGATACAAGCCTTGTAAATGGTTCTCCAATGATGACTTCAAGGTCAAGTGGACATGAATCAAGGGTTCGGCCTTCTGTAGATAGTTTGCTTGATGAACTCAATACGGCCGTTCCAAATGGGTGAGTAATTACACATGATTATCTCAATCTTTAGTTTATATATTTTAGAGCATAATTCTTTTAGCAAATTATAAATATATTAGTTAGAATATATTATTCATAGTTAAATATGGGAAATAACTTTATGAGGTTCTTAATTAATAAATTAATGAATCATTTTTTACATCTTACCTACTCATCTTTATGTTGCTTTAAACACGTGAACTAGGTCTTCAATTCAAGAGAAAGATCTCTCTCATTTTCAAACATTATGACTACTGGATTTTCGTTGGAATCTCCATCAGCAATGTTGCCATCTGGTGTTGATTTGATGAACTTTGAAATGAGGTCACGTTCATCAGGAATCTTGAAATTCACGGATCTAAATTTGTTTTCTGAATATATATCTTCTCCCAAATTAAAACATTTGGAAAAACCTTTAGAATTGACAATTTGGGAGAAGATATATATTCAGAACAAATTTAGATCCATGAATTTCAAGATACAATTTTAGACACACTCTTATATTCAGATGATCAGGCTCTTTTCGGCAATAATGAAGATGAATTACAATATTCCACTCATCATCTTAATATAATAGCCCAACGATTTAACATGGAAATATCAACAACAAAATCTAAAGTTATGGCCTTTCAAGGGAAATTCCCAGTAAGAAGTAAAATTTGTATTCAGAATTCAATATTAGAGCAAGTTAATTCATTTAAATACTTAGAATATAATCTAACTTATAATGAGGAATGTGATATATCTTTTAAAATACAAAACTATAATAAAGCTTTAAGAATTATCAACCAAGTTTTTAAACCATCAAAAGTGCAGAGACACACAAGAATGAAAATCTATAAAATTCTCGCTAGACCCATAATCTGTTATGGCAGTGAAGCTTGGACCATCAGAACTCAGGATGATCGTCATATTACAGCCACGGAGATGAAATTTCTGCGACGAACTGCAGGTTATAGCCTTCTAGACCACCAAAGAAATTCAACAATAGGCAGAGAGTTAAACATTGGCTAGCCCATATTCAGCGCATGGATCGTCACAGAATACCAAAACAAATTCTTCACTACATTCCTCGAGGCAGAAGATCTGTGGATCGACCTTTTCGGAGATGGCGGGAGACCGTAATGGGCCACTGGGCCTAATACTTGAAAGGACAATGATGATGATGAATTTCAAGATTCCTGATGAACATGACCTCATCTCAAAGTTCATCAAATCAACACCAGATGGCAACGTTATTGATGGAGATTCCAACGAAAATCTGGTAGTCTTAATGTCGGTTGAAAATGAGAGAGATCCTTCTCTTGAAAACTAGTTCCTGTGTTTAAAGAAACATAAAATATGAGGTAAGAGGTAAAAAGATGACTCATTAATTTAGAATATATTAGTTAGAATATATACCAAAGAAGATCCTTAATTGGAAAACTAATGGAAGAAGTGGAAGAGACAGACCTAGAAAACGTTGGATGGATGGAGTTAGGAGAAGTATGGAAGCTAGAGATCTGAGGGAAGAAGATACTCTAGACAGGAACCTCTGGCGACAAATCACTTTGGGTTGAAGGAAAAACACTATATTGTGGAATATTCCTAATTTTAAAAAATCAATAAATAAAAATATTAGTGTGGTTTGGTGTGTGTTTGTGGGTTTGATATACAGGGTGTTTCTAAATTAGATCGACAAACTTTGGGGGCAGATAGTTAACCTTCATTGAAGCATGTTTTGTTAAGGTGGGTGATGGGTGAAATTTCTATTTTCTACATTTTGTGAGCGAGAGACTTGATTTTTAGTACAAACATCCACAGTACGATACATAATTATGTGTTTAAGTTTCATTCTTGTGAGACATTTATATTTTATGAATTATTAAATACTAAATTTTTTAAAATTGCATATATTATAATTAAATGGGTTCCACAATTTTTTAGTAAAATGTCTGATTTTTTTTCTACAGGACCCCTAAAATATTTAGAAAAACATCATGCATTAGAATTCTTATAATGTGAATACAAAGGGAGAAAAAAAAATGTACCTCATGCATGGAATTACAAAAAAAATTAATAATTGCATGCATTTTATTTTTTATTTCTTAAAATACTACTTCAATCATGAAACCCATGCACTACTTTTTTTACTCATTGTTTTTGGGACGTGTAGTAAAAATTTGAACCTTGTAGGACAAAATTTGTGAATTCCATTCAATTTTGAATGTACAAAAATTCAGTGGAAATAAGAGTGTGGTAAAACAAGTTTAAAGATTTGCATGCAGGTAGTATTTAACTGGTGCAGCCTTTTAACTCTGATGTAATTTAGGGTGCCTAGAAGCGCCATAGGCCTCTGAAACTTTGACAACATATACATTAGAGTATAGCTATTTTTTAGTACAAAAAACAAAAAATGCCAATTTTGATCTCAAATGGTCAATTTTTCACCCATCGCCCCCCTTAACCCATTCGCTTCAGGTTTAAATGTTCAAAGTATTTCCCCAGAAATCGAATTTAAGTCATCATAAATTATATTGTCTAATTTCAGATATTCAAAACAAACAAAAGATAACGGTACTTCATATCACAATAAGGGTGAAGGCAAAAAAAAAATCCTCTACTATTCATAAATATCCACCGCTGTGGTCTCGAGGTAGCGTGCTGCCTTGTCACGCAGCAGGCCCGGGTTCGATCCCCGGTGGGGCAGTTTTTCTGGGTGAGGTATTTATCGGGGTTTTTCCTCACCTGTAAGACAAATGTCAGGAAAACTTTAAGGCCCAAACGGTCCCCGAAATCATATGGCCATCATCATCACCATCATCCTTATCATTATCATCATCTTCAACATCCTTCATCGGTGTGGAAAGCAATGGGAAGCTACCACACCTACAATTCCCTAGTAAAGCTGCAAGCATAGCATTAAAATGCTATGATTGCAGTGAAGGACCTGCCTTCGGGCAGAATTACAATGGATGGATTCATAAATGTTAATGAAAGGTTACCCTGCCAAGGGATATACAAAATATTGCAAAATATATAACAGCAGAGTTAAGCGAGTGTACCTCGTCTTCTGAGGCAAATGGGTTAAGGAACCTATATGCTGTTACACTTCATTTTAGTGCAAGAGGGGTGTTACAGGAAGGGATGGAAGGAAGTAGGTACGTGCAAATAAGAATTTATTCTGTGGCACATAATTCGGTGTGATAATGCTAATCCAAATACTTTACAGACAAGCAGAAACAAAAACTCCTGGCGCGACAGGCCTACAAGGCCCTTAGCCTACCAGCCGGCTGCTGGCCTCACATCCACATGTGTCAATAACACAGGTAGATGGTAATCAGCCAGTGTAGGGGTGACATGTGGTCAGCATATCGAGTCCCCCAGCCGTTATAGCTGGTTTTCTCAACCTGGAGCCGCTACTTATTGTAGCTACCCAAATGCATCACGATGCTCGGTGGGCACAGGTCCCATACTGGCCGAAATACCATGGGAAAATTTCTTCCCCCATGGAGACTCGAACCAGTGCAAGTCCCATAGCTCTGCGCCAAGGCTAAAGTATAGTGATCCCACAACAGGCCTGGAAGTCCTTGGGGTAGTAGGAGGTTAAGGCTCCCACTTTTTTCTAGACAATCGGCACTTTATGTCAGCCGGATTGTCAGCCCTGCGTGACGGCCGCCTTTACCCCCAGAACAAGCGTCTGGTACTCATTTCCGTTAGAGGCTGAGTCGACCCCAGGGCATAGTGCCGCCAGAGGGTTTGGGTCAGTTTAAAAATTCTGACCCCAACGGGACTTGAACCCTTGACCCTCCAGCTTGTAGCTCAGTGCCTTAACCACTACGCTACGGCGTGCCCTCCAAGCAGAAACAAAACGTACTTAATTCTTTAAAAAAAAAAGTAAACTCATTCCAATGTTGCATTGTCAGGAAGGATCCAGTTTATTATCCCATCACAACAAGTGCTGGAACACACGTCCATTGACATCCACACAAACAGTGCATCGATGTGCCGTACCCTTCCAAAGTGCCAGGGGTTTCCCTTATTTCAGCTGCTGCGCTGACAATACGTGCTACAAGGTCTTCTTCAGAGTCAATATCGGTTTTATAAACCATTGCCTTCAGGTAGCTCCACAAGAAGTAATCTAGGCAGGTCAGGTAAGGTGAGCGTGCCAGCCAGGCAGTAATGGCAAACCCCCTCTTGGTCTGAAAGGAATGTTTATCCGTTTTCTTCAATCCTTCCTGTAAGATTCCTCTTGCACCAAAACGAAGTAAATGACAAATCAGCAGTAGATTGGGTTTTATGGGACATTAGGCTTTATTCAGGTCAGTTCCGTCAAGCCTTCAAATTATAGGGAGAATTAAGGGATCTCTTCCCCATTATAATTAAAAGCCTACCCATTTTCTTTATTGTGGAGTTCACTTACATTTCTTCACCTCAACTTTTATAAGATTCATGATGTGTTCCATTGAGGTAGCAAAGGAGTTTATAAACTGACATGTAAGGACTGCAACAAATTTTATATAGGAAGGACAAACAGGAGTTTTAACATCAGATTCAAAGAACATTTTCGAGACTTCATTCATGCAGAAGGGAAATCAAGCTATGCAAAACACGTTATCCATGAAGGACATCGCATGTTAAATATTGAAAACACCCTAACAGTAATGCACAGAGAAAATAATCCAGCGAAGATAAACGTACTCGAAGAGATGGAAATCATGAAAGCAGCTCACAACAATGACAGCCTGATAAACGAAAACGAACCCAATACATGCAACCCCCTCTACCAGATCTTCAGTGAAACACAAGTTTTGAATCCTGTCGATGATGGGACAAGTCCCGAAAGCGCTACAATTAAATGATTAATTAAGTTGAGGAGACAGACCTTTCAGGTGAATATTCCAATATTAATTTCTTCACCTGTTACCAAGCAAGCTATAAAGCTTGTCATCATCGTTTTGTGAAAATCTCAAGAATCAAAAAGATCCAGTTGCAAAATTCTGGGAAGCAAGGAGGAGAATATAATTTTATTATTAAGTCCTGAACATTAGACAAATGCCCACCTTTAATCCTTCAGGTTAGTTAATGGAATGACTACTTTTTATAATTTATTTTACTAATAACCTGGGTCATACCAAGGTTACATTAAAATAGTTACACAATTTATTATAGATGATTATTTTTAGAAGAATAAGTTGAAAAGATAATTATATTCCCAAGTAGAGTTGGCAATGGGTCAGAACAAAGAAGAAAAATAGTTTTGAATTGCAACCAACTAGACACTGACATAAAACATCTCTACTCCACAAAAACCTGAATGAATTTTTACACATCAAGTTGTGACATTATTTTAATTAGCAGCAGCTTATTTTATAAACATGTTTCTCCAACTGTTTATTTCCTTTTCAAACAAATTTATATAATATTTAATTAATGTTGGGAAGTAAACATTATGAGGTATAATCATTAAAAATCATCGGAGAACATTTTGTTTAAATAACTCACCTCATAGGATTCATGCTTCCATGATATCGCGATTTCAAACATAATCATGTTCATCGTCAGCCATAACTCCGACTGTTGAAATTCTTCGGCCGTCAACTATTCTATTGTCGCCATCTTCAGTGCTGCTATCTATGGTTGAATTTATGAACTTCGGAATCAATGTAATTTCGTTAGGGATATCAAAATTCATTGATCTATTTTTGTTTTTCTGAATGTCTATTTTTTCCCAAACTGTCAATTCCAAAGGTTTCTCTACTTGTTTTAAAAGTTTAGCTTCTCTTCCAATTTTATGATGTTCTAATAAACTATGTGTAGCAATTGCAGATTTTTCAATTTCACAATTTTTAATATTTCTGAAATGTTCTTTTGTCCGAATTTCCAAATTCCTTTTTGTTTTTCCTATATAAACTTTATTGCAATCTTCACAATTTAAGTAAGAAATCTGGAATTTATCAAATAAATTGTGAAGATTGCAATAAAGTTTATATAGGAAAAACAAAAAGGAATTTGGAAATTCGGACAAAAGAACATTTCAGAAATATTAAAAATTGTGAAATTGAAAAATCTGCAATTGCTGCACATAGTTTATTAGAACATCATAAAATTGGAAGAGAAGCTAAACTTTTAAAACAAGTAGAGAAACCTTTGGAATTGACAGTTTGGGAAAAAATATACATTCAGAAAAACAAAAATAGATCAATGAATTTTGATATCCCTAACGAAATTACATTGATTCCGAAGTTCATAAATTCAACCATAGATAGCAGCACT
Organism: Diploptera punctata; assembly: GCA_030220185.1. Taxonomy (NCBI): domain Eukaryota; kingdom Metazoa; phylum Arthropoda; class Insecta; order Blattodea; family Blaberidae; genus Diploptera; species Diploptera punctata. Next base: position 354,944 of record JASPKZ010007464.1, read on the forward strand.
GAAGATGGCGACAATAGAATAGTTGATGGCCAAAGAATTTCAACAGTCGGAGTTATGGCTGACGATGAACATGATTATGTTTGAAATCGCGATATCATGGAAGCATGAATCCTATGAGGTGAGTTATTTAAACAAAATGTTCTCCGATGATTTTTAATAAATTTATATAAAACTAGCTATTACTCGGCATGCAGTGCTATCCCTAAATAAATAAATAAATATATTATATTTGAAGAGAAAAATTTTCGCCTAGACCGAGACTCGTGAAGACCAAAAATGAGGTGGGAGAATAACATTAACTATGATTTGAGGGAAGTACATTACACAGGGAATGATTGGAAAATGTTGACTCAGGATAGGGATGTATGGAGAGCTTATGTATGTGTGGTCATGAACCTATGGGTTTGATAGTCCAGTGATTTAGTTAGAGTTAGTATATATGCAGGAGTTAAATTTAAGATAATAGTTAGCCACAAATATGCTGTTGAAAGAAAATCTAAATTTAACAACATTTGAAATCTTTCAATGTCTCCCACAGAAATAACAAGTGGGAAGACAAGTGGTGGGAGCAACAATTTGCAGTGTCGTGTATATATATATCTGTGACTAGACATTGTCTTTCCCACACTCATTAGTTGTGGCCGTAAATTTTATGCCTTGAAACTAATATATATATCTTTTAAATCTCTTATTTCTGAATTTGAATTTTTTGAGTTAAATAACACTGAGCAACAAAAAAATAACTTTTTTTGTCTCAGAAAGAAAAATATGTGATTTTGATAGTATTTTTTCTCCTAAATTCAAATGTGATATTGGTTTTTCTCCATCACACAAGGTTTCCGAGAGACAGGAATTTATAATTTCAAACACTTTAATATTTTCTACATTCGTAACTACACAATATTTGAAAATTCGGACTCACCTAGAAAGTAAGAAATGACAATTTTCTGCTATATTTTGCCTGTGGAGCATCCCTCTTGATGGTCCAACAATAATTGGCCAGCATATTGGGATTCCATTTGCCTTGATTTCTCTTTTCTATAGCTGAAACCATTTGAGTTAGCTCATTTGGTTTTATTTTACAATGGACGAAAAAACATTTATTAAAAAATAATTATTTAAATCCATTAATTGAAATTGAAAAAAAAAAAAGTGTGGGTGATGGAGAAATTCCGAATACATATTTGAAAACATGATAAAAAACTGCATTAAGCACAACTATTGGTACTCATGAGAAAAAAATCATGTTGACCAGTGTTATTGAGGAAACATCATTGATGGAGAAAAAGTTATAGCATACTAGAAATTGATATTTGTAAGAAACAATTATTCAAAAGACCGTCATGCGGGATCTGCATAAACTATGCAAATTCCTCAGCAAGTAGAATTCATGGCCTGATTATTTTGCTGATCTACAGATTATATATATTTTCTTTCGTTAATCCTTAAATTAGAGAAAACCAATTTCTTATGCCAGATTATTTATCCCTTAAATTGGCAAAACTCAATTTCTCATTCCAGCTGGTTTAAACATGTCAGTTTGCAATGAAAACAAATTATGCATATCCATAAGTTATTATTGTATATTGTTGTATAATTTGATGAAAATCCGTATATATTAATTAAATAAAAATAAAACTTAGTTTTATTTGATTTTCATATTTATTAAGATATAATTCAGTGACAGCTGTTTCGGTACACTGTACCTTCTTCAGACATGTTAACAAATTATGAATTGTATTATTATAGTACATATCAACTGATCTAAACAACAATACAACAATAAGTTAATCATCATCATCATAGTACATTCACGAATTTAGGTCATTTGTTGACCTGTTTCGGCCTCAAGAGAAACACTTGAGTGGACGTCCTGGTCTTCTTCTTCCTGCAGGTTGAAATCTTAACATTTGTTTGGGTATTCTGTGATCTTCCATTCGATGAACATGTTGCATCCACCTTGAGTTATAATCAGAAATTTTGTTTTCTAAAGGTTCCATGTGTAATTATTCTAAGATGTCTTCATTTTTTTGTGATCTAGCACATAATAATTTATTTAAAATTTTTTAATTTAACAAAGGCGATTCATTCAAATCAAGTTGAGAATTTAACAGTTTATTACTACTTTTCAATTTATTTATTTCTACAGCCTCCAAAAAGTCCAACTTCTTACCCTTATCACAAACATGTAAAATTTCAAAATTTGGATCGAAACAATGATTAAATTGGAATAGGTGGTTAGCATATTTTGAATATTCTAAATTTCTGTTATATGATCTCATGTGTTCCTTTATCCGAGAGATAAAAGGTCTACCAGTTTGTCCTATATAGACATTGTCATTCTCACATGTGCCACACTTCAGTTTATAAAAAAATTATCAGGTGTATATATCATCATCACTCCAGGCATTAGGCAATTGCCCGTTCTGACTTCATAATGCATCAGCCCAACGTCTTCTAGGTCTTCCAACATCACGTCTTCCTCTTGCTTGATAATTTCTTGCTAACAATAGATATCTCTCCTTACTCATTCCATCCATGTGATCAATCCATTTCTGTCTGTAATTCATGACTTTATCCAATAAAGGCTGTACTTTCAATTCTTCTCTTATATCCTCATTTCTTATTCTATCAAGTCTTGTACATCCTTTTACTTGTCTTAGGAACCTCATCTCCGCTGTCTGTATTCTATCCTTCTGTTTTTTTCACTGGAGCCCAAGTTTCACATCCATACAATATTGTGGGAACCGCCATAACATTATACATTTTTATCTTGGTTTCTTTTCTAATTTTATTTTTGAATGTTCTCTGTATTGTTCCACACACCGTCTGAAATTTATTTATTTTGGAGTCAATATCTCTTTCCACATTGTAGCCAACATCACAGCCCAAATATTTGAAACTAGACACCTGTTTTATACTTTGATTTTCTAAAATAATTTTGGATCTCACTGGATCTCTTCCTTTAAATCTCCTCTATATCCTGAGTTAAAGTTATCCAATCATCCCCTGTATAATCTACTTCCCTCAAATCATGGTTAATGTTATTTTCCCTCCTCATTCTTTGTCTACCAACTGGCATTTTTGCTCTGCTTTTCCTACAAAAAGCTTCCATGCATATCTTTCATTCCCCATTCTTGCCACATGTCCTGCCCATCACAATCTGCGAGACTTAACTATTCTTATTATATCTGGCTCCCTATAAAGACCATGTAGTTCACTGTTATGTAAGTCTTCTCCATTCACCTGTCTATTCATTTCTCTTTGGTCCAAACATTTTCCTAAAAACTTTATTCTCAAATACTCGTAATCTCCTTTCCTCCCTTAAAATAAAAGAGTCCATGTTTCACATCCATATAATATAACTGGTAGAATAAAAGTTTTGTATATTTTCAGTTTAACATTTTTGAAAGGAGTTGGGACGCCAAGAGAGGATTTCTCAACCGAAGTCTAAACCACGACCGCGGTTTTCCGACTTTTTATTGTTTCCATAACCACCATAAAAACTGAAAATCTACGGCTGTTAATTCCTAAAACAAATGTCTGAATAATGTCTATGGTTTCATAACAATTTCTATGAATTTTCAGTAATTTTATAGGTTTTATGGAAACAATAAATACTGGGAAAACCGCGGTCGTGGTTTAGTCTTCGGTTCAGAAATCCACCCCAAGAGTCTCTGCAATGCATAATAGCATGCATTTCCAGAATTGAGCGTATGTTTAATTTATTTGTGCATCTCATTCCTATTTGTAATTATTGTTCCTAGGTATTTGAATTCAGCCACTTCCTCAAAATTTCCATCATTTGTCATTAGCTGTCCATTTCCAATTATATAATGTATTTCTGTGTGGCCATATATTTAGTTTTATTGATATTTACTTATTGTTGATAGGTCTTCAATATTGAAGAGCTTGAAAATAAAGATTAAAATAAATAATATCATAATGTTTTTATTATTTGTTTTTAAACATCTTAATGATGGACAAATTATATTTGAAAAGAAAAATATATGCCTAGACTGGGGTTTGAACCCAGGACCTTTGATTCTCTATGTCAATGCTCTTCCAAGTGAGCTACCTTGGAAGAGCATTGACGTAGAGAGTCAAAGGTCCTGGGTTCAAACCCCAGTCTAAGTGTATATTTTTCTTTTCAAATATAATTTGTCCATCATTGGAGGCCTAGGTAGCTCACTTGGAAGAGCATTGACATAGAGAATCAAAGGTCCTGGGTTCAAACCCCAGTCTAGGCATATATTTTTCTTTTCAAATATAATATCATAATGTATTTATTTTCAGAGATATCCCTGATGGACGCCACATGACTCGAACAGTAATACAAGAAACACGTACAGAAATGGCATATCCTGGAGCTCCAAATGCAGGAGCATCTTCAGCAACGAAAGAACTTGATGATTTGATGGCATCTCTTTCTGACTTTAAGGTAAAACTTCTTTAATACATTTTAAACATCTCCTAAGATGTAGAAAGGCTTCTGATATCACAATTAACCAAATTACAAACACATTTTCTTCTTCTTCATCTTTCCTCTTATCTCTTTTGATGAAACATGTCTTAGACAAAAGCTTCCACATATCTCAATCATTTCACATCTCTTTCTCCTTCATTTCACTCCAAATCTATTCTTTTTTCAACATTCTTCATAACTTATTCCTCCCATTCATAACTCAGTTGACCTCATGTCTCTTTCCTTGTATTCTGACCTTCCAGAATCCATCCTTTTAATTTGCCTTATTCTTGTTCCTTCTGTTTCATCCTTTACTCTATCCAGATTGAAGATTTCTTTTAGTTCTGTATTCAGAATTTTGTCTTTCCTGTTTTTTTTTCTTAAACATTTCATATCCACTTCCTGTATTCTACTGATATATTTCTGTGTTATAGTCCATGTTTCAGCCCCATAAAATAATAAATGTTTAAGGTATGTTTTATACTTGTATTTTTATGCAATTCAGTTGTGTGGCACATTGTTGATATGTTGCTCAAATTTACTGCTTTTCAATTTTGCGGGCAGCAACAGGACTCTTTGTAAGCCAATAGGAGTTAGGTTTTGGTCATGTGTAGCCAGCAAACAACCTCTATGGATTTGCTTTCTGGAGAAATTATTTTCCAGATACCAGTACATCAATTCCAGAATAATCTGACTCTCAAAGCTTCTGCTCAGAAAAAGTCTAGATTGGCGTCCAAATTATTCCTACTCTCATATATGTAAGAATGTGCAAGGTTATATTAGCCAGTTATGTCTGAGTTGTGAACCATTGAAGCGACCTGAAGAGCAAAGAAAGATGTTCTAAGTGAAACCATCAGCAAGTATAAAGAACTGAGTAATAAAATAAATTATGAAGAGATACTTTATTACTTTATGGGTAGCTATCTCGCAGAATAAAAACTTAATACCTGAACAACCAAGACATGAAGCAGTAGCAACATTCAGACTGTTAACAGACCATGATTACCTGGCACAACACCTCCATAAAATTGGAATCTTCAACTCTTCAAATTGTATCCTGTGCCAAAACAATAACACTACCATGAACAAAGATCATCTTGCTAGCTGTGAGGCTCTGAAGATGTCCCCTACAAGAACTCTGGCAGGACTCTATTGGGAAGCAAGAAAGCGAATGGAACACATCCAAGCTAATGGGCATTAGACCACTACTACTACTACTACTTTATTAGCAGCAAATTATTTGTGCAAAATGAGTGAATTATAGTGAAATGAATAGAGGAAATTTGGGAATTGTGTATAAACATTTGTGATGTTAATTTCAAGAAGTTTGGCTGTTTTCCATCAATACAGCCATCAGTGACCATTGTACATCCTAGTTACCTAACAAACTATTAATTAAAAGATAGTTTATATCTATTATATAAAATTACACTGGTCGACAAAAATGAACTTTTTTCTTTCACAAGAATAAAAATATGAGATTTTAGAAGTATTTTTCATCCTGAATTTAAATATCATTTCAGTTTTTTCCTATCAGGCAAGAGTTTTCTGTGATATTCATTTACATTTTTTATAATTTTTAATAAAATCCATCCAACTCTAACTCATTCTGACTTACCTAGAAAGTGGTAGATATCGATTTTTGGGCATATTTTGCATCTGGAACATCTCTCTTCTTGGTCCAACAGTAGTCAGCCAGCATATTAGAACTCCACTTGCCTTGGTACCTCTTTTCCAATGTGGAAATTTGCTGATGATAACGCTCACCGTGCTCATCAGAGACAGCCCCAAGATTTTCTGGAAAGAAGTCTAAGTGAGAGTCCAAAAAGTGCATTTTTAAGGACATGTTGCATCCCATGACAGGTGAAAAAGAATGCTAAAATCAATTTGAAAAAAGTAGCTGTCACAAAAAAAAACTGTGCCTGATGGTAAAAATTCTGACTACATATCTGAATTCAGTATGAAAAATGCACTAGATTCACTAATCAGATTTGTTGTGAAGAAAACCTTGTCGACCAGTGTTATTAATATGAGAATTGTTTTAGTGTGTGTTAAATATATTTAATAACAATAATGTATTTTACCTGATGGAGTTAAGACCGTAAAGTCTTCTCTTCCACTTCACCAGGGTTAAATTATATAGATATTAACAATTATGAATTATGTACAGTTAAATTCATCATCATCATCCATGCAAGTATTAGGCCATGTGGCCTGTTACGGTCTCAAAGAGGAATTTTCTATCTAGCGCTTTTTTGGACGTCCCAGCGATATTTTGCCTTGGGGGCAGTAACGAAGCATGGCTTTTGGAATTCTATGAGATGACATTCGTTGAAGATGGGCTTTCCAGTTGTTCTGGTAGTTTTGTATATGGTGAAGAATGGGTTCTACATCCAACTCTTCCATAATTTCCTCATTTCTTTTATGGTCCCACTTTGTGTAGCTTGCTATTAATACGCATTGTAGAGCTGATAAGGAAAGTATAAAAGGTATTAAAATAATAATAATAATAATAATAATAAAATGAGAATGAACACTTAGCAAATGAGGGAAATTTTGAAAAAGTGGCTGAATTCAAATACCTAGAAACAATAATTACAAACAGGAAAGAAATGAAGAAAGGAATTAAACATAGACTCAACTCTGCAAATGCATGCTATTATGTATTTCAGGACTCTTGTCATTCCATTTCCTCTAAAAAATGTTAAAAACTTTAAAAAATATTTATAAAACTGTTGTTTTTTCATTTATTTTATTTGAATCTAAAACACGTCTTTTCCTTTAAGAAAGGAGAATGATTACAAGTGTTGAATTGCTTAGGGAAATTTTTGAACTAAAGAGAGAAGCCACAGATAGCATGTAGAACGGGAAGTTCATACCCTCAGCATGCATGAATTCATGTATCATCATCATCCGGTATCATGGCAGCTGCCGTCGTCTTCCAGAAATCAAATGCCATTCCTCTCTGTCCATCCATTGATCTTCCTCCAATCCTATGATATTCATAGCTGCTTGTACCCCTTCTATCCAAGTTTTCTTCAGTCTTCCTCTCTTCCTCCTTTCTATTGGGATCCTTCCATAACAATTTTAGGCAAATTTTGCTCGGGTATACTTTTAATGTAAAGGAGAGAATTAATATGCATGGTGGCTCAGTGGTCAGAGTGCTGGTGTACAGAACCAGACACATAAGATTTAAATCCCGATTCAGACGTGTAGTTTTTCTTCAAATAAAAATTTATCTTTCAGTGAGAAGTGATAAATTTAATATGTAAGAACAAAGCTACATCATCTATATGGGAAAGCAGAAGTAATATGAACAATTAAGTCTTGTAAACAGTTTGGGTGTAGACTGTTACAGGCAGGACATTTGTAATTAATGGGGAATGAGAGAGGACATTGACACTTCTTGTGGGAAAACCAGGGGGAAGGTGTCCGTAGATAGGCCAAAAATGGGGTGGGAGAATACTATTAATCATAATTGAGACAGGTAATTTATACGGAAAATGATTAAAAAACATTAGCTCAATATAGAAATGTATGGAGAGCTTATGCCATGAACCTCTAGGCTTAGTAGCGCCAATGGGTTAGTTCAGTTAGTTTAATATTAATAATAATCATCATCCAGGGATTAAGCCTGTTGGCTCGTTCCGGTTTAATGAAGGCTAGAATTGTTAAAATTGTTCAGACCATCTTCTGTGTGGGCATCCAACATTTCTTCTTCCGTGTGGTTTATAATTTAGTGATAATTTTGGATATCTTTCTTCTGGAATTCTATCAATATGTTCTTTCCAGTCGTTCCTATATTTAATTATTCGGTCTGTAAGTATGAAAATATTTAGTTCCTTTCTTATATCTTCATTTCTTTTCTTATCCAGCAGAGTATATCCTGCTATATTTCTTAAAAATCTCATCTCAGCTGCTTCCAATCTTTGTTCTTGTCTTTTAGTGATCGTCCAACATTCTGATCCATACATCAATACAGGAACAGCCATTACTTTATAAAATTTTATTTTTGTTTCTTTTCTTGTGTTTTTAAGGGTTCTTTTAATAGTGCCACACATTATATTAAATTTATTTATTTTGTCATTAATATCTTCAGTTTTAACATATGATAAATTGAAACCTAGTTATTTAAAACTGTTCGTAAATTAATGAGTCATTTTTTAACATCTTACCTCATATTTTATGTTTCTTCAAACACGGGAACTAGTTTTCAAGAGAAGGATCTCTCTCATTTGTAAAATGACTCATTAATTTATGAATTAAGAACCTCATAATGTTATTTCCCATATTTAACTATGAAATTTAAAACTTTTCACTTGCTCTAAAATTGTATTATCAATTACTATTTTTGCTCTTAAGGTATCAAATAATAATAATAATAATAATAATAATAATCATACGTAGTACATAATAATTAGTAATACACTAAAATAATATATTAATATAATAAAAAATAATAAAATATTAATATAATAATTATAATAATAAATAAAATTTCAGTTAGTTTAATATTAATAATAATAATAATCCTCCAGGGATTAAGCCTGTTGGCTCGTTCCGGTTTAATGAAGGCTAGAATTGTTAAAATTGTTCAGACCATCTTCTGTGTGGGCATCCAACATTTCTTCTTCCGTGTGGTTTATAATTTAGCAATAATTTTGGATATCTTTCTTCTGGCATTCTATCAATATGTTCTTTCCAGTCGTTCCTATATTTAATTATTCGGTCTGTAAGTTTGAAAATATTTAGTTCCTTTCTTATATCTTCATTCCTTTTGCTATCCAGCAGAGTATATCCTGCTATATTTCTTAAAAATCGCATCTCAACTGCTTCCAATCTTTGTTCTTGTCTTTTAGTGATCGTCCAACATTCTGATGCATACATCAATATACGAACAGCCATTACTTTATAAAATTTCATTTTTGTTTCTTTTCTTGTGTTTTTAAATTAAATTTTTAGATTAAATTTATTTATTTTGTCATTAATATCTTCAGGATTTAACATATGATAAATTGAAGCCTAGATATCTAAAACTGTTCACTTGCTCTAAAATTGTATTATCAATTACTATTTTTGCTCTTAGGGTATCAAATAATAATAATTTAAATTTGAAGAGAAAAATTTTTGCCTAGACCGAGACTCGAACCCGGGAATTTAACATTACTTTATAAAGCTAGTAAGGCTTCTAATTTAATTTATCTTTCAGTGAGAAATGTTAAATCAATAATAAAAACATCATTAGAAGCCTTACTAGCTTTATAAAGTAATGTTAAATTCCCAATAAATGTCTTATAAATGTCTTCTTAACTAAGAAGCCGCCATTTGCAAAGATAGAAGCAATGGTTTCAAAAGCATTTGGCGATAGGGAATTACAACGTATATAAGAGAAAAATTTGCATCTAGATCGTAACTCGCCTCGGTAGCTCAGTTGGTAGAGCACTTGGCCCGGAAAGCCAAGGGTCCCGGGTTCGAGTCTCGGTCTAGGCGAAAATTTTTCTCTTCAAATTTAATTTATCTTTCAGTGAGAAATGTTAAATCAATAATAAAAACATAATAATAATAATAATAATAATAATAATAATAATCATACATAGTACATAATAATTAGTAATATACTAAAATAATATGTTAATATAATAAAAATATAATAAATTATTAATATAATAATAAATTAGAATGATATTAAATTATTGACTTGAAATTATGAAATTTTACTAGTAAAATAGTTAATAATTTGTGGCTGGCTGGCAGTAGGAAAGAGTATGGATGTAGGAGTAGCAGAAGCCTGTCCTTTCTTGGCCCACATATCTGCTGGATGCTAGAAATAGTTGAGAGATGGGTGGGGCTTGAGGGGTAGCTACACACACAGTCTGCTCCATCAGTCAGTTGTACAGCAACCAGCCTGCGAGATACACTGACCACCTCATCTGGTCTCTAAAAAACTCACATAACTGTAGTGCGCTTTTGTCAACACCTCACATTACTAACCAATTACTAAACACATCATTAAGCATGTTTCAGCATTTTCCATACTTAAAATCATTTCCCAACACAACAAAACGTGTTCTTGCCATTTTTATCTCCTGCAGTAGAAGTGTGTATATATTTCAAAGGTACAATTTTCATAAAACATGTCAAATTAATTATTTTATATTTAAATTAATATTGGGAAGTAAACATTATGAGGTTATATCATTAATAGTGAGTGGAGAACATATTTTTAACGACTCACCTCATATAATTTCAAATTTCTTTGATACCGGCGGTTTCAGACAATATCTTGTCCCTCATCAGTCATGTCTGAAACCACCGGTATCAAAGAAATTTGAAATTATATGAGGTGAGTCGTTAAAAATATGTTCTCCACTCACTATTAATAATTATTTTATATCTGTAGAATCATTTTTTTTTAATTTCAAATATTCATGGGAAATTATACTATCATATAAAATTATTAAAATTAAAATATTTACATTTCATTTAATAAAATATGACCCTTTCACCTGGACATGTTTCAGAGAGCATAATCCCCATTTTTATAGTTGAGAGTGGGGTTGATTGATCTCTGAAAAATGTCCAGGTGACAAGATCATATTTTATGTGATGAGATGTAAAGTTTCTAATTCTAATTTTTATTTTATGTTTAAATTTTATGCCATATAGATTCTAAATTTTTGAAATTACATTATATTGTCAGCAAAAATCTTTTGCAGCTTTATTTAAGTAAAATAACATATGATGAAAGTTAAAAATTAAAATGTATCTGTTGGTAGGTGTCATCTTTCTCAACTTTGTTAATATATTGTATATAAAATTAACTGGAGCGCTTTCGGAAGTTATCTTCCATATACAATATATTAACAAAGTTGAGGACGACGGCACCTACCAACAGGTACATTTTAATTTTTAACTTTCATCATATGACTTCACCTCAACGGAATTTGATATAAATTTTACTAAAATAACATGTTCAGCATACTGTAATTATATCTTTCATATCTAAATAATAACAGTAATACAATTATTTCAAATTTTATTTATGAAACGTTCCTGATTATAGCTTTCTGAAGATGTTATTATCCTTAATGAAATTGGCTATTGAAATGCACTATTGTAATATAAGTGATATAAAAGGTTAAAACTATAAAATTGTACCTGAGATTTCAGTTGTCCTCAAGTAAAAATTTGGTGGTTAAAAAAAACTCTGCTGTAGGTTTTTTGGAACATTTTTATTCTTTCAATTACTGATATGATACTGTTTAATTTTGGTGATTTTTTAAAATAATACTTTACAGCAGCTGAAGATGGAAATTGTTCCGAAAGGCCTACAACGTTTTTTTTTTTAATACTGGAATTTTAGTTAGTTCAGGATGACTGAAATCTCAGTTACAGTTACACAATATTAACCTTTTATATAGTAACCTAACAGGTTCAAAATTAAGAATTAAATCAATGTTTTTGTTACGTCACCTCATATCCTTTTTCTTCTATACTGCAGTTTTGGAGCTTATCTCCATCATCAGTAGTCTCTGGTCGACCAAGGCTACTGATGATGGAGATAAGCTCCGAAACTGCAGTATAGAAGAAAAAGGATATGAGGTGAGGTAATAAAAATATTAATTTAATTCTTAAATTAAACCTCATAGTGTTCTTTCCCTGTGAAAGTTAAATAAAAAAGGTTCAAAATTACTTTTAAAAGAATAGAAGTAATATAAATTTAATTAAAAGAATATAATTCTGCTAGTCCATAAGCTTATTTATTTTTAGTAAAGAATATGTGAAAGTTGTGTGTACTGGAATGCTGAATTGGTGCTTTTATATCAATGTATTTGGCTGTCAGATTTGCTCTCCCTGCTTCGCCACAGCTTATTTTTTAGTAACAAAACAAAACAGCTGTTTAGCTACTGTCCTGCTTTAAGTGTTAATATTTTTGTGAAAGTTTGGTTTTATTTCCCGAGCAATAACTCATATTTTCACTTGTTTCAGATCAATGCTAGCACACATCAACATCAGACCATAACAGATTCACCTTACGCAAAGCCAAACAAAGCAACCAAGAGTTCTCCAAGTCCACAACCTCTTCCTGTTCATCATCAGACGGTGCCTCCTAGTGGTGGCAGTGGAAAACAGAACCAGTTGGATTCTATGCTTGGGAATCTTCAAGCCGACATGAGCCGTCAGGGAGTTAATACTACTCAGAAGGGTTGCTGCAACGCATGTGACAAGCCCATTGTAGGGCAGGTACTGGACTATTTACATTCATTGTGACAGCAAGACAAGGTCAACTGGCTCACATGCACTTGTGTCAATCATCCAGCCAATATGGGGGCAAATGTGGCCAGCATATTGGATCCCTGAGCTGTTATAGCTGGATTTTTTACTACCTGGAGCTGCTACTTATAATAGCTACATAAATTCCTCATGATGTAAAGTGGACAATGGTACCATACTGGCCTAAATTCCATGAGAAAATTTCTTTCCTCATGAAGACTCAAACTAGCACATTTCCTGTAGTTCTACAGCAAGGCACGATGCCTTGGACCGCTTAAGAATGGTGCAGGACTCATTCAATGTGTCTTCTTCTCCTTCCTTTGGCTCTACGGTCCTCTAAGAACTTTGGATTCCTTCATAACAACTGCCCATTCTTCTCTCTTACTAGCTTTCTGTCTCCATCTTTTCACCTTCAGTTGCCTTAAGTCTTCCTCAACTTTATCTAACCATCTTAGTTTCTGTCTTCCAACCTTTCTTCTTCCTTCCGGTTTCCCTTCTAAAATCTTTCTTGCACCTCTTTCTTGCTCCATCTGCAACACATGTCTTACCCATTCCAGTCTCTTTTTTGTAATATCTCCTACCAGATCTAAATCCTTATATCGACGGTAGGCAATGAAAGCCTCGTAACTCCATCAGTCATTGAAAACCACATAACTCCAGTAGCCAGCACAGAAATATGTGATGCATGACCTGCTGAGAACACGAACTACAAATTTATTAATAATTTGACTTGTATTCTATAGTAAAATATGTGGGAACTATTGTTTATCAATTTTCATAATTATTTAAAACAGTTATTTGTTTGACGATTTTTATTATTAATTTAACACTTCTCATAGAAGGATAAATTATATTTGAAGAGAAAAAATTTTCGCCTAGACCGGGACTCGAACCCGGGACCCTTGGCTTTCCGGGGCCAAGTGCTCTACCAACTGAGCTACCGAGGCGAGTTACGATCTAGACGGAAATTTTTCTCTTATGTACGTTGTAATTCCCTCGCGTTCTCCTGTAAAATTTACCAAAATGGAGTTACGGGGTTTTCATTGCCCACCATCGATATAATTCTTTCAATTCCTGGTTTGTTCATTTAATGTGTCTAGAAGATTCACATTCTAGCAATGGTGATGGAAAATGAGGAAATTGTTCCCTTTGGACAAGAAGACAAGTTGGAGATACATGTTATCAGTTAAATTACTAATTACAGTGCAAACTGTTACTTTCATTGCATCCAATACAATTTCAGATATTACACGTTCAATATCATAGTGTTTACAAAGTAATTGTTAATTTGAAATAATTTGAATGATTTGTTACCAGGTGATAACTGCATTGGGGAAAACTTGGCACCCTGAGCATTTCACGTGCACTCACTGTAATCAGGAATTGGGAACTCGAAACTTTTTTGAACGTGATGGACATCCCTATTGTGAACCTGATTATCACAATTTATTTTCGCCTCGCTGTGCCTATTGCAATGGGCCTATTCTGGATGTAAGTCTTGTGTAACACAATCCTTAAATAAACTATGTAATTTAATTTGTATAATATCTCTCTAAACATTAAATTATTTTTTTAATTTTATTATTTTGTTTTTAATAAGTTTCACAATAATGATAATATAATAATAATAATAATAATAATAATAATAATAATAATGTTTGTAATGGCAAACTACTGGGTTTAATTCTGACTTCCCAATATATAATTTTTATCTTCAATTGATCACTCACTATTCTTGATGCGTCACAGATGGTATATCTTGGAGATGCAAATATGTTCATTTTATACAGATGTGCTACCAATGCTTATCCTAAGCATCACTATAGATTAATTTCTTGTTTTGTTTTTTAATAATATCATCATTCATCATCATCATCCATGCAAGTATTAGGCTATGTGGCCTGTTAACAGTCTCAAAAAAAGGAATTTTCATCCAGCGCTTTTTTGGACATCCCAGCAACCTTTTGCCTTGAGGGTTATTTTTTAATAAGTCATATTTATCATGTATTCTGTTTGTAATTTGATTTAAAAATGTGTTAACAATTTTATTTCTTATTAGACTCTATGCAGTTTCAATATACATTGGTGATTTTTTTTTTTGCCAGGGTACCAGCTTTCTTGTTTCCTGGTACTTTCATATGGGATGATATCCTTTGTAGATTAATTTGTTCGGCTAATGATAACAGTAATAATAATAATGATGATAAATAATAATAGAACTAGAGTGAGAACATAAATAAATGAGTTGAAGAAAATGTTTTAACATCTCACCTCACAAAGTTGCGTGTCTTCATGATACAAGTTTCAAAAGTATAGTATTACTTCCATCTTCAGTCAAATTCCAACTTTGAATTTGACTGAAGATGGAATTAATACTATACTTTTGAAACCGGTATCGTGAAGACATGCAACTTTGTGAGGTGAGATGTTAAAACATTTTCTCCAACTATTTATTAATGTAAATACCTCATAGTGTTTCCTCCCACTGTAAATTTAATTAAATTAGAGTGAGAACAATTTATAATACACATATATTTAATGAAGTTTTATTGTTTATAAAATATAGATTTATGTAGTATATAAATCATTATTATAAAAATGTTTGATAGAAGATATTGTTGACACATCAATAATTTTATTAATTTGATATGTTAGGTTATTGATTTAACGCTACGAGATAATATATCTTGTCATTGGGAATAAGTTGTTAAGTCAAAAAATGACCAAAATGAATTAAGTGTTCAGTCATGATTTCCCAAGCACATTATGAAGAAGTTGGTTACTCAGGATTCTAATACTTTCCAAGTTATAAAGAAGTTTGATTTTTGGTATATCATAATAGCAGTATTGTTCTTGGTTAAGAAAGTCCTTTGTTAAAAAATATATTTTATTCAATTACTGTAGGAAATATCACCATCGGGTATAATTTAAAATAAATTCTACTCACCTCACCTCTTATTAGAAGATATTTTATACTAAACTTATTCCCTTTGACCACAGATATTATTAAGAGATTGAACCAGAAACATACATATCACCTCATATTATTTTAATATAATAAATTTGGGAATTTTAACATTATGAGGTTTTATTGATAAGAATCAAATTAATTGTGAATTCTTCTTACCTCATACTTCTATGTTTTTTAAACACAGCACCGCAGTATCGGAGAACAATCTTCACCATCGTCAGCTGTTTTCACGACTATCAGATGGCTGTTTGGATAATTACCGGCAAAAGAAAAAATTGACAGTTGTGAAAACAGCTGAACATGCTGAAGATTGTTCTCCGAAACTGTGGTTCTGTGTTTAAAAAAACATAGAAGTATGCGGTAAGAAGAATTCACGATTCATTTGATTCTTACCTCATATTATACGTCCTTTTTAGGATATGTTTCAGAAACCATCATGAGAATCTGATTGTGAATGGGAGCAATGGTCTCAGAGCATATATTTCTGGTTCGATCCCTATTATTTAAATTATATTTTTATATTTTGTTTGTTTAAAACAGAAATGTGTAACAGCTCTTGAGAAAACTTGGCATACTGAACATTTCTTTTGTGCCCAATGTGGCAAACAATTTGGCGAAGAAGGATTTCATGAGAGAGATGGGAAGCCATACTGCCGCGATGATTACTTTGATATGTTTGCTCCCAAGTGCGGTGGTTGTAATCGGCCAATCATGGAAAACTATATTTCTGCTTTAAATAGTCAATGGCACGCTGATTGCTTTGTCTGCAGGGTAAGTATATTCAAATGGGTAGGTTTCTAATAAATGAATATATATTAAAATATATATTTTTAAAATAAAATATAAAGTTATTATCTCTAAGATACTATCTTCCTCAACTTGGTTATTTTTTCGAACTGTAGACCTTTCGGAATCTGCCATCATCAACAGAAGAAATAAAATTCTGCTGATGAAATTTTAACCAAGTTGAGAATGACAGTACTGGCATGTATTATTAATTTCATATTTTTAAATTTTATATTTTGTCTGATATCTGAATGGAATTTTATCATGTATTTTAAATTATTTTGTTTATATATACCAATTGAAACGATGGCACAACTAAAAAATTATAATTTTTTTAGTTACATACATTGGGATGCTTTAGAATACCTTCTCTATTATCCCGAGTATGTAACTAAAATTACTATTTTTAGTAGTGTCGCTGATTAAGTGACCAATATATATATATACTGTTAAATTAAAATTCCCTTTGCAATTACACTTACTAAGGAATTATAGTTAAATCTCTTGTTAATTTTCTGGTTTTCATGGTAGTATATGTTTGTATATATTTTTCAAAAAGTTCTCTCTTCCCCTACTTTTTTGTACTTAGAATAATTAAAGTATAAAACTATGAAATATTTTACCTAAAAGATCTGTCTCCTCAACTTTATTAGTTATTTATCTATAGCGCTTTCGGGACTAGTCACATCATTAGCAGGAATCAAAACTGGTTTTCACTGATAAATAACTAATAAAGTTGAGGAGACGGACCTTTTAGGTAAATATTTCATAATTTTATACTTAGAATAACTTAATTTATCATAATGGAATTGCACTTGTCGTTTGAGCAATTGTATCAGAGATAAAAAAAATGAAGACAATTAAATAGATCTTGAAAAAGTCACAGAAAATCTATTGGGTATAATATGTTATATATAGTATTACTTAATTTTAAGAGAAAAATTAATATATCCCAATGAATATATTACATCAAGTAAATTTAATAGAAACAATTTTGGCAGTGGGATGGAAAGAGAAATAGGTAGAAACCATATTTTGAAAGAGATTCAGAGTTATTTCTAATTGCAGAAAAATAAGAATTAATGTATTTATTTTACTATAATGGCCACAAGGAAACATATTTATATTCATTTTAATAAACAGGGTAATAACATCAGAAATTAAAGAGAGATGGACTGGTAACAGCATGAATAAATCATAGTCAATTTCAGTGCCAGAATCAGTTAGAGATGAAACAGTGATTTAGAACTGGCCATGATTGCATGGTAGCCCATTTAAATAAGATACATATATACAGAATTCCAGTTTGTGTGTTGTGTAAAAAAGAGAGTTAATTCATGAATGGAGATCACCTCACAAAATGCTCTGCTCTTCAAAAGTTTTGCCACCAACCTTTATCAAAATTGTACTGGGAAGCAAGAAGGATAATGGATATCATTCAACATCCTGGGGTTAGATTACTATTACTCTTATGTCCTTAATTATTAAAGAAAATAAATACATTTTTGTTTATTCTTATCTAGACAAAACAAAAACTAAAAAAAATATGGTTTCTGCTTAATTTTTAGTCACTGCTACAAAATTATAGAAATATTCTTTTAAGAATTCTTCATTCTCTTCTTTAATAAAGTAACATATTTTTTTGTTAAGTAGTACAGTTTATAAGTTTTCTTATTTTAATTTTATTTTGATTATATTAATTTATGTACAATTTAATTAATTGATTTAATATTTGAATTTTTTCTTTTTTAGTATAAAAAGCACATGGTTATGTATTATGATTGTTATTTTAAAATACAGGATTGCAAGAAGCCTGTTTCTGGCAAATCTTTCTATGCCATGGAAGGAAAACCAGTGTGTCCAAAATGTGTTGGTGTGGACGAAGATGAGGAAGACTAAATAAAAAGAAACACTAAAATGAAATGGATGACTCCTGCCCTCCCATGTTGCCCCTCTCTCATTTGAATTAAAATAAATTAAGTTCCCCCTTGTCTTCTGCCTTTTATCCTCAAATACCCAAACTTATTTTATTAATTTTCCAAAACACTCTATTTTAATATTCTATTTTATTTTCCTTTACAATAGAAATTTATCCTCAATTTCTTCTCAAAATTGATAGGAAGTAACAGTATGAGGTAATTTATCAAGATATTGAATCGGTAATCTACACCTCGCCTCACGAGAAAATAAAATTTGAGGTGTAGTGTATATTATTGATTCTATCTCTTATTCCTCAATTTGGTTGATATTATGAAGGGAAAAAAACTAAATTTCCTTATTAAGATCAACCTATACAATCGGGTTTATATAGTATTTGAATTTCCATGTATAGAATCAATTTCTGTTTGTATTATGTATTATCAAATAAAAAATAAAGAAAAAAAGAAAAAAAAAAGACAACCAACAAAATAATAATAAAAAACAAAAAAGTACATTCCATGAATGTGTAGAGATTGTATGTTTAGTACAACTCATTTTTTTGACTAGCTTTCCACAATGTAGCAAAGCCGTAATGTTTTTTTTCTATTTATGTACATTTTAATATAATTTGTACAAATATATATTAAATTTTTTTACATAATGTCATACTTATTTTATTTTGATTAGAATATCTAGGGCCTTAGGGTATATTCCAGTAGTCTAGAATGTATTCTTATTGTTTTTCCTTAAATAATTTCCAATTGCTTGTGTCAACTATTACAAAATGATCTCCAACTATGTCTCTATTCTCCCATGTGTTATCTGTCCATGTTTGTCATCTGTCTTCACATCTTCCCTAATTTGTTTTAGCCATCTAGTTCTGGATCTTCCTCTTACTTTCTTTCCTCTTATTTTTGTCAAGAGCAATTTTTTTATAATCATTCTACTGATATGTGCATAATATGTCCATGTTTTCCCTCACTTTTAACTCATCTGTTATCACTGTTTATCAATTTTTTTTCTAATTTTGTCTTTTCTTAGTTTTTCCTAAAATTCACATCATAATTTGCAAACTTTGAATTTTACTCCCTTTTTTATCGTCAACATTTCCCCTCCATATAACAAAATTCCCTTAAAGTAGATTTTATATATAACAAAAAAAAACCTCCAAGCGCGATAGGCCTAGAAGGCTCTTGGCTGACCAGCCGGCTGCTGGCTTCACATCCACACGTGTTAATCACAGAGGTAGACGATCATCTAGCCATCTAACAACTTTACATTAATATCCTTGTTTCTTAATAAGTCCTTCAAACAAAATGTCTACTTGTGTTTAGTACATATTCATTCTCTGTAGGTTTTATATAGAAAAGCTAAAAAATAAATAATTAAATTTTATAAAAGTGCAGAACTGTGTAAACTAAGTGAATTCCCATTTTGCTGGTTTGTGGAATACATATTTATTTTGTTAAATTGAAGAAACTCAATTTCTGATGCCAGTTTATTAAAAAATATCAGATTGCAGTGAAAATGAATCATGCATAACTATAAGTTAATACCTATTTATGTTGTTTAATTTGAGACTAATTTAAATAATATCTACCTCAATCAAGTTTTTTTTAGTCTGGAAATATCTTAGCTCAATTTAATGTTGATTTGTTTTCGAACATGTTTTGATTACAAATCAACATTAAATTGAGGTAAGATATTTCCAGACTCAAAATATTACCACTTAAAATAAACCATTAATATCTACCTATTCATTTTTCCATTACTTTATTAATATTATTAAATAAATTAAACTGATATCCTTACAGGATACATTAACAATTTAAGGATTAATTAAATTATATGGTATATATTGCAACAAACCTAACATAGCGGTTGCTAGAATGAATTTGGTTTCAGATAAACCCCCACTTCTAATGGTCAGATTTCATTTATTTTTGGAGAATACCTTCCTCGGTTGACTTTAATAGCATGTACTGATTAATATTTAAAGAAAGTGACACTATGAGGTTTATTTTAATTAATAAATAGAGTCAGAGATCAATCATAAAAATCTAACTATATTTATTAATTAGCATATACTGAGTTTCATTGTGAAATATTCAAAATTGCGATTGGTAGAGCAATTTTTAAATTTTCGTTTCAGGTTAACTCCTACACTTAATGATCTAACTTTGCCAGTTAATGAATTTGATCTTTTTTTTTTTAATTAATTGCTATATGACAAGTATGGTTTGAATGAAAAAAATTACAGCTGCTAGAGATTAACAGACACATATATATATATATATATATATATATATATATATATATATATATATGTATATATATATATATATATACACACATACATATATAAGATATGCAGTCAGCATTAAGTGATTTCGTAGGTGGAAACAGGAGTTGGTAAACAGTTCATGTGACTGTAACATGTTCTCATCCTCGTCTCATGTTTATGTTCAACAGGTGTTGTCAGTCTGGCAACTGTTACTTTTTTCATGCTTATATTAATATTAAGGTTTTAACACGAGCTCAATATTTCTTTCCTACTTTATAGTTTTATTATTTTTTTATTATTTACATGTATTAAAGCATATTTGCCCACTCCTAGTTGTGTTATGTATGATGGCTGCAACGTTGTATGATCAGTTTGACTCAGACACTCTGTATATATAAATTTTGGTCTTGGTCATTTTCAGAGTCTACTGGATAGGATTACTAAAGATCTGTAAATATTTTTTTTCAAAAATCTTTTCATTAGAACAACCTCAATAGCTTCATTGCTTCAGAATTCTCTATAAAGTGTTGACCATACACTCTGTATGATTCCAAGTGTTGGACATTAGAAAAAAATATTGAAATGTATCTAAGTGGCAGAGATGAGATTTTTAAATGGTATTACAGGATATAACTTTTTAGATATGAAAATTTGATTCAGAATCCCTGAAAATCTGAGGAAAAATGCTATTGCATCTTTTAGACTGACCATCATGAGTCATAATTGTTTGTCAGAACATTTGCACAGACCATTTTGCAATCAAACAGATGTGTCCTATGCAATGACCCAGATCTAATCATGGACAAGACCACCTTCTAGTCTGTCAAGCTTTAAATCCAACTGCACAACACTCAAAGGACCTTGTTCACCAGAGAGAAAATTACTTAAGGAGGATATTAATAATTAATTTAGGTTAGAGTTAGGTATTTTCTTAAATATTGATAAAATATGAATCTCACAAACATTTGCACAAAATTGGAATTATCACTTCCCCACTTTTTCCCTTCTGCAACCTACAAGAAGAGATGAATCAGGACCATCTTCAGCAATGCCTAGCCTTTTTCATCCAAATCTACAGTATCTGGGAAATATTGGAGAGCAAAAAAAAAAAATACTAATTAAATAAAAATAAAACTTAGTTTTATTTGATTTTCATATTTATTAAGATATAATTCAGTGACAGCTGTTTTGGTACACTGTACCTTCTTCAGACATGTTAACAAATTATGAATTGTGTTCCAACTGATCTAAGCAACAATACATCAATATTTATTTAACTTTCACAGGGAAAGAACACTATGAGGTTTAATTTAATAATTAAATTAATGTTTTTATTACCTCACCTCATATCCTTTTTCTTCTATACTGCAGTTTCGGAGCTTATCTCCATCGTCAGTAGCCTCTGGTCGACCGGTGTTATGTTGTTTCTTGGCGGTTTCCTTCTTACTTCTGTCGGTGGACCAATGAACCTCTGGATTAGGTCAAAATTTGCGGGAGTTTCAAAATTCATGAGTTTTTCTTTTTTACAAAAACTCATGAATTTTGAAACTCCCGCAAATTTTGACCTAATCCAGAGGTTCATTGGTCCACCGACAGAAGTAAGAAGGAAACCGCCAAGAAACAACATAACACCGGTCGACCAGAGGCTACTGACGATGGAGATAAGCTCTGAAACTGCAGTATAGAAGAAAAAGGATATGAGGTGAGGTAATAAAAACATTAATTTAATTATTAATACATCAATAATTTATTTAAATTTTTTAATTTAACAAAGGCGATTCATTCAAATCAAGTTGAGAATATAACAGTTTATTACTACTTTTCAATTTATTTATTTCTACAGCCTCGAAAAGGTCCAACTTCTTATCCTTATCACAAACATGTAAAATTTCAAAATATGGCTGCATTACCAAGTTCTCAGAATTAGCAAACAGATATGAAAAGAAACAAAGATGTCTGAAATTGATTGAATATGTATAATGTGTCTGAAAAAACCAGAAAAATATTATAGGAAATAGTGTGAAGATGTTTGTTGTTGGATATTACAATATAATACAAGATGTAAATGATCTCAAGGAAGAGATGGGTATAACACACAATTTTGGTCTAATCCATGAAAGATATAATGTTATATTGTTAGAGTTTTATTTAATGATACACTTCAACAGCTAAATTACTAGTCAGTCAATCAATATCTCCATAAGAGGAGCATAGGTCATTCACAAAAGTATCCTGTTTCTTGCCAACTTCTTTTCTTCATTCCATGTTTTTCCTTCTTTAGCTTCTTCTTCATCACAGTTTAGGCTTATTTACTAGCCTGTTCTGGCTCCAAATTGCTGCTGTTTCGAGCCCTTCTTTAGCAATTTATTCAATTAATGTTCTCTTCCATGTGTTTCTTGATCTTCCTCTTTCTTTACAACCCAGGGGATTCCAATCCAAAGCAATTATTTCCATTGCTTTATCTCCTTATAAGGAGATTATCTATCTCTGTATTATTGTATATTCCTATCCAATTCCACTCTCATTTTTATCCCTATTATAATTTCTTTTTAACTTGTTATTTTCTATAGTAAGGTCATTAGAATTAACATCTTAATTAAAGTCTAACCATGAAAGGGCCAACAAATTTTGCTCAGATGTCTCTTTTTCTCATACTTGAAATTGTCTTCCATTGCTATAAATCTATGACATGGGATCCATGGTTTTAGTTCACTTCCAAAGGAATCCATATTCAGTATTTATATGCTCAGAAAAATTCATTGACTCCAGCTGGGTTTGAATCCCTGAATCTTGGAACCAGAGGCGAGCACTAATCCACCATGACTGACTAAATAAAGTTTTAAAATCTTCCCAAATCCAAACACATACAAGACTGAAAATTTAAAATACTGTAAGAAAAACATTACATTAAAATGTTTCATACCTCACCTCATATCCAGTCTTCTAACTAGACTATAAGAATACCTATATTATATTATGACAATAAAAAAGAAAGACATGAATCCTGCATTACTATAACATGAAACAAAGTTTTGAGATGGGCAGCAAGATGTCAGAACCATAAAGCAAATACAGAAATTTTATCTGTCCCATTCAAACTATATGACCTACACATCCATGGATGTTATGTCTCTCTATACCCATACATTCCCTTGTCGAGGGTACTCTCTTGCAGGAGTTATTTAAGCAAGGTTTATTTCCCTACTGATGTCAGAGAGTGACAAGTGGTTAGCTCATCACCTCAAATAAACACCTAGTAAGCAAGTAAGGGATTACTTGGATGGAAAATGCCAATTAAATTTTGCTCAAAGCAACTAATTTAAGCTTAAGATTCTTTTATGATTCCAAAAATGTAAAACTTGGGATCCATGGCATAAAGTCCCTTCCAGAGGACTTGACCTTTGGATTATTCCATCATAAAAATTCATTGCCCTCAGCCAGCTTTGAACCTTTGACCTTCGGGGCCAGAGGAAAAATATAAATAGAATAAGTTAATTAAATAAAAATAAAACTGTTAACATTTTATATGATTTTCATTTTTATTAAAATACATATAAGACTTAATCAAGTTATGAAACCATCCCTTGTACAAAAAAAACATGTCTTCACGATACCGATTTCAAAAGTATAGTATTACTTCAATCTTCAGTCAAATTCCAACTGTCGAAATTTCGTCGTTAACATCATCTTCTGAACTGCCATCTGGTGTAGATTTTATGAACTTGGAGATTAAATTATTCTCGTCAGGGATATCGAAATTCATTGCTTTATATTTATTCTTCTGAATGTATATCTTTTCCCAAATTGTTAATTCCAAAAATTTCTCCAAATGTTTAAAAAGTTTAGTGTCTTTTTCGATTTTATGATTTTCTAGCAAACTATGAGCTGCAATTCACTGTAATTTTAATTAAAAGTTCTTAAGATCTTCATTTCACATGTGTTTATTATTTATTTAGCACATTATTACTTTAAAACCGGTATCGTGAAAACATGGAACTTTATGAAGTGAGATGTAGAAACATTTAATCCAACTCATTTATAAAATAGAACTTATGTTTACAAGACTTAATGGAAGTTCTTCTACTGCAAGATGTCATTATGATAAATTTAATAATATTATAAATTGATCAACATTATTACAGATTACTCACATATTGAATAGTTATGCAAGGTTCTTGTACATTGAAATTATGTCATGCCGTGCTGTTAATTCACTTCAGTCCAAGTTGGCAGCTGTCCCAACAGCAATAAAAACCAAACGACTTGTCAAAAAAAAAGTTTGGCAATTGCATTTATAATATGATAACAGAAACATCACTGGACAAATTTTGTCATCTGGAGAGAGAAAAAAAAGGGTGTGAGATTGTATTGTTTATTTGGCTGTAATCCAAATTTGACTTCTATTTTAGAGTTTGTACAAATGGCATCATCTCTAAAAAAAAAGATGTTAGAATCCGATCACTGCTTTTGTTTTCATAACCAGTAGTTATTTTTGTCCGAGGACTGTTTTATACTTTTGGCTAGACTTGCAAATTGATTTTCACTGCTCTTTATTTATCATCCATGTCCCATTAACTAACACTCTGGCACTATCTAACCCATAGGTTCATGGCCATAATCTCTCTATACATCCCTATCCTGAGATAACGTTTTCTAGTCATCCCCTGTCATCATCATCATCTTAAGGCACGACAACTTCAAAAAGTGAAAGTTTTGGCCTTCTCAACAATCCTCCTCCATGCCAGTCTGTCTCTTGCCATATTCAAATTAGTCACTTTCATTTTCCTTAGATCGTTCAATGTGTCATCCTCCCATCTGATCTTCGGTCTTCCTACAGCTCTACCTCCTATAGGTTTCCATTTGTAGAAATTTTTGATCAGTCTCTGATCATCCATTCTTATCAAATGTTCAAGCCAACCAATTCTGAGAGATTTTATATGGTTTACTATGTTCTGATTTTTTATTAATTTGTTTAATTCATTATTTGTTTTGATTCTCCAACAGTTATCAGTTTCTCTATTTGGTCCAAAATATTCTTCTTAAAATTTTCCTTTCAAAAATTAGTAATTTCTGTTTTATTGTTTCTTTTAGGACCCAAGTTTCACAAGCATATGTAACTATACTGGTCTAATGAGTGTTTTGTATAACCATATTTTGGCAGTTTTTGATAGTTACTGGTTTTTAAATAAGGTTCTATTTGCAAAATAAGCTTTATTTCCATTTACCAATCTTTCTTTAATTTCCTCTTCTCATGTATTATGTCCATTTACTTTGGTACCTAAGCATTTAAATGATTCTACTGTGTTAATTTGTATATCGTCAATTTGTGGATTTTCAGATTTTCTATTGTGATTACTACATTTTAAATATTTTGTTCAATTATTCAAAATTGCCAACAAATATAATATGAAAATTTTCACTTCAAAATCCAAAACAATGGCAATGTGTGGAAAAAACATACAACGGGTGAAAATTGAGATTGATGGAAAAATTATAGAACAAGTGTCAGATTTCTCTTACTTAGGAAGTGTATTTGCAGAGTATAAGAGTGACATTGATTCAAAATTACAAAAAATATAATAAAATGAATGGGATAATACGAAGACATTTTGGTAAACAGATGAGGACAGAGACAAAACTAAGATTACATAACATCACATCAAAAGCTGCTCTAAAATACGGAAGTGAAATTTGGATTTTAAATAAAAGAAACTCTCACAAACTTCAAGTAAGCCAAATGCGCTTCTTATGATCATTGTTAGGAGTTAATAGACTGGATCACCAAAGGAACACTATTATCAGAGGAAAACTTGGAGTAGCAAGTTTAAATGAAGATATACAAAGATACCAGCAAGAATGGAAAAATCATCTGAGGAGAATGGCAAGAAATAGACTTCCAAAATTGGAATTCCAATATACCCCAACTGGACATAGGGACCAAGGAAGACCAAAACATCGGTGGAAAGATCAAGACCATCTTCGCTAGGTTTGCCGTACTGGCCACATGGCCTAAAACGAATTTTTTCATGATGATGATGATGATGAAATATTTTGTTTTCTCTTGATTTATTATTAGACCAAATCTTTTAGATTCCTCTTTCAATTTTGTGAAGGTTTCACATAACGCTTGTCTGGTTCTTGCTGTAATCAGTATATCATCTGCATAAGCTATACATTGTTTAAGTTTTGTTGTAATATTTCTCCTTAATTCCATTTTCTTAAATATGGTTGGTTGGTATCTAATGTCGAGCACTTGATAATGAAATCATTTGCTCTCTTGCACTCCAATATTTAGCAGAAAGGCTGGTCTCTTCTACAAAAGCTGGACAACGGAGAAGATGGTTTCTAACCATATCTTCATTTAAATTGCAAAAAGGGCATTTAGGTGAATCTGTTATGCCAATTCTGTGTAGGTGTTTATTCAAGCAGTCATGTCCCGTTAGCAGTCTGAATGTTGCTACTGCGGATTTTCATTGTAATGTAGTAATGTCATAAGCTTGTAGATTTTCCCATTCCTTTCCAGATGTTTTGGTGGTGTATTCTTCTCTAAGTTTATTGATGTATTTATTTGAGATAATTCTTTTGATAGAGTGAAAGGAAACTGGAGCAGAAGTTGGGTTTGAAACAATTTTGCTACCCTTCTTGGCTAGAAAATCGGCTATTTCATTGCCTGTCACTCCACAAAGGGCCGGAATCCATTGAAGTACAACTTTTTTATGTAGACGGGATAACTGTTTTATCATTTTGTGACATTCGATAATTTTGATGCTTTTTCTTAAATATATAATCAATGATTAAGCCGAATAAGGTAGCTGAGAGGGGGTCTCCTTGTTTGACTCCTGATTTAATACTGAAACTTTCACTTAGTTTATTGTTGATTTTTACTTTAGCAGTTGTATCTATTAAAGTTAAGGATATCAATGGAATTAATTAATTTGTGTGGTACTTGATCATTCCCTGTATAATCTACTTTTATAAGATTCATGATATGTTTGTTCCGTTGAGGTATTATTCAAAATTAAAGTATCTTCTTCTTCCTTCCAAGTATTAGGCCAAGGCCTGTTACGATCCCCAAGTATTAGGCCAAGGCCTGTTACGATCCCCAAGTATTAGGCCAAGGCCTGTTACGATCCCCAAGTATTAGGCCAAGGCCTGTTACGATCCCCAAGTATTAGGCCAAGGCCTGTTACGATCCCCAAGTATTAGGCCAAGGCCTGTTACGATCCCCAAGTATTAGGCCAAGGCCTGTTACGATCCCCAAGTATTAGGCCAAGGCCTGTTATGATCCCCAAGTATTAGGCCAAGGCCTGTTACGATCCCCAAGTATTAGGCCAAGGCCTGTTACGATCCCCAAGTATTAGGCCAAGGCCTGTTACGATCCCCAAGTATTAGGCCAAGGCCTGTTACGATCCTATAGAAAATTTTCCCTCCAGCGTTACATAGGACGGCCCAGTGATCTTCATCCTCTTGGTATATAATTATAAACAGCTTTGGGGATCCGATTTGAACTCATTCTTTCTAGGTGGTGTTTCCAATTTAGTTGGTACTGTTTAATATATTCCAAAATTGGTGTAGTCTTCAATTCTTTTAAGATATCAGTGTTCCTTTTCCGATCCCATCTGGTGTAACCCGCTGTTCTGTGCATGAATCTAATTTCACAAGCCGTTATTCTGCTTTCATGTTGTCTTTTTAGTGTCCATGCTTCACTACCAAGGTCAACACTGGTCTAGCCAAAGTGTTATATAAATGTAATCTGGTGTTTTTTTGTAGAAGAGATGGTTTCATAACTTGATTAATAATTCCCAAACTTTTATTATAACTAGTAATTTTTTCAGGGATATCCTTTTCATCCCAGATAGAGAGATAATTCTTCTTCTTCCCCTACGCATGAAAGCTGGCAGCTTGTTGCATGTTCATTCACTACAGGTCCGGGGTATGGTGACATCCTGCCATCGTAGTTGTGGTTTTCCTAATGACCTTTCCTACTGAGGTGTCCAGTCACGTACTTTCTTCACTAATCTACTGTTCTCCATTCTATCTATGTGATCGTTCCAGTTTAGTCTTCTATCATTTATCCAGAGGTTTATAGGTTCAATTTCACATTCTTCTCTAATAACAGAGCTGCGAATTTTCTCTCTCAGCGATTTTCTTACGATTTTCCTTAAAACTTTCATTTCGGTTGTTTCATTGATTTGTTTTGTTTTTTGAGTTTCTGTTCGGCATTCACAACCATACGTTAGAACTGGTCTTATGACAGATTTGTAAATTCTTACTTTTGTATCTATTCTTAAATTTTTATTTTTCCAAGATATTTAAATTGATTAGATCTCTCTAAAATTTTATTCTGGAGACAGATTTTACTTTGTATGAGGTCCTTCCCATGAAATGCCAAAATTAAAGTATAAAGTTATGGAATATTTACCTAAAAGGTCCGTCTCCTCAACTTTATTGGTTTTAACTGTAGCAATTTCGGGACTAGTCCCATCATCAGCAGGATTCAAAACTGGTGTTTCACTGAAGATCTGGTATAGGAGGTGACACGTACTGGGTTCGTACAGTATGTGTAACCCCCTCTACCAGATCTTCAGTGAAACACGAATTTTGAATCCTGCTGAATGATGGGACTAGTCCCAAAAGCGCTACAGTTAAATAACTAATAAAGTTGAGGAGACGGACCTTTAGGTAAATATTCCATAATTTTAGATAGATCATCGGTTGATTAATGTCTTTGACATCATCCGATTCCTAATAGCCAATTTTGTCGGTCCATCCAATCTCCTGGTTGTAGATGTTTCTCCTTCATATATAAACATATTCCCTGACTCCGGGAGGTTTTAGGTCTTCCTCTGCTTCATCTTCCCTCAGGTTTCCATTCCAAAACAGATTTTGGTAGTTGATCCTCTTCCATTCGCTGGACATGTCCGTACCATCTTAATTGCTGAGTTTTAATATAATCTAAAATAGTGTCTTCAATCTTCATTTTCTCCCTTATAACTGAGTTCCTAATTTTTTCTCTTCTTGAAATTCTTGCGGCCCTTCGTATAAAATCCATTTCCGTTGCCAAAAGGTACTTATTTGTTTTTGTTGATAATGGCCATAGTTCTGCTCCATAAGTAATGATGCTTTTAACAATTGTATGATATATATTCATTTTATTTTTATTACTTATATTTTTATCCCACAATATTCCATTGAGGCAAGCAATTGCAAATTTTCCTTTATTATTTCTATTTCTTATTTCCTCTTCATAACTCCCATTTTTATTTATTTTAATTCCTAAATATGTGCTCTCACTACAAGATTTTATTGTTTCTCCAGTCTCCAAAATAAAATTTTGTTCTGATTCATCAATTGATAAATATTTTGTTTCTTTCATGTTCAAATTTAATCCCCATTTTTCATATTCTTCTATTACTTTTCTAGTCGTATATTCTAAATCTTCATAATCTTGTGCAGTTAACAATTGATCATCTGCAAAATGTAAGTTGTATAAAGTTTTGTTGTTTGAAATAGGAATTCCCATGCTTGAACATTTTCTCCTCCAATTCTTTAATATTTCATGTACATTCCATAATTTTATACTTAGGGTCGCATGCAAATACATTAGTCTCTACTCAAATTACTTCCAATCACTGGTGAGCTGAGATCGAATTAACGGCCGCCTTAACCGGTCATGCATGAATGTTGACGTTTTTGTAATATTGGCAATGAATTACCCAGAATTCTCAGCGATAAAACCACTTCCGTTATTTTCGTCTGCTATAGAGGAATACATTTATGCTTGCATCCCGCAAATAATACCGTATACAAACACGTCTGCGACGTGCAATATTATGCCGATTCTCCTGTTCTTCCAGTTGAATTCTTTGGTAGACTCTATCAAATTCCTCTTCTCCGCATATACCGAAAACATGATCAAAGTCTTCAAGGATAAGTTTCAAACTACATCGGTTCCCCTCGGGATTTTCACATAAGTTTATATCTTGAGCTACGATCTTAAGCTTACAATTATTACCGCGTGAATAGATTTCTGAGTAAGAAAAATGTGTTTGGATAAAACTTTATCAGCAGAGAACGCCTTTTACTGTCTAATGCGTTCAAACATTCGACCCTTAATAATCTACTTCCCTCAAATCAGGTTAATGTTATTCTCCCATCTCATTCTTGGCCTACTAACTGGGGGTTTCCCCCTCTTGTTTTCTTATAAGAAATTTCCATGGCCCTCTTTCATTCCCCATCCTTGCCACATGTCCTCCCCCATCACAGTCTACGAGACTCAACTATATACATTAGATTAACTTCTTAAATTTTCAGACTTGCATACATAAAAAAAATATTTTAAAATATGTTTCCAAAAAAAATTGAACAAATTAAGGGGGATATACAGATTACAGTGGTATAAAATATACTTAATATTTGAAGGAAATGACACTACGAGGTTAATTTGAATTATTATGAGTTAGAATATATTTGTGACTCGCTTCATATTTGTAGTTTTATTGCAGACCATGGTTTCAACACTCTGTGTGTCATTCTCAAAACTTTCTAACTGTTGAATTCGGTGATTGCCAATCTTGTAGGTTGATTTCTGTTCCCTCTGTTGGCTGAACAATGAACTTCGAAATCAGTTTTTTTTTTTCCCCCTAGAAATTTCAAATTCATTATTTTCTCTTTATTCTTGTAGATATAAATTTTCTCTTTTTTTTAATATAATAAATTTGGGAATTTTTAACATTATGAGGTTTTATTGATAAGAATCAAATGAATCGTGAATTCTTCTTACCTCATACTTCTATGTTTTTTAAAGACAACACTGCAATATCGGCCACCATCGTCAGCTGTTTTCACGACTGTCAATTTTTTCTTTTGCCAGTAATTATCTAAACTGCCATCTGGTGTTCTTTTAGAAAATGACTCCATCAAAAGAACACCAGATGGTAGTTTGGATAATTACTGGCAAAAGAAAAAATTGACAGTTGTGAAAACAGCTGACGATGGTGGCCGATACTGTGGTGCTGTGTTTAAAAAAGACATTGAAGTATGGAGTTAGAAGAATTCACGATTCATTTGATTCTTATA
Organism: Diploptera punctata; assembly: GCA_030220185.1. Classification (NCBI taxonomy): domain Eukaryota; kingdom Metazoa; phylum Arthropoda; class Insecta; order Blattodea; family Blaberidae; genus Diploptera; species Diploptera punctata. The sequence continues at coordinate 386,723 of JASPKZ010007464.1, forward strand.
AATTTTCTCCCAAATTATGAGTTCCTTAGATTTATCTAACTGTTTCAGTAATTTGGCCTTTGTTTCAATTCTGTATTTATCTGACCATGCATGTGCAGTTATTCCAGATTTTTCTATTTCCCCATTTTTAACATTTCTAAGATGTTCTTTCAATCTTGTATTTAAGTTCCTTTTTGTTTTTCCTATGTATACTTTTTCACAATCTTTACAATCAATTTGATACATCTGTGATTTGTTGCCTTCATCAATCTTTTCATTTTTGTTGGTTTTAATTTATTTATTTATGCTGTAATCATTTTTCAGTGTCAATTTAATGTTAAATTTGCTGAAAACTTTTTGAATCTGTTATTCATTATTTTATATCTCAGATATTAGTAATTATTTCGCTTTGAGATTTTAAATGAGGAATATTCTGTACTTCTATTGTTTATTTTTTATTATTTCACTCACCTCATACTTCATAACTCCTCGCAAACCCAAGGTTTCGTCACATCATTTGTGACGAAACCTTGGGTTTGCAAGGAGTTATGAAGTATGAGGTGAGTGAAATAATAAAAAATAAACAATATTAAAAAATCTCATAGTGTTATTTCCTATCTACATAACTTAATTCTGTACTTCCCCAAATAAAGAATATTTTCAGAATTGATAAAAGAAGTTTAATAAAATTAAAATGAATCTTATATCATCTCACCTCATACAGTCCATGTTTTGCATAGCACAGGACCACAGTTTCAGGAATAGTCATTCCTATCTTCAGCCATATTTTTGACTGTTGGATTTTTTCTTTCGCCATAGTCTTCTAAACTGCCATGTAGTGTTCATCATATCAACACTAGATGGCAGTTTAGAAGACTGTGGTGAAGGCAAAAATTCAACAATTGGAAATATGGTTGAAGATAGGAACAACTGTTCCTGATATCACGGTTCTGTACTGTAAAGAACATGGAGTGTATGAGATGAGATGATTTAAGATTAATTTTAATTTTATTAATTTGAAAACCTCATAATGTTACTTTTCATCATAAGTTTTATGAAAAAACCTTTTCCTTCAAATAATCCAACAACTTGTAGCCATATTAATGGTGCTCTCTCTCTCTCTCTCTCTCTCTCTTCTCTCTCTCTATATATATATATATATATATATATATATATATATATATCAGAATTTAATATTGATTTGGGGGTGACCTTTTCTTGAAGTTGAGTGAAATGAAGGCCATTTTCACTGGTTTTAAGTAAAAGTTCACCCATTCATTGCACAGGAAATATTCTACTTCAACAAAAAGTTATAACCCTCTAGAGTTATAACTTTTTGGACTTTTGTGAAATAAAATATTTCCTGTGCAATGAATAGGTGAATTTTTACTAGAAACCATTGAAAAAGGCCTTAAAGAAAAGGTCACCCCCAAATCAATATTAAATATTGATATATAAATATATTTGGGGGTGACCTTTTCTTGAAGCTCAGTGAAATAAAGGCCTTTTTCAATTGTTTCTAGTAAAAGTTCATCCATCCATTGCACAGGAAATATTTTATTTCACAAAAGTCCAAAAAAGTTATAACCCTAATATATAATGTTACAATAGTATTTGAGTCCTACATCAAATTTACACACAGCCTTAAACTTAAAAAAAACTAAGAAAAATCTTACCCTAATCTTAAATTTATCCACGTCATCCAACCCCAGTTTTGTACACTTAAATCTTTTCTGACAGTCAGCACACCAATAAAAAAAAAAAAAGGAATTTTGTCATAAATACTCCAAAACAAATAATTGTTAAAAACATAATTGTGTAATTAATTGAATATTTTTACATGTTATGAAAATTTGTATTGTATTCTAAAATACCTTTTACGGGATTCTTGGCCATGTCTTGCAGCATTGTCTTCTCAATGTTTCATCACCTTCTGTGGGTGACATCTTCAGAAGATTTTGCTTGTGTAGATTTTTTGAAGTAACTGCTAATTAGTTGTTAACTGGTGCGATTTTACCGTAACTATGATTTTTAGTAAATAATTTCTAATTGGTTGAGTTAAACGTGGTATCCTGCCCTAGAAAAGTGTCAAATCAAACCTTATCGACAAATATAGTAAGTTATGACATATACCATGATAACAGCAAATGGACAAGCTAGTCTATTCGTAAATTAATGAGTAATTTTTTACATCTTACTTAATGCTCTTTCGAGTGCCTCTTACCAATTTATTATTATTATTATTTTTTACATCTTACCTCATATTTTATGTTTCTTTAAACATGGGAACTAGTTTTCAAGGGGAAACATCTCTCTCATTTTCAACCAACATTATGACTACCAGATTTTCGTTGGAATCTCCATCAATAACGATGCCATCTGGTGTTGATTTGACGAACTTGAAGGTGAGGTCACGTTCATCAGGAATCTCGAAATTCATGGATCTAAATTTGTTCTTCTGAATATAAATCTTCTCCCAAACTGTCAATTCCAAAGACAATTTGGGAGAAGATTTATATTCAGAAGAACAAATTTAGGTGCATGAATTTCGAGATTCTTGCTGAACATGACCTCATCTTGAAGTTCGTCAAATCAACACCAGATGGCAAAGTTATTGATGGAGATTCCAATGAAAATCCAGTAGTCATAATGTTGGTTGAAAATGAGAGAGATGTTTTCTCTTGAAAACTAGTTCCCGTGTTTAAAGAAACATAAAATATGAGGTAAGATGTAAAAAATGACTCATTAATTTACGAATTAAGAACCTCATAATGTTATTTCCCATATTTAACTATGAGCTACTCTATGTTTAACTCAACCAATTAGAAATTATTTTGATGTTTGTATTATTCAATTTCATACATCTCAATGATGGTAAATCATATTTGAAGAGAAAAATTATGTGCTCAGACTGGGACTTTGAATCCAGGACCTTTGGTCTAGAAAGTCAAAGGTCCTGGGTTTGAGTCCCAGTCTGAGCATATAACTTTTCTCCTCAAATATAGAAATTATTTACTAAAAATCATAGTTACAGTAAAATCACATAGTTAACAACAAATTAGCAGTTATTACGAAAATCTACACAAGCAAAATCTCCTGAAGATGTCTACCAAAGAAGGTGATGAAACGTCGAGAAGACAATACTACAAGACACGGCCAAGAATCCCAAAAAGGTATTTTAGAATACTTAACGATGGTCGTGAAAGTCTTAACCAATATAATATTTGTATTGTTTTTTTCAGGATTGTCGCCAGCCATTCCATGGTGGCTCATTCTTTGATCACGAGGGCTTGCCTTATTGTGAAACGCATTATCATGCTAAGAGAGGATCTCTGTGTGCTGGATGTCATAAACCAATCACAGGTAACATCATTTCTAAGGACCAGATTTTTATACAACCCTCAGGGGTCCCCATCTAGGGGATATGTGGATGGCGACCACAAGGTGCCCAAGCTGAGCAAAACATTTCTTCCACTTACTTGTGTTTTGCACTCTTTTAACTTTACTATCTAACCTCTCTTGGTTAACTCTTGTTTTTTCGACCCCAAAGCTATTAGGGCATCCGAGGGCTAGGGAGTCTTTCCTTTCTTCCATTTCTTCTTTCCTTTATTTTCTTTTCTTCTCCAGAAAAGCCTGACCAAAGGCTATAAGATGGCAGCTCCATCACTGGTCTTGCCTTCCTTTGGCCAGCAACCAATCGAAGGGACTATTATTATGCTTTCAAGTATTATACGAGAATGAAGATCACTGGGCCGTCCTATGAAATGCTGGAGGGAAAATTTTCTATAGGATCGTAACAGGCCTTGGCCTAATACTTGGAAGGAAGAAGAAGAAGATTTTTATACACTAAAATTTAACATTGCAACTTAGTATAATGACTTGTTTTTTTCAAGAAATGTAATGTCCCTACTGGAATCCAAGAAAAAAAAATGGTACAAACCAATTAAAACCCTCATTACCATTGGACAACACTACCACTTGTTTCTTCAATCAATGATAAGGTGTAAGATAAGTTATTTTGAAGAGAAAAATATAATTTGTCTCTCAGTGAGAAGTATTAACCCTCTGCATGCCACTGGTAAAATTTCTTTGTCAGAGATTTAAATTGGATCTGCCGATGTGATCGGCTTTGCAAGTTGTTTAAGTATAGTACATGGCAGATAATGGACAGAAGCATCAGAGCCGATCTAATCAGCTCATGGCACCTGAAGGGTTAATAATAAAAACATCAAAAGGAGCCCTACTGGCTTTATAAAATTGTGTTCAAATTTTAAATAAAAGTCTTCTTAAAAAAGGAAGCTGCCATTTGTGTGATTGAGCAATGGTTCCTAGCATTTGGCACTCGGGAATTAACAATGTATAAGAGAAAAATTTGCATTTAGATTGAAGTGCTCTGGTAGCTCAGTTGGTAGAGCATTGGCATAGAAAGCCAAAGGTTCTGGATTCATATACTAGTCGAAGCATATATTTTTCTTACATTTGAAGAGAAAAATTATATGCTCAAGCCTGGGTTTTGAACCCAGGACCTTTTGCACTCTAGCATTTGGTGCATAAGAATTAACAGCGTATATAAGAGAAAAATTTGCGTTTAGATTGGGGTTTCTCAGATAGCTCACTTGGTAGACAATTCTACTAGAGTGTGAAACGTCCTGTATTCAAACCCCTGTCTGAGCATAACATTTTTCTCTTCAAATATAATTTATTCATTATTGAAATGTATGAAATGAATAATAAAACACTGTATATTTTTCTCTTCAAATATAATTTGACTTCCACTGAGAAGTATTAAACTAATAATAAAAATGTAGGATAAGTTTTTCCATGTTTTTATTTGAATTAACATTTTCCAATCCTGGATAGAATCAAAGATGTTTGAAGGTGCAGGAGTTTAGCATAACAGTTAGCATAGTTGTTTTATATGAAAGACAAGGACAGAAAATCCTTGTCCCATAATATGTACTTAAAAAATGTCTAATATATGAAATTGGAGCACAAAATTATCTAAATGGCAACTGTTCATTCCATTGACGATTTTATTATTAATTTAACACTTCTCATTGAAGGATAAATTATATTTGAAGAGAAAAATTTGCGTCTAGATCGTAACTCGCCTCGGTAGCTCAGTTGGTAGAGCACTTGGCCCGGAAAGCCAAGGGTCCCGGGTTCGAGTCCCGGTCTGGGCGAAAATTTTTCTCTTCAAATATAATGTTCATTCCATACTTACTTCATGGCACAACAGGCCTAGAAGGCTCTTTGGCTCACCAACCAGCTGCTGGCCTTACATCCAGTCAGTGTAGGGATGACATATGGTCAGCATAATGGGTCTCCCAGTCGTTGTTGCTGGTTTTCTCAACCTGGAGGTGCTACTTATTGTAGCTACCCAAATTCCTCATAATGTTGGTGGGCACTGGTCCCATATTGGCTGAAATTTCATGAGAAAATTTCTTCCTCCAACTCCTGTAGCTCGGCATCAATGCATGATGCCTTAAACCACTTGCCTATGACGCAGAACGTGTTCTCTCCATATTCCATTTTTTATATCCCTACTCGCACACTATCATGGTCGTACAGTACATTATAATTTCATGTATTGTAAAGCAAATTTTAACAATCACATTTGAAGAGAAAAATTATACACTGAGACTGGGGCTTGAACCCAGGACCTTTGGCTTTCTAGGCCAAGACTCTACCGACTGAGCTATCAGAGCAAGCTCCAATCTAAACACAAATGTTTCTCTTATATACGCTGTTAATTCCCATCCACCAAATGCTATGAAACCTTTGCTTTTATCATGCAAATGGCTGCTTCTTTATTAAGAAGACAATTATTTGGGAATAATTTTTCTCTTCAAATTTGATTTATCCATCATTGAGATGTATGAAATAAATAATAAAAACGTTGCAATTTTAATAAGTTTAATATTAATTTTTACTTCCTATTTTAATATTAATTAAAGCAAATTTTGTTTTTCAGGACGATGCATCACAGCCATGTTCCGCAAATTCCATCCTGAACATTTTGTCTGCGCCTTTTGTTTGAAACAATTGAACAAGGGAACATTTAAGGAACAGAATGATAAGCCATACTGCCATGCTTGCTTTGATAAATTGTTTGGTTGAATAATATCTGCATTGGGTTTTTAAACTTTAAGATTTTATTATGAGTCTGTATATTTTATGGGTATTTAATACTTAAATTTAGCTCTAATTACATAATTGTTGACTGTTGTAATAACAATAGGTTGCATGGGACGGTAACGTAGCTCACAGTGGCTCTCCAATATTGTCTTCCTTTATAGCAAAACAATGTGTGCAAGGTCAGATGTAAAATACATAACGTCCCTATCCATTTTAATGAAAACAAGCAGATATGAAAATAAAGTAAATAATATTATCTCAGTTCAACATGATCCCCTTCCATTTTGAACCAGAGTTGCCAACATCAGAAAACATTCTAAATCATATGCGGTGCAATGGTATCAGTTGCTCTTTGAATGCGATCCTTCAAATCTGCAAGGACATTGTTCGTGAATTGTGGTGGTGCCCCATCTTGTTGAAACATGACAGTTTCAATAACATCATCTTGCTGTAATTGAGGCAACAAAATCAGTTGTAACATCTCCACATACAAATTATCTTGTTCCTTCCTGAAACACGAAGGTGCCATAGATTGTCATCTTTGCAAGACCTAACCACATTAATTATTAAGATATTTGGTCTGTGTATTCTTACCTCTTATGGTTGTTTTTGTTGAACATATATGGCTTGTGAGTCCCATCTTCAGCAATTACAGACTTGAAGAAGATTTCCAGGCTGTAGGTCGTGGTCTTAAGGCATGAAGTTCCCCGACGTTTCGCCAGAGACTGCGTCTGGCATCCTCAAGGGTTGTATTGAGACTGGCAATTTTGTCCACTGTCTGTCCTATTTATACCGTTCACCGCAATGTGTTTTCTGCACAGTCCATTCCTTCATAAGTTATATCTGCCTTCTAATTGGTCAGCGGTAGGGACTTCCATTGCTCCAATGAGGTTGCTGTTTGATGCTCTAGTAGACTGTTCTTGTAGATCTTCTTCAAGATCATCATAGCAACTCCAGCCGTGAAAACCTAAGTCAATAAATTACAGACTGATTTTTTCTCAAGTTGTTGGCCCTGATTCTTAACTCCTGCTCCCTCTGCCTGTGATCCAGTGAACTTGTTAATGAGGTTCCTTTCTCCAGGAATTTCAAAATTCATAATTCTTTCCTTGTTCTTCTGTATGTAGATTTTTTCCCATATGGTTAGTTCATTTTTGTTTTCTGTTTTAATAATTTTGTGTTTATATCTATTTTATGTTTCTCTGACCACACGTGAGCAGCCACTGCAGATTTTTTTACTTCCCTTTTTTTTACATTTCTTATTGTTCTTTAGTTCTAATGGTTAAATTTCTTTTTGTTTTCCCTATGTATATCTTATCACAGTCTGCACATTTTATTTGATGTATTCCTGATTTTTTACCATCATCAATGTTTATCTCGATTGCAGTGGACTAGTGGTTATGCTCCTTGCCTCTGGTCCGAGGGTCGCGGATTCAAACCTAGCCGGGGTCGATGGATTTTTTTAGGATGGAAAAATCCAAGGAACAATTCCTCCGGGAGGGACTTTAAGCCGTGGGTCCCGAGTCTGAAGATTTTCAGGCTCGTAAAAGATCCTTAAGCCTGAATGAAAGGCCTCTAAGCAAAATTTACTGAATTTTCCCGTCCTAGTACTACCTTGGTTTCCTAGATGTCAGTATGAGGCAGAACGCTGACCACAGGCCACTCCTATGACATCTGTAGGAAAACAAGTGTAACTAAATTAGTGTGGTTCAAATTCTTCCCTGTAGGGGGGGGAGCGCCTTAATCTCTGTTAAGGGAAACATGGGCTTACAAGATTGCAAGAAGATCAATCTTTATGTTTTTATTGATTTTTATTAGTTTATTTAAGCTTATAATCATTCTTTGGTACTAAACTAATATTAAATTTTCCAAAAATCTTTTGAAATTTATTGTGTGCCCAAGGGTGATATGTGAATTTCCTGTATTTCTTAAATAGTATTAAATAAACCTCATAATGTTACTTCCTATTGTATTAAAAAAAGAAAAAACCTAACCACATATTTATCTTTGGCATATTTGTTGTGTATTCAATGGTAGGATGTGGCTGTTCATTGCCCACACTCTGTAATTGTGTTTATTGAGAAAAAAGCCACAAGTGTGGAATGGAGCTTTATAACTTAAATAAAATGTTTTCCATCAAATTCTGATTTTCTGCAGCCTCAACAAGATGGTAGCACAATGTTTGTTGTGCAGCATAATCTTCGGCCTCAAGATGATGCAGGACTTGAACACGATATGCGCATTTCTGCAACGAAAAGTGTAAAAACTTCCATTGTTAAAATTCAAGCTCACAACTGAGATGGCAACTCAATGTACGAGGGCTTTTTAAATCCATTTTACAGTGTCTTCAGGTACAGATGGCCTGCCTGAGTGCTCTTCTTCCTAACACTCTCTGTGCGATTGAATTTGTTGACAACCTGGCAAATTATCTCATTTGCAGGGCCAAGTTCTCTACTCTTCACATAAAATCAGCTGTCACTGCTTCGTACATTAATCCTCGCAGATGATCATGGACCTCGGCAATCTTTTCTTCAATAGTAATCATTTTTAATAAGTAAACAAAAACAAGATAATATTTAAATTAATATTGGGAAGTAAACATTATGAGGTTATATCATTAATAGTGCGTGGAGAACATATTTTTAACGACTCACCTCATATAATTTCAAATTTCTTTGATATGAAGTCATGAAGAGGGACAAGATATTGTCTGAAACTGCCAGTATCAAAGAAATTTGATAATCAATTGAGTTGGTGTTTACTTGATGAAAATAATTTGTTAACTTGTCTGAAGAAGGTACAGTGTACCGAAACAGCTGTCACTGAATATATCTTAATAAATATGAAAATCAAATAAAAGTAAGTTTTATTTTTATTAATTAATAAAGAAATTTGAAATTATATGAGGTGAGTCGTTAAAAATATGTTCTCCACTTACTATTAAAAACAAGATAAATTTGTATTTTCACTAAAATGGATAGGGACTTTATGTTCACCTTCTATATTTCCACACTTTGGTAAATTTCTCATACATAAACTCTGATCTTGAAAAAAAAGTATTTCAAAATAGTATATTGAGAATGGGCTGATCAGATTTCTGTGAGAAAAGCAGACGACTGGTCTTAATTATTTACTTATCTAGTTATTTTCAAACAGACCTGTAAAATTGTGGCAGATAATAGCATATGTTATTACTCACAGCTAGGAAAGAGGTTAGAATTAGCATAAGGAAGACGAAACAGCACATATTTTATAAAGACTTGTTTTGTTTCAATAGAGAATTCCAATGGAAGAAGTTGAAGAATAGAGAGAGACGAACAGTCATAATAATTATGTTATTTTTAGTCTGGACATCTTACCTCAATATTAATGTTGATTTGTTCTTGGACATGTTTCAAAACAATTCTGTTTTATTGTCAGCTTTCCCAGACTGGTTTTATTTATGTTGCATTATGTTGCACAAGCTGGATGTCAATGTCAGCTCCATCCTGTGGTTGGCCAAAGAACCTCCAAACAAGGTCACGCTCCATCGGAATATCAAAATTCATAACTCTGTTTCTGTTCTTCTGAATATAAATTTTTTCCCAAATAGTCAGCTCTTTTGTATTTTCTGTTTTAATAATTTAGTGTCTGAATTTATATTATGTTTTTCAGACCAAACATGAGCAGCAACTGCAGATTTTTCAATTTCTCCATTTTGCAGTTGCTGCTCATGTTTGGTCTGAAAAACATAATATAAATTCAGACACTAAATTATTAAAACAGTTAGAAAATACAAAAGAGCTGACTATTTGGGGAAAAAATTTATATTCAGAAGAACAGAAACAGAGTTATGAATTTTGATATTCCGATGGAGCGTGACCTTGTTTGGAGGTTCTTTAGCCAACCACAGGATGGAGCTGACATCGACATCCAGGTTTTGCAACATAATGCAACATAAATAAAACCAGTCTGGGAAAGCTGACAATAAAACAGAATTGTTTTGAAATATGCCCAAGAACAAATCAACATTAATATTGAGGTAAGATGTCCAGACTAAAAATAATATAATTAAAATAACCTCAAAATATAACTTCCTAAAATTAAATATTAGTCATAATGATTTATCAAATTTTCCACATTAATAAAGTTCCATTGTGTTAACTAACAATAAGCAAACCATGCTAAAGCAACTTCTTCCTGAATACACTCCTGTTAGGCTGAAAATAGTATTACGTGATGCTCTTTCATAGTTTCAAAATATATTAATTATATTATTTTTAGTCAACATCTTACCTCAAAATTATAGAACAAGTGTCAGATGACTATATGCACGGAGATTTGAATATTAATCGATTTATTTTCCTTGTTCTTTTATTTGTTATATCAATAATATTTTTAATTATTAGCCCAAATATAATTAGAATTTTAATTGGTTGAGACGGACTAGGTCTAGTTTCATATTGTTTAGTAATTTATTATCAAAATATAAAATCTTATAATGCTGGGATTTCTCTTACTTAGGAAGTGTATTTGCAGAGTATAAGAGTGACATTGATTCAAAATTACAAAAATATAAAATGAATGGGGTAATACGAAGACATTTTGGTAAACAGATGAGGACAAAGACAAAACTAAGATTACGTAACATCACATCAAAAGCTGCTCTAAAATACAGAAGTGAAATTTGGATTTTAAATAAAAGAAACTCTCATAAACTTCAAGTAAGCCAAATGCGCTTCTTACAATCATTGTTAGGAATTAATAGACTGGATCACCAAAGGAACACTATTATCAGAGGAAAACTTGGAGTAACAAGTTTAAATGAAGATATACAAAGATACCAACAAGAATGGAAAAATCATCTGAGGAGAATGGCAAGAAATAGACTTCCAGTATACCCCAACTGGACATAGGGACCAAGGAAGACCAAAACATCGGTGGAAAGATCAAGACCATCTTCACTAGGTTTACCGTACAGGCCACATGGCCTAAAACGAATTTGTTCATGATGATGATATCTTACCTCAATATTAATGTTGATTTGTTCTTGAACATGTTTCAAAACAACATGTTCAAGAACAAATCAACATTAATATTGAGGTAAGATGTTCAGACTAAAAATAATATAATTAAAATAACCTCAAAATATAACTTCCTAAAATTAAATATTCAAAATATATATTTTTGTAACTTTCTACAGCCTGTTGTTTGATCAAAAACTAGAACAATTATATATCCCAAATTATTTTCTCAGGATACTAGAACACTTATGTGGAAATCAAGACTGTTCAATCACCATTGATGGAATAGGGGTTCAAACCTGTCCAGGGTCAATTGATTTTTTAAGATGGAAAAATCCAAGAGAAAAGTTTTCTAGAAGGGACTTAAGCTGTTATACTGAGTTTGAAGATTTTTTGGGTTTGTAAAAGAACCTCAACCCTAAATTAGAGCCTCTGAGCAAAATGTAATCAGTTTCTCCATCCATATAATACCTTAGTTGCCTAATAGGTGTCTCTTTTAGGTGTTGAGCTAACCACTTGTCACTTGCTGTGGGAAAATAAGTATAACTAAATTAACTTGATTAAGTATCTTCTCGATTGGAACACAAAACACTCTTGTGGAATATACAGATAGATAGGTCTGTCCTGGTAAAACTATAGCATCTGGTCAGCCTAATTAAGAATTATATTGATTGATTCATTTTATTAAAATCTGTTTTGATAATTTTAAATTTAGCAATTGTAAGGTAATTGGGTAGTTATTTTTTAACTCTTTAAAAGTTAACATTCATAACTGCATTAGAAACAGCATTGATAAATGTTTTATTGAATTGCTAAATAACATTTTTGTATGAAAAAGCATTTCATATTATGTCAAATTTCATTATTTTTAATAAATATGCTTTCAAGTCTTATACAAGAATTTTCCGGAAGACGCTGAAGGGAAAATTTTCTATAGGATCGTAACAGGCCTTGGCCTAATACTTGGAAGGAAGAAGAAGAAGTATTAACATGTAGTTTAATAAAGCTAATATGAAGTGGCACAATAAGGTAAATTACACTGAGCAAAAAAAAAAAATTTTTTTGTCTCAGAAGAAATATATGTGATTATGATAGTATTTTTTCTCCTGAATCCAAATATGGTATCGGTTTTTCTCCATCATTCAAGGTTTCCGAGAGACAGCATTTATAATTTCAAACACTTTAATATTTTCTACATTCGTAACTACACAAAATTCAAACATTTGGACTCACCTAGAAAGTAAGAAATGACAATTTTCTGCATGGAGCATCCCTCCTGATGGTTCAACAATAATCGGCCAGCATATTAGGATTCCATTTGCCTTGATATATCTTTTCCATAGCTGAAATCATTTGAGTTAGCTCATTTGGTTTTATTTTACAATGGACAAATGGACGAAAAAAGTTTATTAAAAAAATTATTATTTAAATCCATTAATTGAAATTCAGGTTTCCAAGAGACAGGAATTTATAATTTGAAACACTTTAACATTTTCTACATTCGTAACTACACAATATTCGAACATTCAGACTCACCTAGAAAGTAAGAAATTACGATTTTCTGCTATATTTCGCCTGTGGAGCTTCCCTCTTGATGGTCCAACAATAATCGGCCAGCATATTGGGATCCCATTTGCCTTGATATCTCTTTTCCATAGCTGAAATTATTTGAGTTAGCTCATTTGGTTATATTTTACAATGGCCAAATGGATGAAAAAACATTTATTAAAAAAATAATTATTTAAATCCATTAAAAGAAAATTAAATTTAAAAAAACTGTGGGTGATGGAGAAATTCTGAATACATATTTGAAAACACGATAAAAAACTGCATTAAGTACAACTATTGGTTATATTTGAGGAGAAAAATTTTTATATTTGAAGAGTAAAATGTTCGCCTAGACCGAGACTCGAACCCGGGACTTTTGGCTTGCCGGGCCAAATGCTCTACCAACTGAGGTACCAAGGTGAGTTGCAATCGAGACAAAAATTTTTCTCTTATATACGATGTAATTCCCTCTCGCCAAATGCTTTTGAAACCATTACTTCTATCTTTGCAAATGGTTTCAAAAGCATTTGGCGAGAGGGAATTACATTGTATATAAGAGAAAAATTTGCATCTAGATCACAACTCGCCTCGGTAGCTCAGTTGGTAGAGCATTTGGCCCGGCAAGCCAAAGGTCCCAGGTTCGAGTCTCGGTCTAGGCGAAAATTTTTCTCTTCAAATATAATTTATCTTTCAGTGAGAAATGTTAAATCAATAATAAAAACAACTATTGGTACTCATGGGACAAAAATCATGTTGACCAGTGTAATTATTTAGTTTATTGGTCACTTCCGTATCGTATTTTGTTTTCATTATGTGGTACTATAATATTCCATTTCCTGACCTGTTTTGTAAAATTGTTAAGTGGTGAAATGAGACATAGCATGAAATAAGACTTCTCTATATGTATGTATTTTTAATTTTCTTTTGAGCTGTATAAAGACACATTATTTACACTGTCATACTATCATTACTGTTGCTCAAAACACTTTATTTTAATATACAGATTAAGTTATGTGTAAGTCTGAGAATTTCTCAGGATGAAGGCATTTCTGAACTACTAATATACATTATACAGGCTGCAGCATAAGTCAGTTAACCGAAAATGCAAAAATATTATTTTCTGTAGCTTACAACATCTATACAAAAAACAACTACCGAAAATTCTCCCTAGTTAAAAAATTACCTCAAGCAGTAGTGTTTGATTAAGTTATGTAGGTAGGAAATAACAGTATGAGGTTTTATTTAAATTAATATTGGGAAGTAAACATTATGAGGTTATATCATTAATAGTGAGTGGAGAACATATTTTAATCGACTCACCTCATACATTTTCAAACTTCTTTGATACCGACGGTTTCAGACAAAATCATGTCCTTCTTCGGCATGCCGTAGCGTAGTGGTTAAGGCACTGAGCTACAAGCCGGAGGGTCGAGGGTTCAAGTCCCGTTGGGGTCAGGATTTTTAAACTGACCCAAACCCTATGGTGGCACTATGGCCCTGGGGTTGAATCAGCCTCTAACGAAAATGAGTACCAGACGCTTGTTCTGGGGGTAAAGGCGGCCGTCATGCAGGGCTGACAACCCGGCTGACATAAAGTGCCGATTGTCTAGAAAAAGTGGGAGCCTTAACCTCCTACTACCCCAAGGGACTCCGGGCCTGTTGTGGGATCACTTTACTTTACTTCTTCAGTCATGGCTTCCACTGATGAAATTCCGTGATTGTTGATTTCTTTAGTGACATCACTTCTTGTGCTGCCATTTTTGTTGGGATTATAAACTTTGTAATTAAATTTTTATCCACCGGAATATCGATCTATGAATTTCGATATTCCGGTGAATATCATTTCCCAAAAAGTCAATTCCAACGGTTGGATAAACCGTTGAAATTGACAATTTGGGAAATGATATTCATTCAGAAGAATAAATATCGATCTATGAATTTCAATATTCCGGTGAATATCATTTCCCAAATTGTCAATTCCAAGGGTTGGATAAACCGTTGGAATTGACAATTTGGGAAATGATATTCATTCAGAAGAATAAATATCGATCTATGCAGGTTAGAAATTAAAATAATCAATTTAATTATTTCAAGGAGTAGTTTATTTTAAAATATAAGTTTTGAAGGAATTTCGATATTCCGGTGGATAAAAATTTAATTACAAAGTTTATAATCCCAACGAAAGATGGCACAAGAAGTGATGTCACTAAAGAAATCAACAATCACGGAATTTTATCAGTGGAAGCCATGACTGAAGAAGGACTTGATTTTGTCTGAAACTGTCGGTATCAAAGAAGTTTGAAAATGTATGAGGTGAGTCGATTAAAATATGTTCTCCACTCACTATGAGGTTTATTTTAATTTTGTTTAGTGGTTTGTTAACTCACCTCATACTTCTTAACTCCCTCGCATATCTAGATTTGATCACTCTATTTGTGACATTCTCATTGCTGTTCACATTCACAACTCAACGTGAACAGCATTGAGAATGTCACAAATACAGTAACGAAATCTAGATATGCGAGGGAGTTAAGAAGTATGAGGTGAGTCAAGAAACAACTAAACAAAATTAAAGTAGTGTTTGAGATTATATTCTGAAGGTCCTATATTCAAACCAAGTTTCAACCAATCTGATTTTTTTTCCTTGCAACCATGTGCAGTGGTTAACTGACTTATATCACACCCTGTATATTAAAATATCATGAAGAGTTTGTGTAGATTGCTTCAAATACATATTAAAAACTGTTATATATCAGTTATTGAGAATTTTCAGTTTAAGAGCGAGTATTAATATTTCTTATCATTTAAAGAAAATATTAATTCCATCCTTTAAAAACAGATTATTATAAATTACCAGCTTGCTAGGTTGGATTTAACACACCAGATGAACCCCTGTTAGCCATCTTTTCAGAGTAGTTAATGGGTCGCCTCAGTTACTGTGGCAGTATTATAGCCTCACTATGATGGTTGTCAGTATATAAAAGCGGGTGCCGCGACAATGCTTGACAATGATTAATATTCTCGTAGCTATAGTCGGCATATTTGTATTTAATTATATATAACAGTCGCAGGGAAACAAAACGAGCCGCTAGACAATCATCATAGTGAGGTGATAATACCTTACTTACTTACTTACTCACTGGCACTACCGAACCCTAGGTTCATGGCCGCACGGACATAAGTTCTCCATACATCCCTATCCTGAGCTAATGCTTTCCAATCATTCGCTGTATAATCTACTTCCCTCAAATCATAGTTAATGTTATTCTCCCACCTTATTCTTGGTCTACCAACTGAGCGTTTTCCCTCTGGCTTTCCTACAAGAAGCGTCCATGCAAGTCTTTCATTCCCCATATGTGCAACATGTCCTGCCCATCACAGTCTACGAGACTTAACTGTTCTTATTATATGTGGCTTCCTATACAGACCATGGTATTTATTTAACTTTCACAGGGAAAGAACACTATGAGGTTTAATTTAATAATTAAATTAATGTTTTTATTACCTCACCTCATATCCTTTTTCTTCTATACTGCAGTTTCGGAGCTTATCTCCATTGTCAGTAGCCTCTGGTCGACCGGTGTTATGTCGTTTCTTGGCGGTTTCTTAGGTAAGAAGGAAACCGCCAAGAAACGACATAACACCGGTCGACCAGAGGCTACTGACGATGGAGATAAGCTCCAAAACTGCAGTATAGAAGAAAAAGGATATGAGGTGAGGTAATAAAAACATTAATTTAATTATTACACCATGCTATCTTTACCTTGTCGTGGTGGAGTGGCTTGCGTGCTTAAATGATCCTGAGAGCTATGCCGGCGGTAGCATTGCTGCCGATAGGGTTACCCATGCCGGACTGGTCGAAGGTGATAAGCCAGATGATAAAAAGTACCTTGGGCGAAAGAGTGATGGTGTTTCACCGTAAAAATACAACCGTCAAGAAATGCGGACATGGGTTCAACTGGGGTAAAATTTTCCGGAGGCGATAATACCAGTCACAAAATGTCTCCACTGTACATCACTCCAGCAAGCATTCTGCTACTTTGATAGTTCCTCTTCTCTCTCTCTCTTTTTTTTTTTTTTAGAATTTTTGTTATTTGAAGATATGGGGAGAAACAGGTAACTTTTTCTTTGAAACCTAGAAAACATTCTTTTAGTTGTACAACATCCATACTAAACCCACGGCTAAACTGAATCTTCTACTGTTTCACACTTCTAAATGATAGTGCTTTCTCTGTACTCTTTATTTGGTTAAGTGAATGTCCTATATCCATGGGTATTGTGAGAATAAAACAGGAATTCAATATTTTTTAAAAAGAAAAATGAATGTCTGAACTGGGAATTGAACCCCGGACCTCCAACTCTACTGTGCAGTCCATTACACCATTCGAGACATGTTACAAACATTAATATTTCTATGATGATCTTGCAGAAGATTTCCGGGCTGTAGGCCATGGTCTTGAGGCTTGAAGTTCCCCAACCGTTTCACACTGCGTCTGGCACCCTCAAGGGTTGTCTTGAGACTGGCAATTTGTCCACTGTGTGTCCTATTTATACCGTTCACCGCGATGTGTTCGTTGGTTATATCTGCCTTCTGATTAGTCAGCTGTAGCGACTTCCATTGCTTCAATGAGGTTGCTGTTTGATGGTCTAGTAGACTGTTCTTGTAGAGGTTTGCATTCTGCGTTTTTTAGAACCGGTATCCATATTTTGTTGTCTTTTAATGATTCTTCTTTTCTATTGAAACTGTTTTTATGTGTGAATATTTCGATGGCTTCTCATTGTAGACGGGTAAAATAATGTGTGCAATTAGATAATATGTCTGTATTCTGGTATTGTACTATGTGGCCATCAAGTAAAGAGTGTTCTGCTACTGCCGACTTATCCATTTGTTTAAGACAACTGTATCTTTCATTATATTTGAAGAGAAAAATTCTCGCCTAGACCAGGACTCGAACCCGGGACCCTTGGCTTTCCGGGCCAAGTGCTCTACCAACTGAGCTACCGAGGCGAGTTACAATCTCGATGCAAATTTTTCTCTTATGTACGTTGTAATTCCCTCGCGCCAAATGCTTGAAACCATAGCTTCTATCTTTGCAAATGGCGGCTTCTTAGTTAAGAAGACATTTATTGGGAATTTAACACTACTTTATAGCCAGTAGGGCTTCTATTGACGATTTTATTATTAATTTAACACTTCTCATAGAAGGATAAATTATATTTGAAGAGAAAAATTCTCGCCTAGACCGGGACTCGAACCCGGGACCCTTGGCTTTCCGGGGCAAGTGCTCTACCAACTGAGCTACCGAGGCGAGTTACGATCTCGACGCAAATTTTTCTCTTATGTACATTGTAATTCCCTCGTGCCAAATGCTTGAAACCATAGCTTCTATCTTTGCAAATGGCGGCTTTCATGCTCCTTAAGTCTGGTTTTCTACTAGACCATCAATCAGCAATCTCATTGGAGCAATGGAAGTCCCTACCGCTGACCAATTAGAAGGCAGATATAACCAAACACATCATGGTGAGCGGTATAAATAGGACAGACAGTGGACAAAATTGCCAGTCTCAAGACATCCCTTGAAGATGCTAGACGCAGTCTCTGGCGAAACATCGGGGAACTTCAAGCCCGGAAATCTTCTGCAAGATCATCATAGCAACTCTGGTCTTGAAAGCCTTAGTCAATATATTAATATTTCTTTCCACGTGTACAATTATCTTATGTCCTAAGACAGATAGAGTTATTAACAATGTCATCAGGCGACTTCTATTCAAAGTATTTTTAACGAGAATTTTCATTACCTTTAATATTTTGGTGTTAACATGTTCCAGTCCTGAACAAATTTATTTTTATAAAATTAAATTAAATTTATATTTAGTTTAACATAAAAATAATTGATATTTCAGTTAGTGATGCCATTGTGAGATCAAAACAGGAATTTGATATTTCAGTTACTGATGCCATTGTGAGAATAAAACAGAAATTTGATATTTGGATTACTGTAGTGAGTGATCACGGTTAAAGGCATATGAAAGCTGGCTATGTTGAAGCTGTTTCTTCAAGAAAGAACCAATTTAATGGGTTTCTTGCACCCTTACATAACAGACATCACCAAATAAGATAATATCTAATATGTAAAGTATCCAAAAAATCCAAGTGGTTTTTTCTTGAAGAAATAGTTCGACTTAGCCTGCCTTCATATGCCTTTAACCGCAACATTCACTGTAATGCCATTAGGAATCAAAATATTGAATCCTTGATGTTTTTATTAATAATTTAACACTTCTCACTGAAGGATAAATTATATTTGAAGAGAAAAATTTTCACTCAGACCGAGACTCGAACCCGGGATCTTTGGCTTTCTAGGCCAATGCTCTACCATCTGAGCTACCGGGGCAAGTTTCGATCTAGACACATTTGGTGCTGGGAATTACAACATATATAAGAGAAAGATTTGTGTCTAGATCGGAACTCGCCTCGGTAGCTCAGATGGTAGAGCATTGACCTAGAAAGCCAAAGGTCCCGGGTTCGAGTCTCGGTCTGGGCGAAAAATTTTCTCTTCAAATATATTGAATCCTTGTTTTATTCCCACAATGCTCATGGAAGTATCAGAACCAGATGGGATCCCAGCAGTAATGATAAAACCAGGAGGGAAAAAAATTGGACAAGATATACCAGGTGCTTAGTATGATTTGGGGAAAAGCAGCTCTTTCTAACGAATGGAAAGATTTGATTACCATGCCAGTCTGTAAGAAAAGAGAACATGGGACATAAACTTAACCTCGTGATAAGAATTTAAAGAATGGAATTAGAACAGTATGGTTCTAGACCATTGACTTATCATTGCCAACCTCTCACAACGTGGATGTAGAGAACACAAGACCTGATGAAGAAGATTAATTTGATGCATATGTTTGGGCCTTTTTGTTCTTGGATGGAGTTCTTAAAAATTAAACTTGATGGCACAACTGGCCTAAAAGTCCTTGGCCTACTAACCAGGTTCTAGCTTTGCATCCACATGCGCCCTTTATAGAAGTAGACAATTAATCAGCCAGTATAGGAATTATATGTGATCAGCATATTGGGTCCGCAGCTGGTTTATTCAATTTGAAATCACTACTTATGTTAGCTACCCAAATTCTTTGTGGTGCTGGGTGGACACCAGTTAACATACTGGCCAAAAAATTTAATGAGAAAATTTCTTCCATTATGAAGACTTGAACTAGTGAATGTCTCATTGCATTGTGCCAAGGCATGATGCCTTAGACCAATCAGTTACAGTGCTGAACTCAAGTTCTTCTACACAACTTATGTGTACAGTCCTAGAGGGCTACTCTATCTAATAAAATGCCATATTACTTTCATTCATTGAAGACTTTACAATTAAGATTTGCATACGGATATAAATGTATTTGTTTAACATTATTTAGTTTATGTTTTTATTATTAATTTAACACTTCTCATTGAAGGATAAATCATATTCAAAGAGAAACATTTTCGCCCATACCGAGACTCGAACCCGGGACCTTTGGCTTTCTAGGCCAATGCTCTACCATCTGAGCTATCGGAGCGAGTTCCGATCTAGACGCAAAGTTTTCTCTTATATACGTTGTAATTCTCAGTACCAAATGCTATGAAGCCTTTGCTTCTATCTTTGCAAATGGTGGCTCCTTAGTTAAGAAGACATTTATCAGGAATTTTAACACGACTTTATAAAGCCAGTAGGGCTTCTATTGATGTTTTTATTATTAATTTAACAGTTCTCACTGAAGGATAAATTATATTTGAAGAGAAAATTTTTTGCCCAGACCAAGACTCGAACCCAAGACCTTTGGCTTTCTAGGCCAATGCCATTTGAGCTACCAGTGCTGGGAATTACAACATATATAAGAGAAAAATTTGCGTCTAGATCGGAACTCGCCCCAGTAGCTCAGATGGTAGAGCATTGGCCTAGAAAGCCAAAGGACCTGGGTTCGAGTCTTGGTCTGGGCGAAAAATTTTCTCTTCAAATATTATTTAGTTTGCTAAATGTTATAAAACTATTAGGAATTATTAATTGTTAATCTTACATCAATTAATGATGTTTTTATTATTGATTTAACATTTCTCACTGAAAGATAAATTATATTTGAAGAGAAATATTTTCGCCTAGACCGAGACTCGAACCCGGATTTTTATTATTAATTTAACACTTCTCACTAAAGGATAAATTATATTTTAAGAGAAAATTTTTTGCCCAGACTGAGACTTGAACCCAGGACCTTAGACTTTCCAGGCCAATGCTCTACTAACTGAGCTACTGGGGCAAGTTCCAATCTAAATGCAAATTTTTCTCTTATATACGTTGTAATTCCCGCACACCAAATGCTATGAAACCTTTGCAAAGATAGAAGCAAAGGTTTCATAGCATTTGTTGCGCAGGAATTACAATGTATATAAGAGAAAAATTTGCATTTAGATTGGAACTCGCCCCAGTAGCTCAGTTGGTAGAGCATTGGCCCGGAAAGCCTTGTCCTGGGTTCGAGTCTCATTCTGGGGAAAAATTTTTCTGTTCAAATATAATTTATCATGAAAATAATTAAAAATAATAAAGGAACCAGACAAAAAAAAATTGGAAAATAGAACTCTAAAAATGAAACAAATTTGAGGTGAGGTGTTAATTTCTGATTCTATAAACAGATATGTTTTTCCAGGGGAACTCTGTGTATAATGTAGTGCCAATCCATTATAATGCTTATTGCATGCATATTAAACATGGGAAATATTGTTATGTAATGTTGTATATGTACTAAAACACTAGTTAGTGGATAGAAATATGTAAATTGACAAGAGGTCATGCATAAAGGTGCCATTTGTATAATATGTTAAAGAAATACTTTGTGTGTGTTTGTGTGTATTTGTTTTTAATATTAGGTAGATCTGATCTGATAGACATATTGGTTCATGAAGAATGTGCATAATGTAAAATAGTGCATCAGCAATATTACTTTTTTTTAACTGTTCTTTTGATGAGAAATTCAAGAGACACTAATTACTTATTGTCAGCCAATGATTTTACTCACTCTCATTCATTCAAATATGAACAAATGATTCTGATTGGCAAAACTTAGATTACGTTTATATATAATTGTAGGCTTTCATGGCCGGCGTCTTGATCCATATTTGGTTCGTCTTCCGGCCTTATAGGCCATGGTCTGGTTGTCTTCATACTCGACGTTTCGTCTACTGCCAGTCTGCAGCCGACTGTTGAGGAGTTCACAGAGAGCATGCAGTATCTCCTGATGAGGTCTACTGCAGCAGTAGACGAAACGTCGAGTATGAAGACAACCAGACCACGGCCTATAAGCCCAGAAGACAAACCAAATTTAGATTACGTTGTTTGTAAACTGTTCCAAACCCCACCCACCACCCCCAAAGGGAGATTCCTTATATACACCGTGTTCCAAAATGATGAACGGGGTTTCAAAGTTGTTTAATTTCCCTTACATCTTATATATAAGAAACTTACAGGGGATATTTAATTTAGGAAGTTATATCTTGAGGTTATTTTAATTAATTTATTTTCAGGCTGATCATCTTACCTCAATATTGAGGTAAGATGATCAGACTGAAAATAATTTAACTTACAGCGGATTAAAGAGAAACTCTTTGAGTTTTCATAACATCCTTTATAAGTGATGTTTTTATTTTAAAATCATTAGGAAGTTACATTATGAGGTTTAATTTAATGTTTGAGTTTGTATTCTTTAATATTCTTGCCTCATATGTTTATTCTGTTGGATGATCATTTCAAAGTTATTGCTCCATCTTCAGCTTGTTCACAAACTGGTTTTTTTTTTCAAGTTGTCGGCCCTGGATCTGTGTTCCAAAGAACTTAGGGTCGTATACAAATACATTAGTCTCTACTCAAATTACTTCCAATCACTGGTGAGCTGATTCACCGTGAGCAATTGCTGAGATCGAATTAACAGCCGACTTACCGGTCATGCATGAAAGTCGACATTTTCATAATATTGGCAACGAATTACCCAGAATTCTCAGCGATAAAACCACTTCTGTTATTTTCGTCTGCTATAGAGGAACGCATTTATGCTTGCGTCCCACAAATAATACCATATACAATGACGTCTGCGTCGTGCAATATTACGCCGATTCTCATGTTCTTCCAGTTGAATTCTTTGGTAGACTCTATCGAATTCCTCTTCTCCGCGTATACCGAAAACATAATCGAAGTCTTCAAGGTCCGACATCTTGGATAAAGCTGCAAAGGTTTCAAACTACATCGGTTCCCTTCGGGATTTTCACGATAAGTTTCTATCTTGAGCTATGATCTTAAGGTACCTCGTCAGGTAGCTTGCAATTATTATCGCATGAATAGAGTTCTGAGTAAGCAAAATGTATTTGGGATAAAACTTTCTCAGCAGAGAACGCCTTTTACTGTCTAATGTGTTCAAACATTCGACCCTTAGTAATGAGGCTCCTTTCTCCAAGAATTTCAAAGTTCATGATTTTAAAGGAGCCTCATTACTAAGTTCTTTGAAACACATATCCAGGGCCGACAACTTGAAGAAAAGAAAAAACCAGTTTGTGAACAAACTGAAGATGGAGTAATAGCTTTGAAACGATCGTCCAACAGAATAAACATATGAGGTAAGAATGTTAAAGAATACAAACTCAAATATCCATCCACAG
Source organism: Diploptera punctata (assembly GCA_030220185.1). NCBI lineage: Eukaryota > Metazoa > Arthropoda > Insecta > Blattodea > Blaberidae > Diploptera > Diploptera punctata. The sequence goes on from JASPKZ010007464.1 coordinate 410,078, forward strand.
TAATTCTGCCCAAAGGCAGGTCCTTCGCTGCAATCATAGCATTTTCATGCTATGCTTGCAGCTTTACTAGGGAATTATAGGTGTGGTAGCTTTCCACACCGGTGAAGGATGATGATGATGATGAGATAATGATAAGAATGATGACGATGGCCATATGATTTTGGGGACCGTTTAAGCCTTGAAGTTTTCCTGACATTTGTCTTACAGGTGAGGAAAAACCCCGATAAAAACCTCACCCAGAAAAACTGCCCCGACCGGGGATTGAACCCAGGCCCGCTGCATGACAAGGCAGCATGCTACCTCGAGACCACAGCGGTGGACAACTCAAATATGATGTTTTTATTATTAATTTAACACTTCTCACTGGAGGATAAATTTTTATTTGAAGAGAAAAATGTTTGCCCAGATCAAGACTCGAACCCGGGACCTTTTGGATTTCTAGGTCAATGCTCTACCATCTGAGCTACCGGGGCAAGTTTCAATCTAGATGCAAATTTTTCTCTTATATATGTTGTAATTCCCAGCACCAAGTGCTATGAAGCCTTTGCTTCTATCTTTGCAAATGGCGGCTCCTTAGTTAAGAAGACATTTATCGGGAATTTAAACACTACTTTATAAAGCCAGTAGGGCTTCTATTGATGTTTTTATTATTAATTTAACACTTCTCACTGATAATAAAAACATCAATAGAAGCCCTACTGTCTTTATAAAGTAGTGTTTAAAATCCCGATAAATGTCTTCTGAACTAAGAAGCCGCCATTTGCAAAAATAGAAGCAAAGGCTTCATAGCATTTGGTGCTGGGAATTACAACATATATAAGAGAAAAATTTGCATCTAGATTGGAACTTGCCCTGGTAGCTCAGATGGTAGAGCATTGGCCTAGAAAGCCAAAGGTCCCAGGTTCAAGTCTTGGTCTGGGCAAAAATTTTTCTCTTAAAATAAAAAATACATTATAAGTGTTCATTTTGAGCAACTTTCGTTACACAACACACATCTAGCCGAGTTGAATTCCTCCCAAACCTTGGTCAGCATATTGGAGTAATGGAATCAGTAGCAGCAACAATCTTTCTTCTCAAGTCTGGAAGGTCGGCGGGAAGTGGTGGTATGTACACATGGTCCTTCACATATCCCCACAGGAAGAAATCACAAGGTGTGAGATCTGGAGACCATGGAGGCCATTGGGAATAAACCATGTCATGCTCTGACATTCTCGATTCTTTCATTTGGTGTTCGTGGACTTTTCCTTTTACAGATATATTAACTGTCTATACTATCGACGGGGAAAATGTATAAAACACTCTTAAGGTCGCATGTTTGGACGCATTAGACAGTAAAATGCCTTCTCTGCTGAGCAAGTTGTATGCTAATACGATTTTGCTTACTCAGAAATCTGTTCATGCGATAATAATTGGTTAAATTTGTAAGCTACCTGCGGAGGTAGCTTAAATGAGCAACTCAAATTAAAATCCCGAAGGGAACCGATGGTAATCGATGTACTTTGCTGCTTTATCCAACATTTATCCAAGATGTCGGACCTTGAAGACTTCGATCATGTTTTCGGTATACACGGAGAAGAGGAATTTGATAGAGTCTACCAAAGAATTCAACTGGAAGAACAGGAGAATCGGCGTAATATTGCGTGTCGCAGACGTGTTTGTATACGGTATTATTTGCGGGATGCAAGCATAAATGCATTCCTCTATAGCAGACGAAAATAACGGAAGTGGTTTTATCGCTGAGAATTCTGGGTAATTCGTTGCCAATATTACGAAAACGTCGACTCTCATACATGACCGATAAGTCGGCCGTTAATTCGTTCTCAGCAATTGCTCACGGTGAATCAGCTCACTAGTGATTTGAGTAGAGAGTATTGTTCTAACATACGACCCTTAATGTACAGTATGGAACTCAGCTCCATGTGTCTGAAAGGAATTTGCTGTTTCAGCTGTTACTGCTGCGAGAAGTAGGGAGATGTACCTCCTCTCACTCGAGCTATAGTCCATAAAGAGAAAAATTTAACAAAGATATAATTAAAACATTTTGTCTGTACATTCTTACCTCTTAGAGCTGTTTTTGTCGAACATGTTTCAGAGCTTATTAGCCCCATCGTCAGCGATTAAAATAAAGATAAAGATATTGGAGGAGATAAACATTTTAAAAGAACTTGACAATGAAATAATTTTAAACAAGAACACACCCAGTAAGAAAAGTTCTATCTACAGAATTACCACAAAAACAGACAGCAGTGTAATAATATTTGAAGAGAAAAATTATACGCCAGATTTGGGTAATAACCTTATGCTGATAATGTGATTAGTTCTGAAATTCCTACAGTTAAAAAAAAACAGTAATCAAGTTGAGGAAATCAGTATCTTGCAGGTATAAAGTGAAGTGTGAAAGCTAAAAATGATAATAGTTCATTTTCCAAGAAAACAGTTTTGCAGTGTCATTTTCCTATATGTGTAAAATTGGTTTCCTTCAGTTTATCTGTAATAAAATGAGTTGTAAAAAAAAGTTGTTTTTTTTGCATTGTGTTTAATCAGTAATTTTTATAAGATTAGATTATAGATTTGCTACTTAACCTTTTGAATGCCACGCCCGGCATGCACCGGTGAAAGTGTGTGTACAGCGGTACGCCACGCCCGGCAAGCTCCGGTTTTCAATCTTATTATTTGAAATATTTTTTTCCCGAAGTTTTTACTTCAATAAACTAAAATTATTTTTCGTTCTGTGTTTGTACATCCTTTCTTAGCAATACTTTGCACATCCCTTACGGAATAACGGTACAGTCTGGTTGTAAATGGATTTTCTAAAGGAGGGTGTATATTCATGTTACAAGGCCTTTTTTTTGGCTGTGGAATAATGCAATTTCAGGATTTTCTCTTTATTTATTTTATTTTTACTTGAAAAGATACCTGGCCAAGGGATAGGTCGTGCTGTGAAACACAGTGATTCTTGTCTGAAAGTTGACGAAAATACAATAAGCGAGTTTATTGTGTCAGTTTTATCAGAAGATGAGAGTGACAGTAACAGTTCATCAAATGATTATTCGTTTGACGAATGTGATAGTAGTCCTGTTTCTAAGAGAATATTATTACAATCTAAGCCTGTAAATAGTTAAAGCAAGTGATGTAGACCTAAATGAACAGGGTGTGTGTGACAGTGGAGGGCGTGTCGCGCCAGAAGAAACACATGGCATAAAACAGCTTTTTGACTGGAATTTTTTCGAACCCAGTACCATAAAAAATGTTCAACAATATTTAATATTATAAGTGTTTAGTGATAATGCCATCAAAATTATTCAATGGATAAATGTTTTAGTGATATTGATAACACATTTCAATAAAGACACCGTGTTGAATTCGAACCTGGGATCTTTACAAGTGGAAGCAACACCGTCTAACCTTCAAATAAATGTATAATAGTGAGTTTAAATTAAATTTAGCATGGCATGTAGACAGTAAATTATACTTTATATAGGTTTATATTATATAGTATGGCGTAGTACTTTAAATTTAAAAAACCTGGCACCCACAGCCCAGCTGGCAAAAGGGAAACTCGGCAGTCAAAAGGTTAAAAGTTAAATGCTGAAAAATTGGCATAATGTGATTCTGATCATTTTCAGCTAATACTCTTCAATTGTATAATTTTATATTTATTTCCAAGTACAATATATATATATATATATATATATATAATATTTATTCATGTACTCGTACAGCAATCTTTTCCCTCCAATAATCTATATTTTTCCAAATCATATTGCCCCAATCCTTTTCTGATTATTATCTGTTGTATTACACATCCAAGTTAACTGTTTACGGGCGGAGGGGAAGAGTTTTAGCGCTAGTGTCGCCGATCGACTGAATCTATGGAAGGGATGTAGGAGAAAACTGACATCCGATCACTTACTGAAATTTTTCAACTTCAAATGTGGGGGGAGAATCTCTAAACACGTGTGAAAGATCTTGACATGGTTGTCAAATAAGTCATTTAAGCACTGAACGCTCAAGCAGTCGGATCATTTAAAATCACAGTATTTGTCGTCTCTCCGTTACCAGTCTGACAATAACTCACAAGTGGCAACATGTAATGAGAAGGGCAAGGAAGGGACAGCTCATTCATGAGAAGGGCAAGGAAGGGACAGCTTATTCCTAGACGTAACCCCAAAAGTAACAGGGTTGTCAAGTTAGATATTCTGCCACTGACAGCGCAGAACGACGGATCATTAAAGTACATAGTATTTGTCAGCTCTCTACCTGCCAATCAAACAACATAATACAAAGGACAGGAAGTGGCAACATAGTAAGGAATAGAAAGAGAAAGACAGTTTGTTAGTTAACATATTTTCCACCTGCACAAAACACTTGGATGGGTAATATCCCTGTATCCAGGAGTTACTAGATTCACCTTTTCTTCTTCAGCCTGATGGTTTCCATTCCAGAATCTGCTTGGGAATCCTTGTATCTCCATTCATTTAATGTGTCAATAACATGAAAACTATTTATAGTCTAAAATTGAATCCTTCCTTCTTCAATTGTTGCTTAATCTGTGCATTTCTTATCCTTAACATTTTTTTAATGTCTAAGAAAGTTAATTTTGGTTGCCAAAATTTTGTTTTAAAATTACACTGAGCAACAAAAAAGAAATTTTTTTTTTGTCTCAGAAAGAAAAATATGTGATTCTGACAGCATTTTTTCTCCTGAATTCAAATATGATATCGGTTTTTCTCCATCATGCAAGATTTCCAAGAGACAGGCATTTATTATAATTTCAAACACTTCAATATTTTCTACATTCGTAACTACACAATATTCGAACATTTGGACTCACCTAGAAAGTAAGAAATGACGATTTTCTGCTATATTTCGCCTGTGGAGCATCCCTCTTGATGGTCCAACAATAATCGGCCAGCATATTAGGATTCCATTTGCCTTGATATCTCTTTTCCATAGCTGAAATTTCCTGATGAAAGTGTTCCCTGTGCTCATTGCTCAATGGACGAAAAAATGTTTATTAAAAGAATAATTATTAATTAAATAAAAATAAAATGTAGTTTTATTTGATGTTCATATTTATTATATAATTCAGTGACAGAATAATTATTTAAATCCATTAATTGAAATTGAAAAAAAAAAAAACTGTGGGTGATGGAGAAATTCCAAATACATATTTGAAAACACAATAAAAAACTGCATTAAGTACAAGTATTGGTACTCATGAGACAAAAATCATGTTGACCAGTGTTATTACTTCCTAATGTAATTTATTAATATATATTATTTTCATGTCTTGCATTTTAAATTATGGATCTGTATACATCATGTTCCATTATAATTCTTATCATATCTTCCATCTTGGGAATAATTATTATATATCTGGCTTATCTTGGCAAAGAGAGATGGATATATAAGGGCAGATTCTTGACTGCTTTTGCCCAGTTACAAAAGAAAGCATTCACCCTGTTGTCAGTTTTCATCTTCTCCCTTACCCCTATTAACAGTTGGTGAAGAAAAACTGACAACACTGGTGCGAGTGAGCAGGAAGAAGAAGACCAGGACGTCCACTCAAAAGACTTCTGGATGGTGTTTCTCTTGAGGCGGAAACAGGTCAACAAATGGTCTAAATTCGTCAATGTACTATGATGATGATGATGATTTAAGAAAATCATATAAAACCTTGATAGCTTTATTTATTAAATAAACATTGGATTAATACGTCCCAACCTCCTCTTTCAAATGCTACCAACATTAGCCATTTTGAAATTATAACTGTTTATTTTACTTATAAGTGGAACACACTGTATACAATTGATAATTTTATTAAATTTTAACTCACCTCATATTTTGTCTTTTTTTTAACTAGTTTCAGAGCTCTTGCTCCATCTTCAGTATTTTCTCAACTGTTATTCTGTCATGGTTGATGCAGTTTCTTCCTCTATCAGTTTCCTAAGAAACTGTGCATCACCACAACAGAACAGTGCTCGAGAAAATTGTAAACATGGAGTAATATCTCCGAAACTATCGAAAAATAAAACCAAATGTGAAGTGAGATGAATTTAATTAATGGCAATTATATTATTAATACTTCATAACCTACAGCCATCGTATGTCCAGCTCGAAGTTTAGGTTATACGAAGGGTAAAGGGAGAAACTCGCCCTCAACTGCCAATAAGGAGATAGTTGAGTGGGAGTAGATGTCTGCCACAACCAATCACTGCTCTTGATGCAGCTATAGTGCGCTAGTAAGGTTTGAAATTCGTGAGATGTTGTCAGCTGTATGTCTGCTAACCATATACATAAAGTGGCCACTCCCACTGAATATCCATATCGGCAACACTGTCGTGAAAATGTCAAGGCCGGAGAATCAGTGGCTGTAGTATAACATTGCTTCCCACTAACATGGAAACTATCAGCCATTGCATGCAGAAACCTACTTTTAAACTTCTCTCAGAGAAGCATGTAATGTACTAAGATCTTATCAAAAAAATTATCTGCCGTTTTTAACTGCAAGTCACATAATTATATGTTATTAACACATGTGGATGTGGGGACAGCAGCCGGCTGGCCAGCCAAGGGCCTTCTAGGCCTGTCACGCTTGGAGTTTTTTTTTTTTTTTTTTTTTTTTTCCGTTTCACCCTCTTATTCAAATGTTCTAAAGCTCTTGATTTGTCATCATTCGCTTGCAGGCTTCCGAATAATATTCAGCAATTTGGAATGGTGTTCCAACTATTTTCTGAAGATCAGCACAGACATCAAGTGATCCTTGTTCATTATCGTATTTGTGCTCTTGCATACTATGTAGTGTGGAGAGTCTAGTAGCTTAATTTTATGTAGATGTGCTGCCAAGCAATCATGACCAGTTTCAAGGTCAGAATCCAGCAATAGCAACAAACTGCGCAAAGCTAATGGACTCCCTGCATGTGTAAAATGGAGTGCAGTGAGGCGGGACGCAGTGCTGATGGCAGGTTGTGAGGATTATCCTATCTGCCAATTCAAGAATTGCATTACTTTCCTGAGTTTAAATGAGAGATTTGGCACTGGATTTTAGTGGCTTGCAGTTAATTTTTTGGACACACCGTCAATATATCATAATGTTCCTCTCGGAGAAATTTCATGATAGGTTTCGGCATTTATTGGTTGAAGTTTCCTTGTAAGTTTGTTTTCCCCAGATATATTTTTTTAAAAGTATTCCATTTAATTTTATATAATCAATTTGGGAATTTTTAACATTATGAGGTTTAATTCATAAGAATTAAATGAATCGTGATTTCTTCTTACCTCATACTTCTATGTTTTTTTAAACACAGCACTGCAGTATCAGCGACCATCGTCACCACCTCAGCTGTTTTCACGACTGTCAATTTTTTCTTTTGCCAGTAATTATCCAAACTGCCATCTGGTGTTCTTTTGAAGGAACTATTTTCTAAACTGCCATCTTGTGTAGAAAATAATTCCTTCAAAAGAACACCAGATGGCAGTTTGGATAATTACTGGCAAAAGAAAAAATTGACAGTTGTGAAAACAGCTGAGGATGGTGACGATGGTCGCTGATACTGCAGTGCTGTGTTAAAAAAAACATAGAAGTATGAGGTAAGAAGAAATCACGATTCATTTAATTCTTATTCCATTTAATATTTTGAATTCCATTCTTCCTTTATTTATTCTGTGTGTTATGTCATCTGCTTGTCTTGCATACTTGTTTCTAAAATGTTATTTTCTATCATCATCATCATCCGGTATCACGGCAGCTGCCACCGTCTTCCGGAAACCAAATGCCATTCCTCTCTATCCATCCATTGATCTTCCTCCATTCCTCTGATATTCATAGCTGCTTGTACCCCTTCTATCCAAGTTTTCTTCGGTCTTCCTCTCTTCCCCCTTTCCATTGGGATCCATTCCATAACAATTTTTGGCAATCTTTGCTCTGGCATTCGTTTGACATGACCATACCACTGTAATCTTTTCTTGTCTATGATGTCTGGCTCCTCTTGTACACCCTTATTTCTTTATTTCGTATTCTATCCATTCTAGATTTTCCAGCTGATCTTCTTAAAAAAATACATTTCTGTTACTTAAAATTATGGCGCATTTCCCCTGGTATAGGAATTTGCCAGACTTCAGCACCATTAGTGTTAAAATGCTCTGAATTATGGTTTGATATATTTGTAATTTTCTATTTTTTGTAATATTTTTGCTCCACCAAACAGAGTTTAAAGCATTTATTGCTTGTTTTGTTTGTGCGATTCTATTTTTAATTTCCACTGTGTTATCGCCTGAATGGTCTAATTTTGTAATAAAAATAATTCTCCTTACCCTCCTCCCATCACTCCATGTATAAGCAGTGACATCAAAGCTGTTAGAACTCCAAATATCAGTTTATTCCACTGTAACATAATATTAACACCAAAAACACGAAAGTTATGCAATTGTTTATGAACCAGAACATGTCTGAATATTGGAATAGTTGAAAAAATAAACATCACACATCAATTATCTGTAAACGTACAAAATATTAACACACAGCACAAATAAGATTTTTTAGATTTTAAATGAATCCTTGTAGAAACTTTTGTAAAGCAATGAAAGAGAAATGACTTCTGTTTGATACTACTTGGTCAAGAATAATTTGTAAACAAAAGTTATGACATAATATAAATTTTTTTTTTTTTCAAATTCTGTTGAAGCAAGTATCGTCTCATATTTTGTACATAATTCCTCTTTGTACCCTTCCTTTGCCTTCTATCTCTCCATCTGCACCGTGTCGGTGCTGGATCGTACCAATGTTGTTGACTATTTAACTCATGCCCCAAATGGTAGTCAATGACCAATCATGTTTCAATGATTTCTCTTTTACAACTAATCAGAGTCGTGTTTCACGATATATTTATCAGTGTTATAATTACCATATTAAAGAAAGCTCCTCCTTTTTAATATTCTGAACAGGTCTGACCATTATTTTGCAGTGACTGAGCCCATGAGAAATACGGCTACCAGATTGTATATATAGTGCATGAATGTCAACACATGCCGCATGCGGGAGTTAATATAAAAACATTTGTAGCAATTGAATATACCACCAAAAAAAGAAACCACTGTTTGCACTTTCTTAAATGTATTTTTTCCCAGGTAACAATCCAGAAAAATATAATTGTCATATTTACATCATACGACATCAGAAATTAATTAATATACAGTTTGATGTTTCATTTTTTCTCCACTAGAGAGCATTCTTACAATATTGCGTTCCTTTGGCAATAAATAGTATGATCTGGTTGCAGTGATAAACAAAAGAAGCAGTAGAAGCGTACCTATCGTTTCTCATTTGTTTTCAAACATCGCCGTTTACATTAAATATAATATAAATATTTTAAAATAACTGTAGTTAAACAATGATTTGTGAGTAAACAGCTTAATTTTATTCGTTAAATAGTCATAACAAATGTCACTCTTGATTTCCAAATTATCTAGATAAATTCACTTCGTGAGTCGTGAATTTATCGATAATTTGGAAATCACTCATGGCATTACTTATGATAACTACCTTGAGTTGAGAACATAGATTGCTCAAATTAACATATCTTTGCCCAGGCCCATAAAAAGCAAAGATTAATTCACCTTTCCTCAATAAATTGTTATGCATGTAATATATTGTAAGCTATACAGATGACAATCGTGGAAGTTGCAAGGAAAGAGGAAATCATATTCGCTTGAGAAAGCTTTGGAAGTTTATACTCATATCTGACACTGACTAGCTACTAAATCAATAGACAGAAGTTAACTAAAAGCTGGTAACTTATATTTAATAAGAGTCAAAAAAAACAGTCAGATATAACATTAAAATAATAAAAGATAATTAGTTTGACATTGAAAAATAAATTGAGAAAAGAAACAATAACCTTATCGGTCATCTAAACAAAACAATAATGATGAAACATACGTACTCTCTTTCACACACACTAGTCCCGCCAAGGGGCTAAGGTACACAGTCCTTGTGGCCCTACCCTGATCTAAGGGATCAATAAACAAAACAAGCTCCTCCGAGCTATATCGACTTGATCCTTTGATTAATAAACAGATTATGACATTGATGTTAGTAAGCGCAGCTTATTTGAGGGTTCACCAGGAGAGGGGAGGATGTGCGATAGAACAAGGCGCATAAAGGAAAAAGGGGGGGTATGTAGGAGAGAATTTGGCACTGTTCACTAAGATCACAGAAGAAATGGAGATGCGATGACGTATAAGTTGCACAGTATGACGTAATCCATGTATCAAAAACTTGATTTTGGTACACATCTATTCTCATGTTTCCTCTTCCATCTATTTCAATTCCTTTTTTCTCAATGTTCTTTTTCCACATCTAAGCTATGGACTAGTGCAGATCTTGTATATACGGCAAACTCCCGATTATCCATGCGCGTATTATCCGGGCATGACTGTATTTTTTAAAAATGAAGATAAATACTGTGCTGTATTTTGCATTGTTATGAAAAAATGCTTTATTTTTAAACATGCTACTGTGAACTGCACTTAGAAACTAGCACAATAGAGTAACCTTCACTCACAACCCCCTCCCCTGATGCGTTTAATTGTACCAACCAACATTCTGAGAATACAATACAATTTTGGAAATTTCCGTTGTGTGAGTCACTGAAAGTTTGTTGTTACAGTTTGAAACCACACATATGCTGTGGCAGTGAGTTTATCACTGGTTAGTAGTGTGGTCATCAGTGGTTATCGCTGGTAAGTGTGGATATCAGTGGTTACTAGTGTAGTTGTCGCTGGTTACGACGGGCATTTTGAATAACTGTTGTAACCAGAGTGGTCATGACAGGAAATAGTCCTTTTTTTTTTTTCATTTTTACGAGTAAAATAAAATAATAATTATGACTTGCACCTAAATACATTTAATATAACATTTTATTAATATTTGTTGCATTTAAGTAGTGTTAAAGTGGGTAAATAAATTTCTGACCAACTTCCACGGCGCCGAATAACGTAATTGGAATATCCATGTTTTTCGATTTTCCATGCATATCTTGGTCCCAATTAACACGGATAATCGGGAGTTTGCTGTAGTTTACATAGGAAAAATCACCAATCAACTCTTCGAGTAGAGTAACCATATAATGGAATCATGTCATCGGCTACGGCTGGAAACTTCTAGTGAAGAATGAAGGAGGGGAATTTTTAAAGAAGCAGGTAATAAAAGTAAAAGTTTCTGGTGTAGCACCATGCAGGATGTTGTAACTTTCAGTTACGTAATTGTGGGTGGGGCATTTTTGTTTATTTGATAATGTCCTGATACTATTTGATGCAGACACAAAATTAATTTATTTAATTTTCACAGGGGAATAACACTATGAGGTTTAATTTAACAATTAAATTAATGTTCTTATTACCTCACCTCATATTCTTTTTCTTCTAGACTGCAGTATTGGAGCTTATCTCCATCATCAGTAGCCTCTGATCGACCGGTGTTATGTCCTTTCTTGGCGGTTTTCTTTTTACTTCTATCGGTGGACTGATGAACCTCTGGATCAAGTCAGAATTTGCGGTAGTTTCAAAATTCATGAGTTTATATTTTTTTGTTTTTTTTGGATGTGGATTTTTTCCCAGACTGAGAGTTCTTTTTGTTTATCACAAAATTCATTATTAATCTCATAATCATCATCATCCAGGGATTAAGCCTGTTGGCTCGTTTCGGTTCCATGAAAGCTTAGAATTGTTCAGACCATCTTCTGTGTAGACGTCCAACATTTCTCCTTCCATGCGGTTTATAATTTAGCAATAATTTTGGAAATCTTTCTTCTGGCATTCTATCAATATGTTCTTTCCAGTCGTTCCTATATTTAATTATTCGGTCTGTAAGTTTGAAAATATTTAGTCCCTTTCTTATATTTATATATTAAATTTGGGAATTTTTAACATTATGAGGTTCAATTCATAAGAATTTAATAAATTGTGATTATTTCTTACCTCATACTTCTATGTTCCTTTAAACACAGCACTGCAGTATCGGCAACTCCTTGTCACCATCGTCAGCTGTTTTCACGATTGTCAATTTTTTTCTTTTGTTGATAATTATCCAAACTGCCATCTGATGTTCTTTTTAAGAAATTATTTTCTAAACTGCCATCTGGTGTTCTTTTTAATGAATCATTTTCTAAACTGCCATCTGTTGTATTTTTGAAGAACTTTGTAATCAAGCTCGGTTCATCTGGAATTTCGAAGTTCATGGTTCTAGTATGGTTTTTTTGAATATATATTTTTTTCCCAAACTGTTAAATCTAAAGAACATCAGATGGCAATTTGGATAATTATCAAGAAAAGAAAAAATTGACAATCGTGAAAACAGCTGACGATGGTGACAAGGAGTGGCCGATACTGCAGTGCTGTGTTTAAAGGAATATAGAGGTATGAGGTAAGAAATTATCACGATTTATTTAATTCTTATCCTTTCTTATATCTTCATTCCTTTTCTTATCCAGCAGAGCATATCCTGCTACGAGGGCGGATCGGAAAGTAACGCCCAATAATTTTTTTCTGCCTTGGTATTGCAGCTAGAATGTTGAAATTTCACAGAGATATAGTTTGAAGTTTTCACTACAGATGGTATTTTTTTCTCAGGTGCACCTCTTGCGAGAGAAGCTTGAACTATGCAACAAAGATGGCGCGCATGCTACAGTCGTCCACCTGTGAGGAACAGAGAAGTGTTGTTCGATTTTTGTGGGCCAAAGGGCATAAACCCAGTGAAATTCACAGGGCCGTGTGGCATGTATGGGGATGATTGTATGGACCGTAGCAATGTCTCCAGGTGGTGCACATTCTTCCAAGAGGGACGCGTGAACCTTAGTGATTCGACACGCTCCGGCCGGCCGACAACAGCAGCAATCCCGCAGAATGTCAGAGGCATTGAGGTGGCAATTCTGAACGACCGGCGTGTGCAACTGCGAGCCTTATCGCAGAAGTTCAACATTTCCTATGGTGCGGTGTACGATATTGTTCATGAAAATTTGAAATTCCGTAAAGTTAGTGCTCGCTGGGTGCCTAAGAACCTGACAGACGACCACAAGGGCCAGCGAATGATGGCAAGCTTGGACCACTTAACGCGGTACACCGCACAAGGACATGACTTTCTGGAAGGAATCGTCACAGGTGGATGAGTCGTGGGCGTACCACTACACGCCCGAAACAAAAGCAGGCATCAATGGAGTGGAAACATGCTGGTTCCCCAGTAAAGAAAAAATTCAAAGTGACTCAATCTGCCAGGAAAGTGCTTGTGACAGTGTTCTGGGATATGCATGGTGTTTTATTGGTGGACTTTGCTGAACACGGGACCACTGTGAATGCTGCGGCCTACATTAAAACTTTGGTGAAGTTGCGTCGTGCCATTCGTGACAAACGTCACAACATTAACGTTAAACTTCTTCATGACAATGCTCGCCCCCATGTTGCTGCTGTCGTTCGTCAGAAAATCGCCGAATTTGGTTGGGAGGTGCTCCAGCATCCACCATACAGTCCGGATCTTGCACCATCGGACTTTCATCTGTTTGGTCCCATGAAGAAATTCCTGGCCGGCAAACGCTTTGAGACAGATGTGGAAGTGAAATCAGCAGTGCGCAGATGGCTACATTCCAACCAAACGGACTTCTACGAACAGGGCATATTGAAACTGGTAACACGATGGGAAAAATGTGTTGAGAAAGTTGGTGACTATGTCGAAAAGTAGGTAAAAGATGTAAGTTCATTTGTGATTTTTTTCCTTTTTTTTTTTACTATTAAACTTTTTAAAAAAAAAATTATTGTGCATTACTTTCCGATCCGCCCTCGTATATTTCTTAAAAATCTCATCTCAGCTGCTTCCAGTTTATAATCTCTCAGATCATATTTTAGTTTTCATAAAGGAGATGAATAAAAGAAGTGGAAAGACAGTTGAATAATCCTGTGATTGGTTAATTGAGGTGTATTGGAACCTTGAATCAATAATTGATAGGAAGTAACACTAGGAGGTAATACCAAGAGATTAAACTATATATGTACCTCACATATTTTTCTCACCTGGATATGTTCAATGTTCAGCACAAGACAAATTTTTAAAAAATATTCAACATCAGAATTGCACCAAAAAATAATTTGTCTTAAAAAATCAATCAAAACAAAAGTGACAAAGTAAATGTAGGTAAGAAAACAAATTCATCAGATGAAATGTGGGGAATGTGAAAATGTATACATAGGAACAACCAAAATGAACCTGAACACGAGAACAAAGAGAGAATATATGGGGAAATAGAAAAATCTGCAGTAGCTGCTGATTTATGGATTGAAAAAAATTATAGAAATGAAGAGAAGTAAAAATTTGCATGGAAAAACCAATAGAACTCTAAGATTGGGGGGAGGTAAACTACTTCCTAAAGTATGACAAATTAATGAATCTTGAAATTCATTGGAGAAAAATTTGATAATGAGGATAATATGCCTAATACCAGAGAATGAATACATGTATATAAGAATTAAATGAATCGTGAATTCTTCTTACCTAAACACAGTATCAGAGAAACATTTTGTCCATCGTCAGCTGTTTTCACGACTCAATTTTTTTTGCTGATAATTATCCAAAAAAAAAAAATATATGCATATAAATGAAAAAATTGAAGATAATAAAGAATCAGGAATATATCAAATAAAATGTGCAGATTGTGATAAAGTATACATAGGGGAAACAAAGAGAAATTTAAACATTAGAACTAAAGAACACAAGAAATGTAAAAAAAAGAGGAGAAATAGAAAAACCTGCAGTTGCAGCTCACGTTTGGACAGAAAAACACAAAAGAGATGTAATACAAAATTATTAAAACAGTTAGAAAATACCATCATTTTGGAATATATTAAACAGTACCAACTAAACTGGAAACACCATCTTGAAAGAATGAGTTCAAATCGGATCCCCAAAGCTGTTTATAATTATATACCAAGAGGACGAAGATCTCTGGGCCGTCCTATGAAACGCTGGAGGAAAAATTTTCTATAGGATCGTAACAGGCCTTGGCCTAATACTTGGAAGGAAGAACTTATGATATGGGGAAAAAAATCTATATACAGAAAAACAAGGAGAAAATTATGAACTTTGAAATTCCCGGAGAAAGGAGCCTCATTACAAAGTTCTTTGGAACACAGATCCAGGGCCGACAACTTGAAGAAAGAAGAAATCAGTTTGTGAAACTGCTGACGATAGAGCAATAGCTTTGAAACATATGCCCGACAAAACAATTATATGAGATAAGAATGTTAAAAAAAATACCTCAAATATATATATAGAAAACATTGGATGGCTAACACAACCGTTTAAACCTAGTTAAGAATAAAAATGGTCTCCAAAACATATCCAGGTAAGAAAATGCAAGGTGAGATGTATATCTCCAATCTCTTGATAGCTTTAACTGTATTTGACATTAATAATTCATATATTAATTCAGTACATTTATTCTGTACATAAAATACTCCTCTGTACAAATTATAAACAATAGTGAAAACTTCATTTATATACAATTTAAAAAATCCGATTGAGGGTCTTTCCACTTTTCAGCGGTTGCCCTTTTACCAGCCGGCTGCTGGCCCTTCACATCCACATGTGTCAATCACAGAGGTAGATGATCAACAGCCAGTGTAGGGGGTGACATGTGGTTAGCATGTCGAGTCCCCCAGCCGTTATAGCTGGTTCCTCAACCTGGAGCCGCTACTTATTGTAGCTACCCAATTGCCTCACGATGCTGGGTGGGCACCGGTCCCATACTGGCCGAAATACCATGAGAAAATTTCTTCCCCCATGGAGACTCGAACCAGCGCAAGTCCCGTAGCTCTGCGCCAAGGCTTCCTACCTTAACCGCTCGGCTACGGCGCGGGACCAATTTAAAAAATAATAATCTAAAATATTTTAAAATTGTGTAGAATTCATAAATTGCAGTTCTGGTGAATTATACAATTTCAGTAAATATCACTTCATTTTGCACTTCGAGAATTCTGTATCTTGAAGCAAAATAATGGTAAACACCAGTATGATCTTTATTTTGAAATTAACGATGTTTTTCGAAAACAATGTTTCCTATTTCCTTTCGATATTCAACCCAATTTTGATTATGGCTGTTATTCCAGAAATAAAAGGAAAATAATACTCTCTGACAAAACATCATTAACTTCAAATGATCCAAGACACAGAATTCTACAACAAACTATTTCTCACGTGAGAACCAGAGAAACGAACTCCATTACTTAACTTTTACAGGAATTAATCACTATGAGGTTTAATTTATCGTAAAATCAAATGTTTCCTACCCCTCCTCATACAAATCATCTAAGTAGATCGCAATTTCGAGACCATAAAGGTCACCTTCAATAGTATTTTGACAACATAACATCAGTCGCCAAAATAGTACTGAAGTTGAGACCGTTATAGTCTCGAAATTGCGATCTACTTAGAAGATTTGTATGAGGAGAGGTAGGAAACATTTGATTTTACCGTGAACCCCATTATATTTTCCAGGAGAGAGAAAAATGATGGGTTTTCGTTTCAATAGTGGGCAGAACCAGAGACATCGGGTTCAAATCCCAATTCTGGCATATACTTTTCTCTTCAAATAAATGTATAGTAAAGGCTTTATTTAATAGTATACTGTACTTTTAAAATATTTAAAAAAATAACCTATCTTTCTTCTCTGCTGTAAAATCAATGCAATGGAGATATGTTCCTCCAGTTCTCACACAATGTATTGACACATTTTCAGATTTGCGTAAGTGGAATTGTAAAGAAAAATGAGGCATCTAGAAGCCAAAAGGCTCCTATTTAGTATTTAATTAATGATGCTCTCTTTAATACCCGAGACCATTAGAATGACAATTCAAATCTGGACTTAAAAGGGCTGACATTTTGTGCAGAGGCCTCTTTTTCATGTTGAGGTTCTTTTATGTACCATAAATCTATTACACATGATGTACAGCTCGAGTCCAAGCTCTGTGTGTTTGTGGGGGGAAGTGTGGGGAGTGGTAGGAGGATCACTTCTCTGCTTCTCATAGTACTAACAGCTGAGACAGCAAATTCCTTTCAGACACACGGAGCTGGGTCCTGAGCTATATAACCTTAGTTCCCTTTGGAAGGAGCCTATGCTCAGGATTTTTGTGCCCTCAGAAATACATACACCTCATCTGAGTTTGAACCTGCAAACTTTAGAATCAGAGGGAAGCACAGTAACCTTTAGTCCACGAGGATCCATTTTGGCTTCTAGATATGTCATACAAGTTTAGAACTTTTAACCTGTACGCGTTTTTATTTCCTGAGTCTTTAGATGTGCAAAAAAAAGCCATTACTGCAGTTATTCCATCCCCTAACACTCTAAGACAAATTTAATATGAACTTTCAAGTAGAATTCTTTGGAACATACTGATAAAAAATATATATTTCTTCAAGGTATTAAAAAATTCAGTCAAAATTAGTTTTTTCTACAATATAACCACTATTTTAGCCATTTCTGCATTTGACAATATTTTTCATTAAATAGGTGCACCTAGCCTGCCAAACTTATCAGTAGCTACAGGAATTTATATTTAACTTATTTGCTATTTAAAATAGCAGATTGTGAGGTTCAAAGCCTCATGGGCTGGTGGTCAGCATTTCTTACTACTATTCATGACATCCCGGGTTCAATTCCCAGCCAAACCATAGGAATTTTTCCTTAAAGGGAATCATTTCTGTGGTTGACCATGGTCTGGAATTTAGGTTAGAACTCTCCTGGCACTTCATTATACCATCGGAGTAACAAACTCTGCCTTCTAGACACCCCTACTTTAGAAGTGGGTTACAATTAAGCCAATTCCAGGAATGTCGAAATGACAACCTGGGACATTGAATTAAAAAAGGTTGTTGTCACTGACACACTTAGCTTTCTGTTCTTAATATGACCTTTCAGCATATAAGATAAAATAATTTTATGACTAGAAAAATGTTTGCTTGAATCAGGATTTGAACCCACGACTTCCAGTTTCACATCTGCTATGCTCAGACTCACATTTCCTCATATAATCCCGCTTTTCCAAGAGCACTGAACCTTCGTTAACAGTACAATTGAGTTGCTTCTAAATCAAGAAGACTTTTTTAAGTAGTGTGAAAAGCAAACAATAAGTGCACATGACCAAACCAAGAAAAATAGGTACAGCACAGTTTAGATTAATAACAGGCCACGATTGCCTCAGAGAACATCTGGCCAGAATGAGCATAATTCAACATAGCTGCTGCCAACTGTATAAGAACAGGAAAAAAAATCTACTTGCATGCAGTGAATTCAACAGTGACAACCGGAAATATGGAGGCTCTTTACTGAGAGATCCATCCATTGTATCCATAGTAATTCTGCCCAAAGGCAGGTCCTTCACTGCAATCATAGCATTTTCATGCTATGCTTGCAGCTGTACTAGGGAATTGTAGGTGTGGTAGCTTCTCGTTGCTTTCCACAGAGAGATAAGGCAGAAAAAAACATTAATATTCCAGGAAACCACTAGCAACCAATCAATATTCTGATCCTGTGTTTTATTTTGTCGGCTAAGACTAAATACTTTTTCCTCTGTTGCATTGCTGTAGGAAAAGTTAAAAATATCTGCATTTCCCTGCAGTTTTAACATCATTGTAGCCAATTTCATTTTGCAGTGTTCTAAACTCCAAGTGACATTTGGAGACAGTATTATTCAAAACAAGATCTTTGCATTAAAAACTTTTGGAACGAAGATAAATTAGTTTTTTAAAAATATTCATATTTTATTTTTAAAAAAGCTGGCACATGCATGACAGAATAGCATGTTGACAAGCTAACATTTGGCAGGCCTGTTCAATGTACCATTTCTGATAGATTTGAATGCTATACATTAGTCGAAAAATTCACGCATTTAAAATTTCAAACTTTAGAGATATTTTGGTAAAGACTTGTAATATGTCAAAACATTAAGTACATTCTGCTTATTAAAGTAAAAATAATGTTTACTAAAGTGCATGATATCTTAGTGATTGACAGCATGAGGATGATCATGCACGACTTGGGTTACTAATTAATAGTGAGTGGAGAACATATTTTTAATGACTCACAAACATATTTTTAATGACTCACCTCATATAATTTCAAATTTCTTTGATACTGGTGGTTTCAAACAATATCTGGTCCCTCTTCAGTCATGGCTTCCATGACTGGCTTCATGGAAGCCATGACTAAAGAGGGACATGATATTGTCTGAAACCGCTGGTATCAAAGAAATTTGAAATTATATGAGGTGAGTCATTAAAAATATGTTCTCCACTCACTATTAATGATATAACCTCATAATGTTTACTTCCCAATATTAATTTAAATATAACTATGGTTACTATTGACCAATCAGAATTGATGTTACCATCTAGAAAGAATGAGTTCAAATCGGATTCCCAAAGCTGTTTATAATTATATACCAAGAGGACGAAGATCACTGGGCCATCCTATGAAACGCTGGAGGGAAAATTTTCTATAGGATCGTAACAGGCCTTGGCCTAATACTTGGAAGGAAGAAGAAGAAGAATTGATGTTGGTCACACAATTTCAGGAATCCACAGTCCTGTTGTGCTTGCAGTGCACTGTGTGAAACAAATACTTGTATTATTATGAGTTAGTCATTTTGACATTCTGCAGACATAGTGTCACATTTATGCAACACTGTCGATGCAATTTGGGTGTAGCACCTTTGAAGATCAAATCCAAGAGGACGTTAAGTACTGCTACGATCTATCCACCAGCTGGGAGCAGAAACATCAATCATAAAGTAAGATCTCATGCACTGATGGGTCCATGCAATAGCTTTGTATTTTTTTCTCATTCTCTTTATCATGGACTGAATGTATTATAGATGGCTTAACAATTCAACACGTACTGTTAATCTCAATTTAATTCTGGAATTTTGTTTTAATGATATCCTGACTGGTTCTATTGCCAAATCAACTTTCTATAATCAAAAAACAGATGGTGTTGCACCATGGCCAAACTCTCTAAGGGACATAGCTGCAGAACGAACATAGTTTCAAGTGATGTTTTTATTATTAATTTAACACTTCTCACTGGAGGATAGATTATATTTGAAGAGAAAATTTTTTTTGCCTAGACCGAGACTCAAACCCGGGACCTTTGGCTTTCCAGGCCAAATGCTCTACCAACTGAGCTACCGAGGCGAGTTGCGATCTAGATGCAAATTTTTCTCTTTATATGTTGTAATTCCTTGTGCCAAATGCTTTGAAACCGTTGCTTCTATCTTTGCATATGGCGGCCTCTTAGTTAAGAAGACATTAATTGGGAATTTAACACTGCATTATAAAGCCAGTAGGCTTCTATTGATGTTTTTATTATTAATTTAACACTTCTCACTGAAGGATAAATTATATTTAAAGAGAAGCAACGGTTTCAAAGCAATTGGCACGAGGGAATTACAACGTATAAAGAGAAATATTTGCATCTAGATCGCAACTTGCATTGGTAGCTAAGTTGGTAGAGCATTTGGCCCGGAAGGCCAAAGGTTCCAGGTTCAAGTCTCAGTCTAGGCGAAAATCAAGAATCAGGGCTGACATCATGAGAAAATTCAGTCTGTAATGCTGACAATGGGGCTAATAAGCTCTGAAACATATGTTCGACAAAAACAACTCTAAGAGGTAAGAATGAACAGACAAAATGTTTTTAATTAATGTTCTTATGTTAATTAAATTTGATTAAAATAGTTATTTAGACAGGCAAGTTTTAAAATTAAAGCCTTTTATGTAAAAATAATGTAAATAATTTATATACATTCTGTACAAAATTAAGAGATTGTAATGTTTTTAAACATTCTTCAATGTTGTCAGTTATACTAAAGTAGGAAATAGCTGTGAAAAACTACTATTACTCCACAAGCCACAAAGTTTATTATTTCCAGAACTTTCACTCTGTGGAGAATCCAATGATTCATAACCACCGTCTGATAATGCTTTTTCTACTCCCAACGATTTATCGCTTGTTTCATACATGTGCGGTGAACAAGGTGAAGGGGATAGACTGTCAACTGTCCTCAAACTGTACGGTGAAGTAGGTTCTGTCACTTCTTCACTACAAGGTGAAATGTGAACTGCTGGTGTCGTTAATACTGTTACATGGTCTGATGTCACTACTACTTCATGAACAGCTTCTTCTAAACAAACACTTTCTTCGCTGCTGCGAACAACTATTGTTAAGGTGTGTGTTGATTCATCGTATGTGCCAACCATTGGGTCAACTGGAAAATCACTGATGTTTTCTCGGTCTGGGTGAAAATTTTTCTCTTCAAATTTAATTGGAACATTATTTAAGTTTGTCAAATTTACAGAGGAGTCTTCTATGCTTGGAATGTTATCATTTTGTACTTTATTCAGTTCTCTACTGGTTTCCACATTTTTTGATGTCTGCCCCACCACTTGAGAATAGCTTCCTTTTCCTTGGCTCCAAGCAGCTCCAAACTGAAAACATTATTAAAAAATTTTAAATAATCAATTGAGTTGGTGTTTACTTGATGAAAATCCATACTTATTAATTAAAAATTAATATAAAATTATAGTTATTCACCTGAAAGGTCCATCTCAACTTAATTAATCATTTAACAGTTAAATGATTAAGTTATGTAGATAGGAAATAACACTATGAGGTTTTTTAATATTGTTTATTTTTTATTATTTCACTCACCTCATACTTCATAATTCATAGCAGACCCTGGGTTTCTTCACATATTTTGTGACATTCTCAATGCTGCGTCACGTTCACAACTGACGTCCAACGGCCTTCTATCCTGCAGACTGACCTCCGCGCCATCTGGTGGCCGACCGAAGAATTTCCAAATCAGTCCTCTTTCTTTATAACCGGGTATTTCAAAATTCATAGTGTATTTTCATTCTTGCATATGTAAATTTTTCCCCCAATTGTGAGTTCCTTCAGTTTTTCCAATTGTTTAAGTAATTTTGTTTTGGTTTCTATTCTATGTTTTTCTGACCAGGCATGTGCAGCTATTGCAGATTTTTCGGTTTCTCCATTTTAACATTTCTGAGGTGTTCTTTTAATCTTGTATTTAGATTCCTTTTTGTTTTTCCTATGTATATCTTTTCACAATCTTTACAATTAATTTGATAAATTCCCGATTTTTTGCAGTCTTCAATCTTTTCATTTTGTTGGTTTTTATTAAATTACCTAAGCTGTAATCATTTTTCGGTGCTAATTTAATGTTGGAATTTGTTGAAAATTTTTTGAAACTTGTCAAATACCAAAGGATGGTATGTGAACTTCTTGAATTTTTTGCTTATATTTTTATCTGTCTGAAGAGTACTTTCATTGATGATTTTTTGTTCTTTGAATTTATTTATTTTCTTGTGTATCATTTTCTTTTGAAAACCATTATCCTTAGCAATTTTAAGTTAAATGATTAATTAAGTTGAGGAGACGGACCTTTCAGGTGAATATACTATAATTTTATATTAATTTTGAATAAAACCTCAACGGAACACATCATGAATCTTATAAAAGTTGATTATTAATTAATAAAATAAAAACGTAGTTTTATTTGATTTTCATATGTATTATATAATTCAGTGACAGCTGTTTGGTACACTGTACTTTCTTCAGACATGTTAAATTATGAATTGTGTTCCAACTGATCTAAGCAACAATACAACAATATTTATTTAAATTTTTTAATTTAACAAAGGGGATTCATTCAAATCAAGTTGAGAATTTAACAGTTTGTTACTACTTTTCAATTTATTTATTTCTACAGCTTCCAAAAGATCTAACTTCTTACCCTATCACAAACATCTAAAATTTCAAAATTTGGATCGAAACAATGATTAAATTCCAAATTAAATTCCAATTTAATCATTGTTTCGATCCAAATTTTGAAATTTTACATGTTTGTGATAAGGGTAAGAAGTTGGACCTTTTGGAGGCTGTAGAAAATAATAAATTGAAAAGTAGTAATAAACTGTCAAATTCTCAACTTGATTTGGATGAATCCCCCTTTGTTAAATTAAAAAAATTAAATAAATTATGTATTATTGCTTAGATCAGTTGGAATACAATTCATAATTTAACATGTCTGAAGAAGGTACAGTGTACCGAAACAGCTGTCACTGAATTATATAATAAATATGAAAATCAAATAAAACTAAATTTTTAAATGATACCATACAATTGTAGTGATTCCGCGATATTATAATGTAAGTGATATAATGCAATGTCTGGTACTAACTTACAGATCTGAGACATGGGGCCTAATAAAAAATGATAAAAACTTCTCAGCATAAAAATACAATAGTAATATTATGAGGTTTTGGAATGTAGGCTTTCATGACCGTAATCATAATAATCTTGAAGATTTTCAGGCTGTAGGCCATGGTCGCGAGGCTTGAAGTTCGCCGACGTTTTGCCAGAGACTGCATCTGGCATCCTCAAGAAACGTGGGGAAACTACAAGCCTCACGACCACGGTCTACAGCCCGAAAATCTTCTTCAAGATCATCATAGCAATTCCGGCCGTGAAAGTCTACGTCAATACATCGGTAATCATAATATTAAAATGATGATCTTGTAGAAGATTTCCGGGCTGTTGGCCGTGGTCTTGAGGCTTGTAGTTCCCCAACGTTTCACCAGACACTGCGTCTGGCATCCTCAAGGTTGTCTTGAGACTGGCAATTTTGTCGACTACCGGCCCTATTTATACATGACGTGTTCTCTGCACGGTCCGTTACTTCGTAAATTGTATCTGCCTTCTGGTTGGTTAGCATTAGGGTTGGTGCAATAGAAGACCTAATGCTAACCAACCAGAAGGCAGATACCATTTATGAAGTAACGGACTGCACAGACAACACATCACAGATAAATGTATAAATAGGGCAGGTAGTCGACAAAATTGCCAGTCTCAAGACAAGCCTTGAGGATGCCGGACGCAGTCTATGGTGAAACATCGGGGAACTACAAGATCACAGCCAACAGCCCGGAAATCTTCTACAAGATCATCATAACTATTTCTTTTGTTTTCCTATTAGCAATCATGTTGTATTCAATTTCAGCTGCTTGTTATTTGTCCATTGCTGTGTCTACAATCATTTCTAAGCTGTGGCAACTGTGTACTATGCAGCATAAAAACATTAACCTCGACCTGGCTTATTTGCTAGTCGGCAAATTTAAGACTAGGCATGATGTTAGGTTTTCAGATTTCGGAAAAAAATGGTCTTACATTTGGGTGTTGGCTGCGGTGGACTATGGTCTCTCTGGTTTAACTTTACGAGAAATTTGTAGAATGAGACAACTGTATTCACCTCTCTCTCTCGCACCAGTGTTGACGGTGTTTCTTCACCAGATGTTAATACGGGCAAGGGCGGAGAGGAAACTGACAACAGGGTGGGTTCTTTCTTTTCTATCTGGACTAAAAGTGGTCAATGATCTACCCTTGTATCTCCATCTCTCTCTCTGCCAAGTTAAGTCAGCTATACAATAGTGGTTATGCTCCTTTCCTCTAGTTCCGACGGTCGTGGGTTCAAACCCGGCTGGAGCCGATGGATTTTTTTAGGATGGAAAAATCCAAGGAGCAAGTCCTCCGGGAGGGACTTTAAGCCATGGGTCCTGAGTCTGAAGATTTTCAGGCTCATAAAAGAACCATAAGCCTAAATAAATAGGCCTCTAAGCAAAATTTACCGACATCAATGTCCTTAGTTGCTTGTTAGAAATCTTATTGGGTCGGTGTGTAGACCGCATGCCATCCATGACATCTATGAGCAAATAAGGTAACTAAAAATTAACTTGGTCTAGTAACTCCTTACATAGGAGAGGCTATGGCTCAACAATGGGCTATGCCATCATAGATAGATTACTTCTTCTTCTTCCTTCCAAGTATTAGGCCAAGGCCTGTTATGATCCTATAGAAAATTTCCCCTCCAGTATTTCATAGGACGGCAAAGAGATCTTCGTCCTTTCTGGGAAATTCTCGTATAAGACTTGAAAGCATAATAATAGTCCCTTCGATTGATTGCTGGCCAAAGAAAGGCAAGACCAGTGATGGAGCTGCCATCTTATAGCCACTGGTCAAGCTTTCTGGAGAAGAAAAGAAAATAAAGAAAAGAAGAAATGGAAGAAAGGAAAGCCCTCGGATGCCCTAATAGCACCGGGGGTCGAAAATACAAGAGTTAACCAAGAGAGGTTAGATAGTAGCATTCGGGTGAATTAAGAAAAATGCTATTACCTTTGTATTATTTTTGTCATTGATGTCAACAAATTCTTGTTCAGCTTCTTTGAGTAAGCTTTTTGCCAATTCATCCAGGTTAGATAAGCACATATCTCCATCAAGACTGTCGAGGAGATCTGGTAGAGAAGAGAATAAGTCATGAGCCTCCACATGATCATAACCTGAGTCTTGTGTCCCAGGCACAGTGCCTGCTGTAGTGTCCATCCCTTCGGCAGAGGGAGAATGCAGAACTCTGCTGGTTCAACCTGAACTCTACAGCCGACACAGTGTGCCTGGTGGTTCTCTAGCTTGTGACGCAGCTCCTCATTTTCAGTAGCCAGTTGTGCTTTCTCCTGTTTAAGATCCTCACATTGTTGCATCAGTAAATCATTCTGAAATTAATGTACTTTTCATTAATATTTAAAGGAAGTGACACTCTAAGGTTTAAAATTCATCGGAGAACATTTTGTTTAAGCAACTCACCTCATAGTTAATAGAAAAATAAAGGTAGATCAATGAATTTTGATATTCCTAACAAAATTACTTTGATTTCAAAGTTCATAAATTCAACCATAGATTGCAGCACTGAAGATGGTGACAATAGAACAGTTGACGGCCGAAGAATTTCGTCAGTCGGAGTTATGGCTGAGGATGAACACGACTGTGTTTGAAACCGCGGTATTATGGAAGCATGAATCCTATAAGGTGAGTTGTTTAAACAAAATGTTCTCCGATGAATTTTAATGATTATACCTCATAATGTTTACTTCCCAACATTAATTTAATACTATGAAGTTTATTTTTATTAATAATAGAATTAGAATTTAACACATCACTGCATAATTGTAGATTTCTCGAAGACTAGTTTTGATACTTCGTGTATCATCTTCAGATCTATCTAACTGTTGAATTGGTGATTAGCAATCCTTAGGTTAACTTTTATAAGATTCATGATAAGTTCCGTTGAGGTATTATTCAAAATTAAAGTATAAAATTGTGAAATATTTACCTAAAAGGTCCGTCTCCTCAACTTTATAAGTTATTCATCTGTAGCGCTTTCGGGACTAGTCCCCATCATCAGCAGGATTCAAAACTTTGCTGATGATTGGACTAGTCCCGAAAGCGCTACAGATAAATAACTAATAAAAGTTGAGGAGACGGACCTTTTAGGTAAATATTTC
The DNA here is from genome assembly GCA_030220185.1 of Diploptera punctata. Classification (NCBI taxonomy): domain Eukaryota; kingdom Metazoa; phylum Arthropoda; class Insecta; order Blattodea; family Blaberidae; genus Diploptera; species Diploptera punctata. The sequence goes on from JASPKZ010007464.1 coordinate 436,527, forward strand.
ACAATTTTATAATTTAATCCTTAGGTTGTTTCTTGCTCCATCTGTTGGCTGACCGATGATTTTTCAAATTAAATATTTTCCTCCAGTAATTTCAAAATTTTCCTTTAATTTTTCTGGATGTGAATTTTCTCCCAAACTATGAGTTGCTTAGACTTATCTGTTTCAATATGGCCTTTGCTTTGATTTTACGTTTTTGTGACAGAATCGAAGCAAAGGCCAAATTATTGAAACAGACAAGTCTAGGAAATTCACAGTTTTGGAGAAAATTCACATCCAGAAAAATAAAAAGAAGATCATGAATTTTGAAATTCCTGGGGAAAAAAGAATTAATTTGGAAGTTAATCAGTCAGCCAAAAGAGGAATCAGGAAACAACCTACAGGTTCACCTACCATCAATTCAACAGTTAGATAGAGCTGAAGATGGTACATATAAGTACTGAAACTAGTCTCCGAGAAATCTACAATTATGAGGTGAGGTGTTAAATTCTAACTCTATTATTAATTAAATATATTTTCTTTGATTAGTAGTACTAATGTAGTATTATTAAGAATACAGCAGGAAATACTAAAAGTCAACAAACACATTCTATTAAATAACACTAAGAAACTGAAAGCAAATATAATTAACGCATAGCATAATGCATTGTTGGGCTGACTGAATTTTGCAGGCGACATAGAGAATCGAGTCTCGACTTGAATGATAGAAATTTTTGAGGTTACGACTTGTCAACTCATGAATCTGAAAGCCCACAGAAAACTTTCACATGCCTCCATTCTGGAAAAATCAGTTCTTGAAGCTTCCACTCAAGAAAAGTCCAAACTAGCTTGTTTATATTGTTGCACGGGTAGCAGTTTTTAGGTGTAGGCCAAGTTTCTTTAATTTAACTTCACAAAATTTCCAAATTTTCTTTATTTTTTCTCAATAAATACATACATAATTTTCTGCTATGTGAATTTCTTCTTTACAGTTTACTTTAAAGCTCAGTTCTTCGCACTCACTGACGGCTTCAGTTACAAAACTTTGTCTGTTACTCTTCCACAACTTTTATTGGTCCTAAAATTAAATATTAAATATTATTTTATTGGTCTGCTACCAAGATATGACTGGCCGGTCAGAACCTCGCACTTTCTTACATATGCAAGAGTAATAATCTGAATATCAATCTGGACTCCTCTAGAATATAAACTCCAAGAGACCGATTCTACTAGAATCAACGTACCATATCTGGAAACTGATTCTCCAGAAAGGAGATCTGGAAAAGTCATTTGCAGCTGCAATATGACTTGAATTCAACTCCTATTGCCTTATAAGGAGTCCTGCTACCACCCACGAAATTCAAAGGTGGTAATTTGAGCAATGAATTTACAATATTGTCACAATATCCCCAAAACTTTTTTATCTCTTTCCTCAGTATACGTACCTTTTCTCTTAGGGCTCTGACTTCTGATTCTAAATCATCCATTCTTGCCTTCTTCCTGTCTCTTGAACTCTGTGCTGCTACTCGGTTTTTTAATTTCCTAAAAATTAACAAGATCAAATTTAGTAGTCAAATTTGGAAAAACAGTACTTTTCTTCTTTTCTCTATTACTCATTTTTATATTAAAGCATGCAATCAAATATTTAGTGGATAAAGAAAGCATATTACTCAATGATTCAGTTTTATTTATCAGCATGCTGATGATATTGTATTATTAGGCAATAGGAAATACAAAAAACTAACACACACACATTCTATTAATAACACTAAATAATTGGGACTAGAAGTAAATATAAATTAAACTAAATATAATGTTACACACAGAAATAGGCTAAACTGTAGAATATGACTCACTGTGCTACACCATGCAACATTTTTATGACACTGTTGCACTATTTACTTTCTTTCTATTTCTACCACAATTTCCTACTATTATAATATTTTGTATGAATTCTTAAAGAATTTTTTTTTACAATTCTTAAATATTTATCTATACATGCTAAATCTTTCAATCATTTCTTGTAAGTTCTACAAACTGTAGTGTGCATGCACATAAGGTTTCTGTCAATAGATGGCAGGACTATCAATGTGACAGGTAAGACAAACCTTCAGTAAAGTAAAGTAATCCCATAACAGGCCTTGGGAGGCCCTTGGGGTAGTAGGAGGTTAAGGCTCCCACTTTTTCTAGACAATCGGCACTTGATGTCAGCCGGGTTGTCAGCCCTGCATGACGGCCACTTTTACCACCAGAACAAGCGTCTGGTACTCATTTCCATTAGAGGCTGAGTCGACCCCAGGGCCATAATGCCGCCAGAAGGTTTTGGTCAGTTTAAAATCCTGACCCCACCGGGGCTTGAACCCTCAACCTTCTGACTTGTAGCGCAGTACCTTAACCACTACGCTACGGCGTGCCCCCAAGACAAACCTTCACAATAAGAAATTGCACTACTCTTTTTATATTTGTTTATGTTAAGAATGGATAAGTTAGTTTATTGAATAATATTTAAGTGATTTACTTTATTAGGTTACAAAATGACAAATTAGTGTACATCCATTTCTCAAAAGCATGTTTAGAAATTTATTACAAAAGTCGGTCATGCCAGTTACACATCTATCAACAAAGTTCATAAATCTTGTGCATGCACACTACGATTCTGTAGAACTTACAAAAAAAACCATGGTGTGCCATAAACTGCAGTTTCTCCTTAGAAATAAGTTACTAAATAGAATGACATGGGAGTTACCACACTCCAAAACAAAAATTTTAATTTCAACTACATCAATCACACATTATAAAAAATACACAATACTATTGGAATTTGATATAATATGGGGGGAAAAATTGATCTATTGGATACTCCATAGTAAGGGAATATATCATTAGATACTGTAATAAAAAAAGCATGTTGGCACACACATGTATGTGATATGATAGTATTTGAGATAGTTGTGGTGCATTCTAACAAGGAGTAGGCTGCATTTTGCTGACAATATTCCAAAATAGTGTTGTTATTGTTTGTAATTGTCTAAATCTTTGACTACATTCTCTATCTAGCATCCCAATAATAATCTATTGACCAATAACAATATGGTCCTCCAGTTATATTGGGGATTGAAATTGAATATAACCACCAAAATATATAAGCTAGTACTCAAAATGGTTATAATGAAGTTCATGATGTGTCCCAATGTTAAAAGTTCCAGAATAAAATAGTAGAATGGGAGTATAGAGGAAAAGAAAAAGAACAAAGGAGATAATTGAAGCAGTTTGGAATTTCTGCCCCTTGTTGTGGCGACAATTTGAAGCAATATCTTAATTCCCTTCGTTGTGGCGACAATTTGAAGAAGTATTTGTCCAAAATAATAAATCAGAATTACTGGTTCTGGTTGGGTTTGATTTTCCGGTAGAGCTGGATTCATTTCTCAGGGTCGAAATTGGTACACAGGATAGGAAAACACTTCACAATCATAAGATCATTGATAACTGTTTCTTGTAGAAATAATTCCACATTTATTAACTTTGTAATTTCCCAGCAGATTAAGTATATTTAAGTGGAATTATTCTTCACTATTAACTAAAATAAATTCTTTTCTTGTCTGAAATAAATTACTCATGTATTAAATATTACATTTTTATCATCCTGAGAACTCATCCTGCTTTCTATCTTTGTTGAATGTTATATGCCATAGAGAACCGAATAGAGCGGCCTCTCTGTGTTAAATTTTGGACGCAATTTCATACTGCTGCGCCATCTGAAAATGACCACGGTACTACGTGAGCATGGCCATGGTGGCTCAATCGCAATAAAAGTACCCTATCCTTACCCATTCTTTTAAAAATAAAATTTAAAGCTAAACACAAGCAATGCTACTTTGTGGACAATTTTAGCATGTTTTATTCTTACTCTCTTCAGAAGAAAATTACAAGAACTTTGCCAACTTTTCAGATGTCTTTAACTATAAATTATTTTAATTTTTTTTTAATTCATCAATTAGTAAGTTGACTAAAATGATTTACACAATTTCATAAGTATTTATTAAAAACCATTCCACTTTTAGATGAACATAATGAATATGGGAAACCACTATTTATTAGAAAATAATTGGAAATGTTAGACCTATACAACAAAAATATTGGCAAAATTTTTGTAATAATTTTCTTAAGTAAAAATAAAAAATGCAAAATTATTTACAAAGTAACATTTCTTGTGTTATTTCCATTAAGAAATATCAAACAGGATCTGGATAATGGATATGCTAAGGCAGCACCATTTGACGAGCCTGGTCTAATGAGTCTAATATGCTATTTGTTTTTTTTTAAGAACTGAAACCATAAAGTAATTTAAGCACAAGTTTTTAAATGTTCTTAAAATGAAAATTCAAAAATACCTTGGGTTTATAAGAATGTAGCAAAAGAAATTCTATGCATCATTTCTATATTCTGAACTACTCATATGTGAATGCACGCACATCAACTCTATTTAGTAACCGGACTTGTCTTGATTAGTTTGCTTTTAAAAATGAAATAACATGATTCATTTATTGCCTTGTATTAAAATTAATATTTTAAAAAAATTATACATTTTATAGTTACTGCAGTATGCACATTATTCAAGATGAACAGAATTTTTCAATGAAACTTCAGTCACATACGTAGTAAAGATTCAATATTTCAACAATAAACCTAATTACTTTAATATGTAATTTTATAAGAAGATTATTTCACATTTATTTACTAGCTTCCTATTACCCCAAGCCCTATAATGGGATCACCTACCTTTACATTTTGATTACAAATCTAATAGTTCATTAGAGAAGAAATATGTATATTCTCCAAGGTGCAACAAGCTGAGAATGCCCTTGGCCTACCAGCTAGCTGCTGGCCCAATATCCACCGCGAGAAGAATCCAAATTGTTTGACATTTTAGGCTTACACACCTATTTAAGCCTAACACAAATGCCTACCTTCATTACTACCAGGAAATCGCTGAATAGTTGAATGTTAGGCCAAATTATTGTTGTTAAAATTGACGGAACAGTTTTGTTCTCTAAGTAATTACCAACACTTCATATTAAGATTTTTTTGCGCATGTTAAATAAATGTTATAAAAGACATAGAAAGTTCTCAACGAGGTAGAAGTAAGGATGAATTAAAATTTACATGACACAATATTAACAATTTTAAAATTTGTATTTAAAATATGCTCTATAATAGTTCAAAAATTTGTTTTTAATAAAAACACAACCACTTTTCTGCAAAGTCTATAATGTACTGGTACGTTCTTGCAATACACTTGTAGATATTCTTGAAGCGCAACTTCTTTACACCTACTGTAGAGCCTGAAAAAAAAAATATATATATATACATACACATATATATGTATATATACATATACAGTGAGTTTCACTTGACCTGCGGTCGTTAGTGGAAAAGTGACTGCAAGCATTGAGTCATCAACTCACGCTGTCCATGCAATGTCTATGCTAGTGGCCGCAAATCGAGTCAAACTCACTGTATATATAATATTTGTCAATGTCCTTCACAATGAAGGTATTCCCAACCCTTATATATATTGACGATCTAGGATCATACTATTCTAAGTAAGTGTTTTATTTAGAATTCTAGTTATGTCAATGTCCCACATCTGTGGGCATTGAAAAAAAATAAAAACCAAGAATTTCATACTCTAATTTTCCAAAGGTGTTACTAATCAAAATATTGAATTCCTGATTTATTATCAAATGGCTTTGGAAATGTAACATTCACAACAAGAATTGTAAAAAGATGGACTTCACACAATATGATCCTGAACCATTGTATATGTATTATGTACATGTATACACTTACATATTTTAAGTTCTTTCTTGTAATATTTCACAAGCAGTCAAAACTTGCATTGAAAATTGAAATTACAATACCTGAAAATACTTTACTTAAAAGGACAGAATACTAATACCATAAATAAACTAATAATAATGATTACACTGTCTTCATTATTACCATTCAGTGTTTATTTACTTTCTTTTTTAAGTTAAGTCTTCAATATTGGAATGTTTCTCCTCTGGTTGGCAACGAGCATTCTAATATGCTGTGTATATTGGCGGTTCGATGATTTGTAATTATATCCAGTTTTATCTGTTGGCACATGTGTATGGATCTACTTAGACTTGAATTTTTTTTTGGCTCAACTTTAGATTACTTTACCCTTCAGTTTCCATAGTATATTCTTTTAATACTGTTTCTCTACGTACTACTTCTGCCTTTACTAACATTTGATAATATTTTAAACACTTGCAGCAATACTTATAACTTTTTTTATAATTATTAAATATTTATCTATGTATGCAATGATTTCTTCAAAGTTATACAGATTTGTTGTGCATATGCACAAACGCTTAAATGAATTTCTACTAAATGGTGGTGATATCTGTGAAATTGGAATAAAATCAACATTCAAAAATGGATGTTCACTCATTTCATTTTGTTAGATTCCGATGCTAAAAAGTTAGTGAACATTTAATTAAATAATATGCAAGTAAATTGTTTAGTTAGGTTAGGAAGGGGAATTTATTGCAAAGGTTGGTCATATCGATTTCACATCTATGTGGTTCCATCTAGCAATACAACTCTATAAACTTTTTATAAATGTTTGCACATGTGCACTGTTATTCTGCAGGACTTAAAAATTATTAGGAAAGGTAAACAGAAGTTTTTTTCATTTTTTGTCACATAATGGAAACTTTATACCTAAATTTCTGTTATCTTTTAAGATTAATTTTTACACTTATGGGTGTTCTGAATAATGCTATCTCACTTTCATAACTGAATCTAATAAGAAACACTAAACAAAAATAATGAAACTTCAAAGTTAGTAAAATGAAGGTAGCAGCATTAGATCCACTCTGAATACCTCAAATTTACTTACCTAAAATTTTATACATGTGTAGACTTCCCAATCACTGTCATACGAAAATACACACATCGGATTTGATCTTTACAGCCTCGTTTATTCTGTGAAAGAAATAATGATGAATAAGTACACACATTACAGGTTAAGAAATAAAAATAAATTAGGTAGGCCTATAAAAACAATTTTTAAGGGGTATTTTAATGTCATGATGCAAACAAAATATACGGCGTGCCAATTTACATAATTCACAGTTAGGCCCACGGATTATCCTGGTTAGGCCTATTATTTGAAAACACTATTTTGTGAAGTAAAAATTTTTGAGAAAAATTATACCATATGTAATCATTCACCTACCTTCCATTAGCTGTATTTTCCAGCTTCACTTTATCCTTCGGATTGTAGATAACTAATTAATTTAACAATTAACTTCGATGCATCAACAATATTATATTATATTCAACCTCAAAACTTCTCTTCGTGCAGTACATAACAATTCCACCGTTGATTTATTTAAATTTAATTCGAGTTTACATTTTACAACTCGATTTATTTGTACGTCATACGTCAACAATCGATAAAATAGCGACGGTGGCGCGGTCTTAAGATGACCACGGTACTACGTGGAAAAAAAAACTAAAAAAATATTGCGTCCAAATCTCCCTATAATGATTCAATAGCCTGTTATATGCAGACTGCTAGATTACTTCTGTTATAATATTAAAGAACATTATTACATCACATGATTTTAATTTAAATTCTATTGGTTAAAGGTCCATTAAATACCATGTTTAAATTTGATTGGTTAAATCAAAAAGTTAAATGTTTTTTTAACATCCAATCAGAATTTAGTATGCTTTTATTTTAAAATATTAAGTTAAGCAGGTGTTCTTATTACAGTTATAACAGAAAGCTTTATATTTCAGGCAACAATGACTTAAGACACAATTTTAAAAGCATTATTTAGAAAGACTTATATAATACAATTTCTTAATTGTTATTGAGACATTTTTATTCAACAATAAACAACAATTAATTATTAGATGTTTCTCTTTATTTAAATTATATTTAAATATTAAAAGAATATAAAATTATCAACTTAACTTTCATATTTAATATGATATTAAAATACTGCTATATAAATGGAGAAATCTAGTAAGAAAAATATAAACACAAGGAGCACATTCAATTTAATTCCTTATGCAGAATTGTTCACTAAATTAGTTTCGGCTGAACTAAAGATTTCTCGTTAGTTTGTCCTACTAAATAATTCAACAACATTTGATACGTAAAATACATTAATTTCAGAATGATTTACTGATGTAACAATGTGAGGATCTTAAACAGAGAAATATTGGACATATTGTACAAAATACATACATTTCAGAAGTTTGAGTTATAAATTTTGTCAAACATTTTTATGGTATTGTAATCACATGATAAGAGTTGCATCATCCTACAAAACAAATGGATGATGCAACATTAACACTTGATATACCCATGCATAACTCATTCTACATGGTAAAGTGTCATATAGGCCTACATAAAAAAAAAATCGTTATTATATATTACTCACTACTATTGTATATTAACAGAACAAAACTTACTTTCTTTGTTGTTTTTCTTCCAAGGACAAATGGTCTAGTCTCCTTTTCTACTTGATTTTTGAGTTTCAATCAAAACAGGCGAATATTCTACTTTTGGTATAACAATTTTGTTTGACACAAGATCTGAACTTTGGAGATCACTCGTATTACATCTTAAAATAGAATTTCCAGATTTCAGCTTAATTCCTACGTTGTTGGTGAGTGAACCGTCAGCACCGATATACTTCGGCACTGCAGTTATAATTATCGCTTTCGGTATAGCCATTTTCCATTTATACAATAACTAGCATGAAAATATACTACGGACCTCGTATCTCACCTTTCGTGAGCACTCACATAACCAAACTGCATTATTTTGACAACATTACGTTACGAGGACACGAACTTTCTACACATTTCTTCAGATTTCGTCATTTTTGACAACTCCTACAAAATCTGTCAAAATAGGCCAATAAAGAATGGAACATGTGTAGGTTTCTAATTGGTTCATATTCTCTGACGTCATTTATGATGTCAATTGTCATTTTCAAAATCGAATATCGCATTTAATTCGATTATCGACTTTAGAGGTCGACATTTCGATTACGTTTGTTGATTTATTCGGTATTTTCGATTATTCTCGAGCAGGAGAGAGGAGTGGAGTTTATCACAGATTAGGAATATTGTATAGTTTTATAATTATATTCCTAATCTGTGGAAAAGTGAAGTTATGATGCAATCTTTCATTCATATCATTTAAGAACGTGATATAAAACGAAAACATGTTTGTAAGTACTGAATAACATTTAGGGATTTGGTCACAGACATTTGAGCATTAATTTTTGACATAATGGCTACATCATACTATATGGCATTTGATAACGGATTAAAACGCATTCAGATACATTATTATTGAATTTTAAGTTGTTTTACGTAACTTTTCTTCTTTTTAGTATTTAAATGTTTGTAATTTGTTACTGTTATTTTCTATTAATTTTTCAATTGTTTTCAGCTTCTGTCAAATTAGGTAATGCTGATTGATAAAGGATCAGTAATTACTATGAATGCATTTAAGGATTTTCACATTAAAATTACAGTGCTGTGATAATATGCATTACATTGTCAAATTCTAGGATACTGACAAATTGAGGTTTAAAGCAAGTATTTAGATTTATTAAACTGATAGTAATTAAATAGAATACTCAGTAATCATAAGCTGCTTTAATAATTATTCCTTTTTATTAATTTGCTCTTACTGGGTTTCACTTCTTTCAGTAATTAGAATTGGAATGATATGTTTGTTATAGTATATTTCTTACTTAATTCAAATCACTGGCAGCCAATATTCTCCAGGGGAGAAATTTAAGATTCAGATACTTCTAAATACTATAGAGCATTCTACGACGTTTTGTCCAGCACTCTTATTGTTCTCTTCAATGGGGTCGATTAAATTCAGCTGTTAAAATTACATTCATGATGTGGATAATCTGAATAATGCTACCTCCAGCTGTTATTTAATTCTTGTGGATTGATGATTCTGGGATTGATTTTATGAATGCTTATCTGTCTACTGTTATTGCAACATTTTAAAAATAGATGCCTCGGAATTATTAAATATCTGGCTCAACTGCACTTTTACTTAGGCTTGATTTTTCAGTTTATTGTAAACTATAGCTCTTCTTCTGTATTTACTAACAATTTTTAATATTTTGAACTTTTTCAAACAATTTTAGGAAAAACTGCCCTTAAACTAGCATGAAATATTTTCAAAGTCCTATAGAACAACAGTGTGCATGTGCCAGAGTTTATAGAGCCAGCGATAACCCACAATCGAACCACATATTGACCATCATCCTCAATTACTATCCGTCGCTATGAAATTTAAATGACCAATATTTGTAATAAATCCCCAAATCTATGTTAAAAAAATATATGTATATTAATAGTATTAAAATTACCAAACGTTTATTAAAAATAGGTGTACAATTACTTATCACTTCCTAACGCTGATCCAACTAGCGATAACCCAAACCAGCAATAGAAAAATCATAGACTAAGTAATATACTCTGTGGAGAAAATAGCAGTTAGCATCACAATATTGTCTAACAGTGTCTTAATATTGTGATTTGCATATTTAAATAAATACTTCAAAATTGTCTAATAATATTATAAAAGTTGTTTGAAAAAGTTTAAAATATTAAATAATGTTTGTAAATACAGAAGAAGAGCTATAGTTTACTATAATATAACTGAAAAATCGGAAAATCTGCATTTAAACTAGCGTGAAATATTTTCAATGTCCTATAGAATAACAATGCGCATGCGCTAGAGTTTATAGAGCCAGCGATAACCCACCATCGAACCATATATCAATTATCATCCTCGATTACTATCTGTCGCTATGAAATTTAAATGACCAATATTTGCAATAAATCCCCAAATCTATGTTAAAAAAAATATTAATAATATTGGAATTACCAAACATTTATTAAAAATGGGTGTACACTTACTTATCACTCCCTAACACTGATCCAACCAGCGATAACCCAAAACAGCGGTACAAAAATCATACACTAAGTAATATACTCTGTGGAGAAAATAGCAGTTAGCATTACAATATCGTCTAACAGTGTCATAATATTGTGATTTGCATATTTAAATAAATACATCCAAATTATCTAATAATGTTATAAAAATTATTTGAAAAAAATTAAAAATATTAAATAATGTTAGTAAATACAGAAGAAGAGCTATAGTTTACAACAATATAACTGAAAAATCAAGCCCTAGTAGAAGTGCAGTTGAGCCGAAAAATAAAGTGCTAGTAAAAGTGCAGTTGAACCCAATTTTTATAACATTATTAGACAATTTATTTAACTTTCACAGGGAAAGAACACTATGAGGTTTAATTTAAGAATTAAATTAATGTTTTTATTACCTCACCTCATATCCTTTTTCTTCTATACTGCAGTTTCGGAGCGTATCTCCATCGTCAGTAGCCTCTGGTCGACCGGTGTTATGTCGGGGACCGATAGAAGTAAGAAGGAAACCACCAAAAAACGACATAACACCGGTTGACCAGAGGCTACTGACGATGGAGATACGCTCCGAAACTGCAGTATAGAAGAAAAAGGATATGAGGTGAGGTAATAAAAACATTAATTTAATTCTTTATTATTAGACAATTTTCAAGTATTTATTTAAATACAAAAATCACAATATTATGACACTGTTAGACAATATTGTGATGCTAACTGCTATTTTCTCCACAGAGTATATTACCAAGTCTATGATTTTTCTATCGCTGTTTTGGGTTATCGCTGGTTGGATCGGCATTAGGGAATGATAAGTAAGTGTACACCCATAATAATTGTTTGGTAATTTTAATATCAACATATTTTTTATAATAGATTTGGGGATATATTGCAAATATTGGTCATTTAAACTTCATAGTGATGATAATCGATATGTGGTTCGATGATGAGTTATTGCTGGCTCTATGAACTCTGGCGCATGCATACTGTTGTTCTATAGGACTTTGAAAATGTTTCACATAAGTTTAAGTGCATTTCCAAATATCTTAAACTTAAAATATCCATAAATCACAAATATTATTTTACTATTTACATACATAGTTCACTTCATGTTTACACACTTTAATGTTAAATTAAAAAAATTATAGTCCAAAAAGTTACCCTAACCAGTTAGGTCATATTTCAATTAGTTGGTAGCTCATAGGCCTTCTGGGCCTGTTCTGCCATGGACGAGCCTTAAACTTAAAAATGTATAACAAATCAGTTTTTGTCTAGCATATATTATTAGGTTGAGTAATATTTATTAAAAATTGTGGACAAACAGTACTTTGCCTTTCCGAATATATTTTCTCTAAGTCCTACAGAATAACAGTGCGCATGCACATGAATTTATAGAGCTGTTGTTAGGTGGAACCACATATCTTTGAAGTCCTACAGAAAGTTTATAGAGCTATCGCTAGATGGCAGCATGTGCAGTATTATTAGAAATGGATGTACACTAACTTCTCTCTTCCTAACCTAATAAAGTAAAAGGGGATTCTTCACTTTAATTTACCTGATATATTTTCAAAGTCCTATAGAACAACAATGCGCATGTGCCAGAGTTTATAGAGCCAGCGATAACACACCATCGAACCACATAACGATTATTATCGTTGTTTCGATTGTAATAGTTCTTTTTTTATGTATTTAGACACATTTAAAATGTAACGAACCTAATTCAATTACTCTATCCTAGGGTGGATCCCATGAAATACTCTTTTTTTCACTCCTTAAGAATCGCAACCATCGATAATCCGCTGGTTCCAACTATATAATATACTCTCTGGAGAAAATAGCAAGTCACCATCACAATATGTGTATTTTAATAAATACTTAAAAATTCTTCCCATTTTAATTTTTATTAAATTCTTGTGTATGTTTCTTTGTTGACAGGATTTTGTGAGCGCAGGATTCTGCAAAGGAAACTCAGTAGGAAATGACTTGCAGAGGAGAGGAGGTATGGCATGTGAAGGTTGCTCCGTCAAATTTACAGTGTTTAAAAGAAGAGTAAGTACATTATAATTTTTCCTATAAAAGTTCAATTCAAATGCATTATTACTAACTAACCCAGAAAGCTCATGGCCTTGCAAACATAACCTCTCCATACATCTCTATCCAGAACTAATGTTTTCCAATCATTCCCTGTTATAATTAACATCTTGAAATTATGGTTAATGTTATTCTCCCATCTTGTCGCTTTACAGGAAGTTAGGTGGCCAGGAGAAGGTAGTCAGGAATCAGGAAGCTTTGCATTATACTACGGAGGTGCAGAAAGACCGGAATTTGGAACGGGTTTTTTAGTCCGAAGAAGGATCCTGTCCGCTATCCGAGATATTGAGTTTGTCAGTGATAGGATATCATACATAATTCTAAAGGGTAAACGATGTGATTTTGTAATCGTAAATGTGCATGCTCCCACAGAAGATAAAGATGACAAGATCAAGGATGAGTTCTATGAAGAATCAGAATGCGTATTTGATAGCCTTTCATGATATATGAAAATTGTCTTAGGAGATTTTAATGCAAAAGTGGGGCGGGAAGATATATTCAAACCAACAACAGAAGTTGTAAGATAAATGTCAGGAAAACTTTAAGGCCCAAACGGTCCCCGAAATCATATGGCCATTGCAATCATCATCATTCATATTGATCTTAGACTAAGCTTAGGATTAGGGACTCTCCTCCTGGCACACCACTATCATCATCACCCATCATATCATCGGAGCAAAATAACCCTGCCTTCCAGGCGCCGCAACCTCAGAAGTGGGTTACAAGTACGCCATGCCAGGAGAGAACACCAGGAATGTCGAAAGACAACCTGGGGCATTTGCAAAAAAAAAATACTGCTATTAGTTAAAATGGTATTCTTTACAATGCAACATATCATAAAAAAAAACGTATTAGGATGAAAACATTAGTGCAGTATATGATTTAACAAATTGCTGATTTACCGAATCTTTGAAGATCTTGAGATTTTTTCTTTCTAAGGAGGGGCAGTGTGGTTTTCTCCATTCATCTGTCCCTTTTGTCCCTCTTCGTCCAAAAATTTTCTTCAACACTTAATTCTCAAATACTCTTTTTTTTTTTTTTAAATCATTAGGAAGTAACATTATGAGGTTATCATAATCTTGTCTCTTCTTTTAAAGTAAGATACCATGTTTTGCATCCATATAATATAACATAGTATAACTGAAAGAATCACTGTTTTATAATTTAAAATGTTTAACAAATTTTGGTGCGGAAGTAACGGCTATTCATATTTCACTCCAAAAATTACTATACAGAATAAATAAATTTCAAAATGCTGTCATACTCTCTGATTCTAAGGCAGCAATATATGCAATAAATTCACATAAAATGAAGTCAATACAAATTAAAGAGTGCTACAAAATGATTCAACAACTCCAAAAACTACAGAAAAGAATTCAATTACAATGGATACCTGCATATTGTGGAATTGCTGGAAATGACACTGCTGATTTTCTTGCCAAAAAAGGCTCCAATTTAATTCAGAATACTACTGAAAGCTTACCTTTCACATCCATAAAAAGAATAATTAAAAACAAATATGAAATCAAACAAAACCAAGACCTATGTAATAAAGCCAAAGACAAAAATGGAATATTTTAGTAAAGAAGCCAGATATTATTCCAGAAATTCCACGTAAAACTACAGTAGCAAAATTTAGACTGCTTACAGAACATGACTACTTGGCCAAATATTTATATAAAATAGGAATCTACACGAATCCAAATTGTCCTCTATGCAACAAAGACGAAGAAATGAACGAAGAACATCTACAAACCTGTGAAGTATTACCTGTTGGATCCATCATAGAGAAATATTGGAGAGCAAGAACGCTAATGGCTTCATTGCCAATGCCCAGCATTTGAAAACAACAAGAACAAATTTTTTGAAAGAAGGTAGGATGACAAGTATATGTGTAATGCATATAACTCCAAGCACAACAGCCTAGAAGGCCCTTGGCCTACCAGCTGGCTGCTGGCCTCACATCCAATGTGTTAATCACAGATATAGACAATCATCTAGCCAGTGTAGGGGTGACATGTGGTCAGCATGTCGGATCCCCCATCCTTTATAGGTGGTCTTCTAAACCTGAAATCTCTACTTATTGTAACTACCCAAATGTCTCACGATGCTGGGTGGGCACCGGTCCTATACTGGTCGAAATTCCATGAGAAATTTTCTTCCCCCATGGGGACTCTAACCAGTGCAAGTCCTGTAGGTGTCATGCATATAGCATCCATTATTACTATTATTGTCCACCACTGTGGTCTCGAGGTAGCGTACTGCCTTGTCACGCAGTGGGCCCGGGTTTGATTTCCCGGTCGGGACAGGCTCCTGGGTGAAGTTTGTTTTTTTTTGGGTTTTTCCTCACCATAAGACAAATGTCAGGAAGCTTAGGGCCCACACGGTCCCCGAAAATCATCCAGCCACATCATCCTTATCATTATCATCATCATCTTTCACTGGTGTGGAAAGCAGCGGGAAGCTACCTCACCTATAATTCTATAGTAAAGCTGCAAAGCATAGCTTTTCTAAAACATTTGTAATTAATATTTAATTTTAGGAAGTTATATTTTGAGGTTATTTTAATTATATTATTTTTAGTCTGGACATCTTACCTCAATATTAATGTTGATTTGTTCTTGGACATGTTTCAAAACAATTCTGTTTTATCGTCAGCTTTCCCAGACTGGTTTTATTTATGCTGCATTATGTTGCACAACCTGGATGTCGATGTCAACTCCATCCTGTGGTTGGCCAAAGAACCTCAAAACAAGGTCACGCTCCATCGGAATATCAAAATTCATAATTCTGTTTCTGTTCTTCTGAATATAAATTTTTTTCCCAAATAGTCAGCTCTTATGTATTTTCTAACAGTTTTAATAATTTAGTGTCTGAATTTATATTATGTTTTTTCAGAACAAACATGAGCAGCAACTGCAGATTTTTCAATTTCTCCATTTTTAATATTTCTTATGTGTTCTTTGGTTCTAATTTTTAGGTTTCTTTTTGTTTTTCCTATATATATCTTTTCACAACCCATGCATTCAATTTGATATATTCCTGACTTTTTATTTTTATCAGTTTTTTTTTCATTTTTGTTGGTTTTTATTAGTTTATTTAAACTGTAGTTATTTTTTGGTGCTAATTTAATATTAAACTTCTCAAATATATTTTGAAATGTATTATGTACCCAAGGGTGATATGTGAATTTCCTATATTTTTTCATAGGTGGTTCTTCTTTTTCAAGATTACTTCTGTTTATCATTTTTTGTTTTTTATACTTTTCTATCCTTTTATGTACCATTTTTTCATCAAACCCATTTTCTCTTGCTACTTTGATTATGTGTAATTTGTAATTTCTTGAAAACCATAGAAATACATTATTTGTGCCATATTGAAAACACTTTGACACCTTGAATTACTTGGTGTTAACTATGATTTGAGGGAAGTAGATTATACAGGGAATGATTGGAAAACATTAGCTCAGGATACAGATGTATGCAGAGCTTATGTCTGTGTGGCCGTGAACATATGGGTTCGATAATGCCAGTGAGTAAGTAAGTAACATCGTCGATTTTATTATTAATTTAACACTTCTCACTGAAGGATAAATTATATTTGAAGAGAAAAATTCTCGCCTAGACCGAGACTCGAACCCGGGACCCTTGGCTTTCCGGGCCAAGTGCTCTACCAACTGAGCTACCGAGGCGAGTTGCGAGGGAATTACAATGTATATAAGAGAAACATTTGCGTCTAGATTGCAACTTGCCTCGGTAGCTCAGTTGGTAGAGCACTTGGCCCGGAAAGCCAAGGGTCCCGGGTTCAAGTCTCGTTCTAGGCGAGAATTTTTCTCTTCAAATATAAGTAACATTGTATTATTTTGAGTCTGTTTTATCTTACCTCAATATTAATGTTGATTTGTTCTTGAACTTGTTAGATTGGAGATCAATCATCTTCAGCATATTGCCTACACTGGTTGGATTTATGTTGTAAACTCTGAATGTCAATGTCAGCTCCCTCCTGTGGTTGGCCAAATAGCCTCCAAACATAATATAAATTCGGACACTAAATTATTAAAACTGTTAGAAAATACAAAAGAGCTGACTTGGTGAAAAAGGGAGCCAAAGGGGCAATATGTGGTCTCAGGAGTATGCACCTTGCTGGTGGGTACACACTAATAAAACATGAGAAATGCCATTTATTCCTGCCCAACCCAGTGCACCACGTCCTTGTCGTGGCTCCTGGTTAATACTAAGAAGTGCAGGGACAAAAAAGTGAGTTCCTGACGCTTAAAAATTGGGACATACCAGCTAAGAGAGAAAACCCCAACAGAAAATCATTGGCCCCCCAGGATTGCTGGAGATTGGGCGTGGGGCCTGACATCCCTACCCCGTAAAAACAAATAAGTTCAGAAACCCAAGGGAGGCCAAAACTCGAATTTGAGCCAATCAGCCATTAAGAAGAGCTTAGTATTGAAGATACTAAGGTGATTATAAAATCCTTAAATAAATTTATAATTGAGATTCAATATTTTTACAATGAAAATGTAATGTTTTAATTAAACTGTATAAGCTAAGAAATATAAATGGAATTAAACCGGATGGATGGATTTAGGAAAAAATCTTTATTCAGAAGAACAAAGACAGAGTTATAAATTTTGAAATACTGACGGAACGTGACCTCGTTTGGAGGTTCTTTGGCCAACCACAGGAGGAGCTGACATCGACATCCAGGGTTTACAACATAAATCCAACCAGTCTGGTCAATATGCTGAAGATAGGGGCGTAAGACAAGGATGTGGCCTCTTGCCCTTGATCATATACATGGATAGAATACTCCAAGATTGGCGACAGATGAGACACGGTTCTATCCAAATTAATAGAAACCATAAAATAGACTCTTTGCTTTTTGCAGATGATTTGGTATTAATAGCTCCAACAGAAACAGATTTACAGTATTCTATACACAATTTTAATATAATTGCAAAAAGGTACAATATGGAAATCAATACAAAGAAAATTAAAGTGATAGCCATTTGTGGGAAATACCCTATACCTAGCAAAATTGTTTTGGATGATGAAATTTTAGAATGAGTAAACAAATTTAATTATTTGGGTTATAACTTAACATTTCAAGATGAAGCTGATATATAAAAAAAATCACAAATTTTACAAAAACAACGGGGATAATTAACAGTGTAATGAAACCATCTTTAGTACAGATGAACACAAGATTATGGGTTTATAAGGTTCTCGCAAGACCAGTATTAAGATATTGGTAGTGAAGCATGGACAATACGAAGAAGAGATGAAAACCGAATAATAGCAAATGAGATGCATTTTATGCGCCGTATAGCAGGCTACACAAAGTGGGACCATAAAAGAAATGAGGAAATTATGGAAGAGTTGGATGTAGAACCCATTCTTCATCATATACAAAACTACCAGAACCACTGGAAAGCCCCTTCTTCAATGAATGCCGTCTCATAGAATTCCAAAAGCCATACTTCGCTACTGCCCCGAAGGCAAAAGATCACTGGGACGTCCAAAAAAGCACTGGATGGAAAATTCCTCTTTGATACTGTAACAGGCCACGTGGCCTAATGCTTGCATGAATGATGAAGATGATTGATATCCAATTGAAACATGTTCAAGAACAAATCAACATTAATATTGAGGTAAGATAAAACAGACTCAAAATAAATATAAGAACCTCAAAATATCACTTCCTAAAATAAAACATTAAGTAAATAACATGTTAAAGTGGACTTTACCATACAACTCGTGATCTCAAGCCTATTACTACATCAGTACTCTTGAAGTTATGACTAACATAATAAATTGAGTAAACATAAATTGAACCTTCTTCATCTCAAAGTCCATGTTACTAGTCACAGTCATGCTTTTTTAGCACTTTTCATGCATTACACAAAATTATATACAGTAAAACTTGTTCAAAGCAGAATCGCATGGGACCAATTTTTTCTCCACATCATACAAAATTCCGCATTACTAAAAAATTAACCAATCTTAGGTTATAGAGCACCATTTGTCTTTTTATGTACCTTGGATTAATTGTAGTTCTGCTGCCATTGGAAAGTGAAGTATAGTATGTACGAGCGACTTGGTTGGTAACGCTTGAAAAAACAGTCCCGTTTCGTCAGCGTTAAAAATCTGAATTCTGAAATTAAAGTATGCAGTTTTGGTTTCCACTCACTAACTATACTTTCATCCACATCCTTTGATTCGCTGCAAATTTTATTCCACACTACATTGTGTCGTCTTTTAAAACTGTCCACAACCAACCTGAAGATGCCTTGAAATCGTATTCTCTAGGGATATAGCAACAGCTAGAGATTGACTTTGGAGTATCGGTCAGAGATTTTTTGATTGTGGACTTATAAAATGCATGTCGTTGATTTTATTTTTTATTTATTTATTTTTTTTTTTTTGCTCTTCATTTAACCATTTCCTTGCATCCATTCATTCGTTATTGTTTCTTTATGTTTTAAAATCTCATAAGCTTGGGTTTTTCTACATTTAAATTTAGACATTATTTCGGGCACTGAGAGTTGTTTTTCTTTATCTTCAATCACTTTCACTTTTTTGTTTAATGGCAATGATACATACGATTTAGCCATCTTTATTCTGTAAATTCAGAATGCTACCTGTACACAATCGGTCTCAGATCTTAAACTAATTTAAGATTTTACAGTGCACTGGTTATTTGTAAGACAGATGTCACACGCCAAATATTTGTTAAACAAACCAAGTATTTCGCAAAACGGAAAGAAAGTTCCAGATACAGGTAGAAACTCTACTTGACCTGGTGCGGGCGACAGGAATCATCACTTATTGTTAATTTGCGTAACGGGAATTCATTATAGTGGAAACTAATTTATTTCTCTCTCTATCTTTCCGCCTTATAAACTTTTTTTTGTTAATTGTATAGAAACATCCTTCCGTTTCCGTGTTGGACAGATTCTGTTTTATACAAAATAAATACATGTAAAATTACTATTATTTTGCTGGGACCAATAAATTTGTTAACATTGGACAGATTTCCGCATTATTCACGTTCCGGATTAAACAAGTTTTACTGTTTTTTCTTTATGTAAAACGTAAAAGGATACCAAGACAAGCACTGGAATTTAGATTAGGAGGAGATTAAGAAGTCAGCCAAGATGTATATGGGAAGAACAAGTTAAGAAGAAAGTTACAAAAAGAGGAATTGAATGGATTGAAATTATGGAAGAGTAGACTTGGAATGACCGAGATAGAGAGGCCTTTCCAAAAGTCAACCCCTAGAATGGGAACACAAGACTAGATTTACATACTAAATCAATAGTGGATATAAAAAGTGATGATACAGTGGGTAATTTGATCAATAAATTAATTTTTCTTTTTTTATAATATGAATCGAAGAAATCTTTTTACTTCTCACCTCATAAAACTCCATAATTTTCACAGGACTGATTTCTGGAGCTATTGCTCCTATTCTCAGCCAAATCTCCGACTGTTGAAATTCTTCTATTACCATCAACTTCCAAACTGCCATCTGGTGCTGATTTCATAAACTTTGATATTAAATAAAAAATGTTTTCTGTATTATTCGTACCTCATATCATTGTTTCTGTTAGACATATGTTTCGAGGCTTGTTAGCCTCATCCTCAGTAGTTACAGACTGGTTTTTCTCAAGTTGTCAGCCCTGGATCTCGACTTCTGCTCCCTCTTTCTGTGGTCCAAAAAACTTGCTGATTACATTCTTTGCAGGGAATTTTGAAATTCATAATTTTCTCCTTGTTCTTCTGTATGTAGATTTTTTTCCATATGGTGAGTTTGTTTGTGTTTTCCAACTTTGATATTAATGTTGCTTGTCGGAAACTTCAAAATTTATGGATCTATATTTGTTCTTCTGAATATATATATTTTCCCAATCTGTTAAATTCCAAGAAGAACAAATAAAACAGTTAAATGTGTCTGAAAAGGATAACAATAGAAAAATAAATTAAAATTATCAGTACAGTTATACAAAACATATAAACAATTAAATGGCCCTGAAAAAAAAACAGAAGAACCTAAAATTGTTTGGTTACCTAACAAATGCAAATCAGTATCAGAGATATTGAAATTAATTCTACAATTCATAATTTCCAAAGAGAAAATGGTTATCATGTATCTGTATTTGTTCTTTCCGGTCAGATCATAGGAATTTTTTTCTTAAAGGGAATTATACCTGTGGTCGTCCATAGTCTGAATTTAGGTTAAGTTTAGGTTTAAGAATTCTCCTGGCACATCATTATCAATCATTGCCTATCATAACATCTCCTCCGTTGTTCAGCTCTTGTAGAAAAGACCAGCCTTACTGCTAAATATTGGAGTGCAAGTGAGCGAATGATTTCATTGTCAAGTGCTCAACATTAGATACCAACCAACCTATCATAACATCGGGGTAACATGATGCATCCTCCAGATGCACCAACTTAAGTGGGTTACAATTCTACCAATGCCAGGAGAAAATACCAGAACTGTCATTAAGATAGTGGCATTGGTAAAAAAAACTTTATTGAATAAAAATCATTTTCATGGAGACTTTTGCCAACATATGAATAAACTATAGCAATTTAACTTTCACAGGAAAAAAACACTATGAGGTTTAATTTAAGAATTAAATTAATGTTTTTATTACCTCACCTCATATCCTTTTTCTTCTAGACTCCAGTTTCGGAGCTTATCTCCATCATCAGTAGCCTCTCACCGACCGGTGTTATGTCGTTTCTTGGTGGTTTTCTTCTTCCTTCTGTTGGTGGATCGAAGAACCTCTGAATCAAGTCAAAATTTGTGCGAGTTTCGATATTCATGAGTTTATCTTGTTTTTTTGGATGTGGATTTTTTCCCAGACCGTGAGTTCTTTCTGTTTAGCAGTGTGTTTGATTAGGCTAGATGTTGTATCGATTAAATGTTTTTTTTCCAGACAAAGACCAACGAAATGCTACCCTCACCTACTCCCTAATAATGTACCTAAATTCATTTGATTCCCATTGGGTTGTCTTTCGGGTTTTCTTAACCAACTCAATGTTTTGTTTACTATAGCGATAGATTCTGCATGCTCTATGAACTCCTCAGCTGTTGGCCGCAGTTTTAAAAAAATCAGACCACGGCCATTTAGCCCAAAACACAAACCTAACAGGAATCAAGACACCTGCCGTGAAAGCCTACAATTTTACATAAATTAACTTGGTTTACTAACTCCTAACAAAGGAGAGACTAAGGTCCAACGTTCGGCTGATATGCTATTGTACATAGATAATATAATTGGAAAAGTAACACTTTTACATATATTTAGTTTAACTTTTTTGTCCTCTATGTA
Source organism: Diploptera punctata (assembly GCA_030220185.1). NCBI lineage: Eukaryota > Metazoa > Arthropoda > Insecta > Blattodea > Blaberidae > Diploptera > Diploptera punctata. The sequence continues at coordinate 458,977 of JASPKZ010007464.1, forward strand.
ACAAAGATGGAGAAATGAATGAAGAACATCTACAAACCTGTGAAGTATTACCTGTTGGATCCACTATAGAGAAATATTGGAGAGCAAGAATGCTAATGGCATCATTGCCAAGGCCCAGCATTTGATAACAACAACTTTTTTACACGCTTTATATTAGCTTGACCTGTATCTGTCATCTATGCAACGGACCTGTATCTATGTAACGGAATCTTTGAACACGATTTTCATCCACTTAAAAACATTGGATCAATTTGAAACTTTGTATACTTGTAAAGGACCCATGACAATACAATAATTTCATTTTTTTTTCTAAAATCCTGGCCAGAATCATTAGAAAATAAAAAAAAATAAAAACCAGTACAATAGGTTGCGGACTTATCGACTTTTTAGTCAATCGTTGTAAGAGCTCAGTTGGTAGAGCGGTGGACTGTAGTGGTATATAATTTCAGTAATCCATAGGTCGCTGGTTCAAATCCGGCCCGGAGGATTTTTTTTTTAGAAGAGTATTAAGCAATTAAATGTTCTTGGGATTCCGGTTTTTGACAATCAATTAAACTAAAAATTTAAAAAATAAATAATAGTTTAAAAAAGCTAAAACAACACACTTTATTAAAAACCAAACTAAAAAATAAATAATAGTTTAAAAAAACTAAAACAACACACTTTATTACAAAACTGAACTAAAAAATGAAAAATAATTTTAGTTTCCAACATGCTTGGGATAAAATTAAAGTGGTCAACAAAAAAAATCATCTCCAGCACATCTAGAATAAAATTAGAGTTATCTACAAAAAAAATAATTTTACCATCAAAATCGTGGGGTGCTTTTTATGGTTTTTACGTTTTCTTCTTAGAGACTTTACTTTTACCAATATCTGTTTATTATCAAATATATTAATTGATATAGAGCACCGCACGCTTTTGATGGTAAAATTATTTTTTTTGTAGATAACTCTAGTTTTATTCTAGATGTGTTGGAGATGATTATTTTATTGACCACTTCAATTTTATCCCAAGCGTGTTTGAAATTAAAATTATTTTTCATTTTTTAGTTTGGTTTTCTAATAAAGCGTGTTGTTTTAGTTTTTTAAACTATTATTTATTGAAAGTTGGGATGCTCTGTAATGCATAGTAGTATTCATTTCCAGAATTGAGCCTATGTTTATAATTTTTTTGCACCTCATTCCTGTTTGTAATTATTGTTCCTTTAAATCATTTGGTTTCTTCAAAATTTGTTGTAATGCTTTCTCATTTTCTAATGTTAACCATAATTTTATAACAGTACAATTTTTTTGAAGAGAATTTAATTGGAGTTCACATGGTTTTGTTTCTAGAGGCAATGTTCTATTTGCCAGCGCTATTATTGCACACATTGCTTGCCATTGGGAGGACAAAATGGTGGAAGTAACGGTACGACTTCAATGTTAGCACGTTTCATGGAAAAGAAATTAAAATGCAGTAAATGTAAAGTGCTGACTGCAAGACCTCTTTGTCGTTCACAACTTCAACAGCTTAGAGTGAAAGATTTGCAACTGTACCTCACTTCTCAACGGGTCTCCACTACAGGCTGTGTCGGTGAGTTTACAAAAGCTGTAATTTGTCACTTTGTTTATTGAGGCATGGAAATAATTAAATATATTTGAAGAGAAAAATTATTTGGTCAGACTGGGGTTTGAACCTAGGACCTTTGGCTTTCTAGGCCAATGCTCTATCACTTAGCTATCTGGGCACTCCAATCTATCTATTTATCTTCTGGTTTTTTACAGCTGCTGCCGTCTTCCCGTGCCAATCCTCCAAAGTCTACGATTTTGAGCATCTTCAATGCTTAGCCCTCTTGCTTGCATTACTATCTTCATGCTTTCCTTCCATGTTAACTTTGGTCTCCCCCTTTTCTACAATCTAAACACAATTTTTCTCTTATACATTTGTTAATTCCCGATTGCCAAATGCTACGAGCCTTTTGCTACAATTATGCAAATGGCAGCTTCAATTTTAAGAAGACAATTTATTGAGAATTTAAACATTACTTTATAAAGCCAACAGGACTTCTTTCGATGTTTTTTTATTATTAATTTAACACTTCTCACTGAAAGATAAATTATACTTAAAGAGAAAAATTATATGCTCAGACTGGGATTTGAACCCAGGACCTTTGGCTTCCTAGGCCAATCTATCACTGAGCTATCTGGACCAAAGGTCCTGGGTTTAAACCCCAGTCTGCGCATATAATTTTTCTCTTCAAATATAATTTGTCCTTCAGTGAGAAGTGTTAAATTAATAATAATAATAATAATAAAAATCATAATGAAATATATTTGGTCGTGTAAAAGAAAGACCACCCCTTAAGTAGTACAAAATAAAATTTCTGTTTATAGCATATTTTTAATCTTCTTCTTCCTTCCAAGTATTAGGCCAAGCCTGTTACGATCCTATAGAAAATTTACCCACACAATAAGCATCTGGTACTCATTTCTGATAGAAGCTGAGTTGACCTCAGGGCCATCGTGCCACCAGAAGGTTTGGGTCAGTTTAAAAATCCTGACCCCACCAGGATTCAAACCCTTGATCTTCCGGTTTGTAGCATATTGCCTTAACTAACTACGCCATGACGTGTCCCCTCTTGTTCTAGAGAAGGAACTATATTTTCTTACGTGCTCAAAGGTAAGATTATTATTTGACCAATGAAATGCAGTCATATGTCTGCTTTGTTTATATTACTACTGGAACTTAGCTCGGAAGAGTCATAGGAAATTAACTTTTAATTTTATAGAAGATTTACAGCTCTAAAACTGATTAATTTGACCAACCTCATGAGCTAGTGGTCAGCATTCAATTCCCGGTCAAACCATAGGAATTTTTAATGAGTTGGTTATTTTGACTCGCCTCATATTTGTTTTTATGCAGACCAGGTTTTGTCACTTTTGCGCGACTTTGTCGATGCATTCCAACTGTTGTTTTGTGGTTGTCCATCCTGTAAGTTGATTTCTACTCCCTCTGCTGGCTGACCGATGAACTTCCAAATCAATTTTTTTTTCCCGGAAATTTCAAAATTTGCAGTTTTCTTTTTATTCTTACAGATGTAAATTTTCTCCCAAATTGTGAGTTCCTTAGATCTTTCTAACTGTTTTAGTAATTTGGCCTTAGTTTCAATTCTGTTTTTTTCTGCTATTGCAGATTTTTCTATTTCTCCATTTTTAACATTTCTAAGGTGTTCTATCAATCTTGTATTTAAGTTCCTCTACAATCAATTTGATATATCCCTGATTTGTTACCGTCTTCAATCTATTCTTCTTTTTTTTAATATAATAAATTTGGGAATTTTTAACATTATGAGGTTTTTATTGATAAGAATCAAACGAATTGTGACTTCTTCTTACCTCTTACTTCTATGTTTTTCTAAACACAGCACCGCAGTATCGGCGACCATCGTCACCATCATCAGCTGTTTTCATGACTGTCAATTTTTTTCTTTTGCCGGTAATTATCCAAACTGCCATCTGGTGTTCTTTTGCAGGAGTCATTTTCTAAACTGCCATCTGGTGTTCTTTTGCAGAAGTCTTTTCTAAACTGCCATGTGGTGTATTTTTGAAGAACTTTGTAATCAAGCTTGGTAACCAGTTTGGGAAAAGATATATATTAAAAAAACCATACTAGAACCATGAACTTCTATATTCCGGACGAACCAAGCTTGATTACAAAGTTCTTAAAAAATACACCAGATGGCAGTTTAGAAAATGACTCCTGCAAAAGAACACCATATGGCAGTTTGGATAAATACTGGCAAAAAAAAATTGACAGTCGTGAAAACAGCTGATGATGGTGACGATGGTCGCCGATACTGTGGTGCTGTGTTTAAAAAACATAGAAGTATGAGGTAAGAAGAAGTCATTATTCATTTAATTTTTATCTATTCTTTTTTGTTTTGATTAATTTATTCAAACTGTAATCATTTTTTCGGTGCTAATTTAATCTTAAATTTGCTGAAAATTTTTTGAAACTTATTAAATACTAAAAGATAGTTTGTAAATTTCTTGAATTTTTTACCAGTTTCTTTATCTGTCTGAAGAGTAATTTCATTTATCACTTTTTGTTTCTTGAATGTATTTATTTTCTTATAAATCATCTTTTCCTGAAAACCATTCTCTTTTGCTATTTTTGTAATGTGTTTTTTCTCTTTCTTAAAATTTTCTCTGCTCCTGGGAACGTTCACAAGTCTGTATGTTAAACTAATAAATACTGCCTGTTTATGTGCTTCTTCTTCTTCTTCTTCTTCTTTTCAAGTATTAGGCCAAGGCCTGTTACGATCCTATAATATGGTTAAAACCTGTCGCTTTAATATTATTATCAATGTGTGTTTCTTTCCTGTAGATTCCAAATTCTATTTTCCTTTATTCTTCATTCCTGATCAATTTAAGATCTAAAATTTGTATTTCTTGGTTATTTTCCTCTTCCATAGTAAATTTGTTTTATTATGAATATTCAAAAGTTTAACAGCATCTTCTAAACTCATTAATTATTAAGACACCTCATAGTGTTATTTCCTGCATATATTAAATAAACAGGAATTTTTCCTCAAAGGAAATTATTCCTGTGGTTATTGACTAACACTAAGAAATTGGGACTGGAAGTAAATATCAGTAAAACTAAATATATGGTCACACGTAGAAATTCAGTATATAATGGAAATGGACAGCTAATGACAAATGAGGGAAATTATGAGGAAGTGGCTGAATTCAAATACCTAGGAACAATAATCACAAATAGGAATGAGATGGACAAAGAAATTAAACATAGGCTAAATTCTGGAAATGCATGCTATTATGCATTGCAGAGACTTTTGATGTCCCATCTCCTTTCAAAAAACGTTAAACTGAAAATATATAAAACTATTATTCTACCAGTTATATTATATGGGTGCGAAACATGGACTCTTACTTTAAGGGAGGAAAGGAGATTACGAGTATTTGAGAATAAAGTTCTTAGGAAAATTTTTGGACCAAAGAGAGATGAACAGACAGGTGAATGGAGAAGACTACATAACAATGAACTACATGGTCTTTATAGGAAGCCAGATATAATAAGAACAGTTAAGTCTCGTAGACTGCGATGGGCCAGACATGTTGCACGTATGGGGAATGAAAGACGTGCATGGAAGATTCTTGTAGGAAAGCCAGAGGGAAAATGCCCAGTTGGTAGACCAAGAATGAGGTGGGAGAACAACATTAACTATGATTTGAAGGAAGTAGATTATCCAGGGAATGATTGGAAAGCATTATCTCAGGATAGGGATGTATGGAGAGCTTATGTCCGCGCGGCCATGAACCTACGGGTTTGATAGTGCCAGTGAGTAAGTAAGTAAGTAAGGTTGCCCATGGTCTGGAATTTAGGTTAAGTTTAGGTTAAGAACTCTTCTGGTGCTTTATCATCATTTATCACCCATCTTATCATCGGGGTAACCCCAACTTCAGAAGTGGATTACATTTAAACCATTGAAAGGAGAGAACACCAGAAATATCGTAATGACAACCTGGGGCATTGAATAAAAAACTGGTTAATTTTTCAAGGTTATGTAATGCACTCGGCACATATTTCAAGATCATTTTTAACAGATGCTACCATCTTTAGTACAAAAGAACACAAGAACGGCTTTGTAAGGTTCTTGCAAGACCAGTATTAAGATATGGTAGTGAAGCATGGACAATACGAAGAAAAGATGAATGCCAAATAACAGCAAATGAGATGCAATTTATGCACTATGCAGCAGGCTATACAAAGTGAGATCAGAAAAGAAATAGGAAATTGTGGAAGAGTTGGATGTAGAACCCATTCTTCACCATATTCAAAACTACCAGAACAACTGGAAAACCCATCTTCAACAAATGCCATCTCACAGAATTTCAAAACCTATGCTTCGTTACTACCCCCAAAGGCAAAATATCACTGGGATGTCCAAAAAAGAACTGGATGAAAAATTCCTCTTTGAGACCGTAACAGGCCACATGGCCTAATACTTAAATGGATGATGATGATAATGATTTTAATAGATGTTGTCAAAATCTGAATTGTTCATTTATTTCAACGACTCGGATTGAATTAAATGTGGCTGGAGGGTGCTTTATTCAGATTACTCCCTTTTTTAATGAATGTTTTTTCGTGACTTCTTACCTGATACTTCTATGTTTTTTTAAACATAGCACTGCAATATCGGCAAATATCTTCACCATCGTCAGCTGTTTTCATGACTGTCCATTTTTTCGTTTGCCAGTAATTATCCAAACTGCCATCTGGTGTTTTTTGAAGGAGTAATTTTCTAAACTGTCATCTGGTGTATTTTTGAAGAACTTTGTAATCAAGCTTTGTAATCAAGTTCGTGGTTTTAGTATGGTTTTTTGAATGTATATCTTTCCCAAACTGCTAAATCCAAAGGTTTAAATAGATATTTAATTTTAGGAAGTTATATTTTGAGGTTTTTAATTACATTATTTTTAGTCTGGACATCTTACATCAATACTAATGTTGATTTGTTCTTGAACGTGTTTCAAAACAATTGTTTTATCATCAACTTTTCCAGAATTGTTTTGAAACATGTTCAAGAACAAATCAACATTAGTATTGAGGTAAGATGTCCAGACTAAAAATAAAATAGTTTAAATAGATGTTTCAAAAGTTTGCTTCTTTTTCAATTCTATGATTCTATAATATACTATGTGCTGCTATAGCTGATTTTTCAATTTCTCCATTTTTTATGTTTCTAAAGTGTTCTTTTTTATGAGTTTCCAAGTTCCTTTTTGTTTTTCCTATATATGTCCTATTGCAATCTTTGCAATCAATTTGATAAATTCCAGGTTTTTTTTGTTTTCTGGGGTGTTAACTTTATTATTAGTTAACAGAAGATTACCCAGGTTAAATTTGTTAATTGGAGCCAATGTTATACTAAATTTTCTGAAATTTTTTTGAAACCTCATAATGTTAAAAATTCCCAAATTTATTATATTAGAATGTTTTTTCCTTTAAAATCCAATCTTATAAATTACATATTACAGTTATTGTTTTTATTATTACAGAGAAGGATGACCTAGTGAATTTGCTAATAAGACATGCTGGTGGCGCAACAAACAGTTCCCAGAGGACAGAGGTATCCTTTGGTCAGAGTAGTCAGTCTGATTTGCATAGTGAAGGTCAGACCGTTAGTCAAAACCTTTTTGAAACACATCAACCAGGCCAAAGCTTTCCATCTACCTCGGATTCACCTCATAGCAATTCTGTAAGTTTCTTTATGATTATTATATATTTTGCAAATTCTGAAGAAATATAGCTAATGAATATATGCTCATGAAAATGTTTTTACAAATAATTGTTAACCCATTGGCTTATTAATATTTTCCTCCATTGTTGCACCCATATTTACCATTTAATTTTAAGAAAATTAGCTTCTTCGAAAAACAATGGCTTATAACTCGCAATCTATCGAGAGAAATCAATTTTGTTGTACACCATTAAACAGATCGTTCTCTCAGCTTTCCAATGGTATATATTGTCATGCCATCTATTGACAAAACTTAAGAAACACTAAGAAGAAGCTACAGCTGCTCGTCCGGCTCACAGCTGTCTGTGTACGAATGGGTTTCACTTGATCAGCCGGCTGGAAGCCGTGTGTGTAAGCCAATGGGTTAAATGAGTAAGATTTTACACCTCACCTCATATTTTGTATCCTCTTCAGGACTAGCTTCGAAAAATGTTTCTTCATCCTCAACTAGCAACTGACTGTTGAGTGGACAGTTTGTAGTCCTTTGCATCTCCTCCCTCTGTTGGTAAACCAGTGAACTTCAGTCAAGCCTTTTTAATGTTTTTATCTAAATTTGACACTTATATTAATGTACATATTAATAATATTTAAAGGAAGTGACACTAGTGATTCATGGCGTAGCCCATTGTTGAGCCATAGCCTCTCCTTTGTCAGGTGTTTATAGATCAAGTTAATTTTTGTTACCTTATTTGTCCAAAGATGTCATGGGTGGCATGTGGTCAACACACCAACCTACCAATGAGACATCTAGCAGGCAACTAAGGTATTAATTATATTATTTTTGGTCTGGACATCTTACCTCAATATTAATGTTGATTTGCTTTCGGGAAAGCTGACGATAAAACAGAATTGTTTTGAAAAATGTCCAAGAACAAATCAACATTAATATTGAGGTAAGATGTCCAGACCAAAAATAATATAATTAAAATAACCTCAAAATATAACTTCCTAAAATTAAATATTAACTAAGGTATTAATTATATTATTTTTAGTCTGGACATCTTACCTCAATATTAATGTTGATTTGTTCTTGAACATGTTTCAAAACAATAATGTTTTATCGTCAGCTTTCCCAGACTGGATTTATTTATGTTGCATTATGTTGCACAACCTGGATGTCGATGTCAGCTCCATCCTGTGGTTGGCCAAAGAACCTCCAAACAAGGTCACGCTCCATCGGTATATCAAAATTCATAACTCTGTTTCTGTTCTTCTGAATATAAATTTTTTCCCAAGTAGTCAACTCTTTTGTATTTTCTAACTGTTTTAATAATTTAGTGTCTGAATTTATATTATGTTTTTCAGACCAAACATGAGCAGCAACTGCAGATTTTTCTATTTCCCCATTGCTGCTCATGTTTGGTCCGTATTTGAAGAAACATAAAATATGAGGTAAGATGTTAAAAAATGACTCATTAATTTACGAATTAAGAACCTCATAATGTTATTTCCCATATTTAACTATGCCTAAATCTCTGTTAAGGGAAACATGGGCTTACGAGAAGAATATTTCTAAAGTGTTCTTTTGTGCAAGTTTTTCTTATGCATACTTTATTGCAGTCTTTGCTACTAATTTGATACATTCCAGATGTTTTTACTATCTGGTGTATTGACTTTTTTATTAGTTATTAGAAGTTTACTCAGGCTAAATTTATTTATCAGTGATGTTTTTATTATTGATTTAACATTTCTCACTGAAAGATAAATTATATTTGAAGAGAAAAATTTTCGCCTAGACCGGGACTCGAACCCGGGACCCTTGGCTTTCCGGGCCAAGTGCTCTACCAACTGAGCTACCGAGGTGAGTTACGATCTAGACGCAAATTTTTCTCTTATATACGTTGTAATTCCCTTTTGCCAAATGCTTTTGAAACCATTGCTTCTATCTTTGCAAATGGCGGCTTCTTAGTTAAGAAGACATTTATTGGGAATTTAACATTACTTTATAAAGCTAGTAAGGCTTCTAATGATGTTTTTATTATTGATTTAACATTTCTCACTGAAAGATAAATTATATTTGAAGAGAAAAATTTTCGCCTAGAGCACTTGGCCCGGAAATCCAAGGGTCCCGGGTTCGAGTCCCGGTCTAGGCGAAAAATTTTTCTCTTCAAATATAATTTATCTTTCAGTGAGAAATGTTAAATCAATAATAAAAACATCATTAGAAGCCTTACTAGCTTTATAAAGTAATGTTAAATTCCCAATAAATGTCTTCTTAACTAAGAAGCCGCCATTTGCAAAGATAGAATCAATGGTTTCAAAAGCATTTGGCGAAAGGGAATTACAACGTATATAAGAGAAAAATTTGCGTCTAGATCGTAACTCGCCTCGGTAGCTCAGTTGGTAGAGCACTTGGCCCGGAAAGCCAAGGGTCCCAGGTTCGAGTCCTGGTCTAGGCGAAAATTTTTCTCTTCAAATATTATTTATCAGTGCTAATGTGATACAGAATTTCTTGAAATTATGACAAAATTTTTTGAAACTAGTCCTGGAAAACATATAAAATGTGAGGTGAGTGTAATATGTGATTCATTTAATGATTGTTGTACGACATAAGTTGGAAGAAAGAGATTGCTTACTCATTCTAATAACATGATTGGTAACATACATGTTTTGTCCGACGCTAATAAAGTTGTTGTGGTTTGAAGGGTGTTAAAAGCGAGAGCAAGAATAATGAAAATGAAACAAGTTCAGATCATGAGGCAGCTGTGTCTTCTGGAACAAGTTCTCCAGATACAGTTCATCTATCTAAAAGTAGCAGTTCGTCAAGTGAACACTCGGATCAGGTTTTGTTTGCACAGACGTCGTCTTCATCTGGTGTTGATATTGTGGAGGTGACAGACTTGACGGAAGATAATAGTAATTTAGATTGTATACCTGAGCCAATAGTCACTGTTTCGGACGATGACTTGTCTCAAAGAAGAGGTAGTGCTGCAAGTGCAATGTCAGTGTCGGAACTACCTCCAGATGCCCCTTCTGCTCCTCCTAGTGCACAAACAGATGTAGATAATTCATCGATGGAAATTGAAGAAATTATTGTAGAATCGTCCAATGTTTTACGAACTTCAGAAGAATTACTAGATACTATTGAGGAAGAGACTGCTGAAGAGGAGCCTATTATTACAACTCAGGTTTGTGCCATTTATCATGTTGGCTTAAAAATAAGTGCACATTTGGTCTAAATTTCAACTGCAAAAAGTAGGATTGTAGCTTAAATGGAGGGTTGATTCTGATCTCTGGGGAGAGATGTTTTACTGACTTGGCTTATGAAAAACCACAGCTCCACTAGAGGTTGTTCTCTTTGATGACCCTGGACCTTTGCTATCACTCTAGAATGGAGTTTCTGCTGCACAAGCATATTAAGCAGAACATTGATATTGATTATTAATAAGGGGCGGATTTCTTTGACCTAAAAATGGAAAATACGAGGTGTGATCAATAAGTTTCCAGAATGGCTTCAAAACAATTATGCCATTGAGGAGTTTTTAATTTTCACCCAGGCTGTACACTCAGAATTTCCTTGTGATGAATTTGAGGACTCGCGCGACCTTCTCTGACCTTGCAGTATGCTGGTAGAAGCTCTGAAGTGAAGACGTGTTTTGTGCATGCAGCGATTTCTCTGTGTAGCAACAATGCGGGATTACGAGGAACAAAGAACATGCATCAAATTTTGCTTTAAACTTGGTAAAACTGCAACAGAAACATATAAAATGTTAAGAACAGCTTATGGGGAGGAAGCAATGGGCAAATCTCAAGCATTTGAGTGGTTTTCGAAATTTAAAAGGGGCGTGACATCGGTTAAGGATGAAAATCATCTGGGACGACCAACTTCCAGCAAAACCAATAAAAATATCGATCGAGTGAGGGAAATGGTATTAAATGATGGCGCATTACAATACGAGAACTGTCTGATGCACTAGCACTCTCATTTGGAAGTGTTCAAAGCATTTTGAAAGACGATTTGAACATGCGAAGAATTGCTGCGAAGTTCGTGCCCCACCTCCTTTCAAATGACCAAAAGGAAAGTCGTGTGATTGCCTGCACAGATCTTAAAGAACAGCTTAAAAATGACCCACGGTTCATGGAAAAGGTTATTACTGGTGTTGAAACATGGATTTATGGCTACGATCCAGAAACTAAACAACAGTCTTCGCAATGGAAGAGTCCTGCATCTCCACGCCCCAAGAAAGCCAGACAAGTTCGATCGAATGTGAAGTCAATGATGATTGTTTTTTTTTTTTTTTACATTAATGGAATTGTGCATAAGGAATTTGTACCACGGGGTCAAACAGTGAATCAAGTGTACTACAAACAAGTGTTGCAAAGATTGAGGGAGAGTGTGCGACGCAAACGGCCAGAGAAATGGAGGACTAGTGACTGGTTCCTGCATCACGACAATGCGCCCGCGCACAAAGCAATTTCTGTCCGCCAGTTTTTGGACAAAAATAGGATGAGTACTGTTCCCCATCCAGCCTATTCTCCAGATCTGGCTCCAGCAGACTTTTTCCTGTTCCCACGGCTAAAAATTTGGCTCCGAGGACATCGTTTTGAGGACATTGATGTCATCCAGCGCGAATCGCAGAAGGCATTGGACACATTTAAAGAAGACGACTTCCAGAAGTGCTTCCAGCATTGGCAGAAGCGCTGGGACAAGTGTATCAACTCCCAAGGTGACTACTTCGAGGGTGACAGTGCTGAATAGAAACTTTGAAGTGTTGTGTTTATGGCCTCATTCCGGAAACTTATTGATCACACCTCGTATGTATGCATTTATGACCTAAAGAACATCAGTCTCCAAGAAAGTACTGAGGATGAGACAGTTATGGTCTCGAAATCGCAATCTACTTAGAAGATTTATATGAGGAGAGGTAAGAAACATTTTATTTCACCATAAATTAAATCTCATTGTGATTAATTTCTATAAAAGTTAAATATAAACATTGCTTTTAAACTTCCATTTATCACCAGCAATTTGACGTTCATAGAGCCTACTACTGTTGTTATGCCTTCCTGCAATGTGTCTAGGTAAGAGTTGGTGAACCCAGCTCTTATGTTGCTTCTCTAAATTTAAATTCCTATTTATTATGGTGCATATCTTTTGAGAAAGCATAATAATAGTCCCTTCGATTGGTTGCTGGCCAAAGGAAGGCAAGACCAGTGATGGGGCTGCCATCTTATAGCCTCTGGTCAGGCATTTCTGGAGAAGAAAAGAAAATAAATGGAAGAAAGGAAAGACTCCCTAGCCCTCGGATGCCCTAATAGCATCGGGGTCGAAAAAAACAAGAGTTAACCAAGAGAGGTTAGATAGTAAAGTTAAAAGAGTGCAAAACACAAGTAAGTGGAAGAAATGTTTTGCTCAGCCTGGGCACCTTGTGGTCGCCATCCACATATCCCCTAGATGAGGACCCCTATGATAACGTTCCACAACAATATATTATTAATATCTTCAACATCTGTAAAGAGAATGAAATCTCTGTTAAACAAGATGGCAAATTATCTTCTTGGAAAAGATCAACACTGGAGTAAGACAGGGATGTGGACTTTCACCGGTGCTTTTCATTATATACATGAATAAATTAATAAATGAATGGAGGAAAACACAACGAGGATATATACCCATCAATAGGAACCTCAAACTCGATGCTATTCTTTTTGCAGACGAGTTAGCTCTTCTGGCACTTTCCGAAAATGATTTGCAACGATCAATTTATAATTTACAAAAAATAGGTGCCAAATTTAATATGGAAATATCAATTAACAAAACTAAAATTATGTCATTTCATGGGAAGGACCCCATACAAAGTAAAATCTGTCTCCAGAATAAAATTTTAGAGAGATCTAATCAATTTAAATATCTTGGATATTATCTCTCTATCTGGGATGAAAAGGATATCCCTGAAAAAGTTACTAGTTATAATAAAAGTTTAGGAATTATTAATCAAGTTATGAAACCATCCCTTGTACAAAAAACACCAGATTACGTTTATATAACACTTCGGCTAGACCAGTGTTGACCTATGGTAGTGAAGCATGAACACTAAAAAAACAACACGAAAGCAGAATAACGGCTTGTGAAATGAGATTCAAGCACGGAACAGCGGTTTACACCAGATGGGATCGGAAAAGGAACACCGATATCTTAAAAGAATTGAAGACTACGCCAATTTTGGAATATATTAAACAGTACCAACTAAATTGGAAACACCATCTTGAAAGAATGAGTTCAAATCGGATCCCCAAAGCTGTTTATAATTATATACCAAGAGGACGAAGATCACTGGGCCGTCCTATGAAACGCTGGAGGGAAAATTTTCTATAGGATCGTAACAGGCCTTGGCCTAATACTTGGAAGGAAGAAGAAGATCTTTTGAGAAATGCCCAACTTTACTGCTGTAGCTCTACGAATTTCCAGTTTTTTTCCTCTGACTAGGACTTTATTCTTTTTTTAAGAACTGAGTAAATGCCATTTTTGGAAATTATACAAACCATGATTTTGCATATTCTATATCACTATAGCTATACTTAAAAATCGGAAAGGGGTGTTACATAGCCCTTCCAGAATGGTTCAATGTTTACGGCATACTTGCAAGGAAGCTGGTTTTGACCAATGTGGCAGAAGACACTCGACTGTGAAAATGGACACCTGTGAACCATAACTCTACTGTAAATAATAGTGACATTATGTATCAAAATCATCCCCAGATATTCGAATCAACCCTCCATATTTGTTAACTTGGCATTTTACATATTTTTGTTATTGCAAATTATTCTGATATGCAAGAACAAGTTAGCATCTATAGCCAAAGAGAGGCATGGAAACTCTTTGTAGGAAAATCTGAGGGAAAGCATCCAGTAGACAGGCCAAGAGTGAGATGGGAGAATAATATTAACCATGATTTGAGGGAAGTAGATTATACAAGAGATAATTGGAAAACATTAGCTCAGAATAGGATGTATGGAGAGTTTATTTCACACAGTCATGAACCTACAGGTTCGATAGTGCCATTTAGTTAGTTATTAGCAGTAATATAAAACAAAAAAAAAAGAAAATACTCTTTTCTTGTGTCTGGCATATTGCAAAGTGGGTGGATGAGATAAGATAAAGCACTTATTATGCAACAAAACAAGGAAAAATTTCCTATACATTTTTGTTCAGAATTTGAACTATTGATTGCAAAATCATTCTAAGTGTTTTTTTTTATTTTAATTTGAGAGGTGGAATTAATAATCATTAATATTAATATTATATTTTTGTAAAGGGAAAACATGGGCTTACAATACAAAAAAAAAATTATACTTATCAGTAGAGGGCCGGATGTTAGACACTTAAAAAATTCAAAATAGGCAGGCAAAAAAAGGCACTAAAAATTCAAAATAGGAAGGCAAAAAAGGCACTAAAAATTCAAAATATACAGGCAAAAAGGCACTAAAAATGATTAATATAGACATTAAAAAATTGTGCCGTCTTTTGTAATTTATTAGATATCCACGGTCTGCCTACCATTTGCGCAGTTTCTATTAAAAACCACGCTCTGCGCTGCTGTGTATCGTCTTTTGTTTCTGTTGTATATATTAGCGTAGAGTTCATAACATCGAAGGTTATTAATCAAAAGCCTTTGCCCGGGCCCATAAGAAGCAAAGATTGATTCATCTTTCTTTTCTAAACACTTAAACATAAATCAACAATAGATCTCAAAACACTAGAGTAATCTATGATTCTTATTTAAACTGAATGTATCATTATTGTTATTAACCATGAAAGGTAGACGGAAAAAAGGAAGCTTGTATGATCTCCTAAATAAGTAAGTTTCTGTACGGGAATATATCAAACAGCAGCGTGCACATAAATAATTTGAACATTAACCAGGATGTATATAAAAATTATGTTTAATATAAACAAGACGTCTGAAGTATAAGAAAAATATAACAAATATAAATATTGATCATTCTTTGAATTTAAACAAAAAATAATAAATAATCATTAACATAAAAAACTATATCATACCTCACTCAAACAACTTCATTCATACAACAGTCCAAGCCAGGGTGGCTTTCCCTGGTCCTCTGGACCAAAACTCAAACCACGTGCTCCAGACGACGTAGTCTCAACTGAAAGTTCCGATCGAATGATAATGTTCTGAATGTGCATAGCATATTTGAGCGTTCCGAGGTAGAAGGGGAGATGCGCAGCACAAACAGCGCAATAGGAGAGGTAGAAAGGAGAGTGGGGGTAGATGCATAGAGAAGGGATATTGGCATAGTTCACGAATCTTTCTGTTCAAGGAGGATAACGGCACTGCAGTTACGAACGGAAAATCGCACTTTCGGTTCAAAATTCTAAATAGGTTCTTACAAAAAATGGACTACAACATAAATTTTTACAGCCTTACATAAAGAATATAAACATATGCTATCAATGGCATATGAAGATATCAGAGATGATTTTGGAACGTGTTTTGCTCTTTTTTTACAAAGAGCAGACTTAAGTTTTGCAGTGTGTACGTGCTGCGAAACATGGCACTTCTTTGCACAATTTGCTGAAATTTTACACATTTTGCAAAACACACTTGAGAATATTTCTGCACCAAATTCTTTCACGAAATTATTCAGTTTGTCTTTTACTGTTGTCCGTTCTTCAGCCATCATAAAACAATTGTTCTAAAGGTTAAAAAAATAAGCCACATGCACTTATCGTACCACTTTGTCTTTGAAACGCCTGTCTGTGAATGAGGACTACAGACTGAATTCAGTGTTACCAACATCAAAAATAGTATTGCCAATCACATAAAGGTTTCAGCACCAGGTGAGAGAGAAAGAAAGCATGGGCCTTCTACCCTTTTTGTCACACAGCAATGTTTGCATTGAAAAGAAGCAAAGCTGTACTATAGAACTTCCTCCAAGCCTTAGAGCCGGAGCATAATACAATGGGACATAGCTTAGGGCTATTTTACTTAATGGGAGTGCATGGGGTGAAAAAATAAAATAGTTGGTACTTGTTATTTCGCCTAACGGGAGTGAATTGAGGGGGAAACCATCTACGTGCTAGATTATTGATTATTGCCACCTATCTATCTATCTTTGGGTTTTTACAGCTGCTGCCGTCTTTGCGTGCCAAACCTCCAAAGCCTACAATCTTGGGCATCTTTGACTGATTTGGTCTTTTAGCATTTTGTTTTTTTAATGTGTGGGGAGGACCAGGAAAATTTATGTTGGGTTTTCCTCCCATAGCCTTTGAAGATCCCTCTTCACTGCAAGGCAGCGTTTCTCTATTTCCCTTAGAGATAGGGTTGCCTCTTCCGCTAGATCAGCCGTGTTGAAGGACTCCTTCTGTTATTGCCACCATTATCCTAATATATTCTAATAGAATTTACAAAAAGAACACTTGAAATTTTCTATGCAATGATATGTGTCATTAAGTTAGTACATTTTATATTTGAAAAGAATTTATTGCATATATTGCTGCCTTAGAATCAGAGAGTATGACTGCATTTTGAAATTTATTTATTCTGTATAGTAATTGTTGGAGTGAAATATGAATAGCCGTTACTTCTGCATCAAAATTTGTTGTGTGGTATCCTGCTGGTTGATAAAATGAAAATAATGCACATGTAATCCCTGATCCTGAGTTGTTATCAATAGTAGATCCATCTGTGTAGACATGTAACCATTCTTCTGGTGGATATCTCTTATTCACAACTTCTAATGCTAGAGCTTTTAGTACAAGTGTGGGAGTTTCAGATTTTGTAACTGGTTCTTCTAGATTTAGCTGAATGTTAATTGGTTCAAAAGTAAGAGGGTTATCTCTGATCAAAATATTTTCTTTAGATTTAGGAAGATTCAAATCTGTTTTTATTTCCATTACTTTGGACAAGAAACTTGTTTGTGTTTTCAACTTGCTTGGTTGTAACTGCCTTTTTTCCCATTTTGTTGTTGTTAATCGTAACATTTTCTCATGTTGTGTTATTGCCTGTTCCTCTAAAGTTAGACATATTGGAGGGTTCTGAGTTAGTGCTTGCATTGCTGCGATTGGAGTTGATTTTGCTGCGCCAGTTATAAGCCGTAAAGCCTGATTTTGGCATACTTCTAGGCGATTCAGGTTCGTGATTATTACCTCCCCATTGTATAGTAGTATTGGCTTGATGAATGTTTTGTATGTGGTGTTCAGAGTCTGGCGATTACTGCCCCACTTTGCTCCGGCTAATCTTTTTAAGATTGAGAATCTTTTCGTTGCTTTGTTTACTACTGCTTCAATGTGTTTTTCTCCATGATAATTTTGAATCAAAAATTGTTCCTAGATATTTTGTTTCATTTGTTTGTCTCAGATTTGTTTTCTTGAACTGTAGATTTAGTTTTGGAATTTTTTTCTTCAAGCTAAATATTTGAAACGTTGTTTTGTCTGTATTAATGGCCATTAAATTGTTGTGGGTCCACTTTTCTAGTAGGTTAAGAGCCTTTTCCATAGATGATTTAGATTTTTCTATTTGTGAGGAAGATGTCCACATAATCATGTCATCTGCAAAAAGAGCTGTCTTTATTTCTGTGTTTGATATAGCTGGTGGCAGATCGTTGATGTAGATGTTGAACAGGGTGTACTTAGTACTGCACCTTGAGGGAGGCCCATTTTTATTTGTCGGAATTTGGAAGTACTGTCATTGTATTTTGTAGCACAGAAACGTTGTGAAAGGAACTGGGTGATCCAGTTTAACATATTGTTTTGAATGCCTAGTTTTGTGAGTTTTTCAAGTAATTTATATCTCCATACCGAGTCATATGCTTTTTCAAAATCAATGAAAACTGTTAGCGTATCTTGATGTTTGTTGAAAGATTCTTTGGCATCTTGAGAAAGTTGAATTGTATTTTCTTTTGTAGATAGATGTTGCCTGAATCCAGTTTGTGCTGTTGTTAGTATGTTTTTACTTTCTAAGAACCAATTTAGTCTCGCTGAAATCATACGTTCTGCTGTTTTTGCAATGACACTTGTTAAAGAGATTGGTCTGTAATTATTTATATCATCAGCTGTCTTGTCTTTTTTTAAAATAGGAATAGGAAGTCAATACAAATTAAAGAGTGCTACAAAATGATTCAACAACTCCAAAAACTACAGAAAAGAATTCAATTGCAATGGATACCTGCACATTGTGGAATTGCTGGAAATGACACTGCTGATTTTCTTGCCAAAAAAGGCTCCAATTTAATTCAGAATACTACTAAAAGCTTACCTTTCACATCCATAAAAAGAATAGTTAAAAACAAATATAAAATCAAACAAAACCAAGACCTATGTAATAAAGCCAAAGACAAAATATGGAATATTTTAGTAAAGAAGCCAGATATTATTCCAGAATTTCCACGTAAAACTACAGTAGCAACATTTAGACTGCTTACAGAACATGACTATTTAGCCAAACATTTATATAAAATAGGAATCTACACGAATCCAAATTGTCCTCTATGCAATAAAGACGAAGAAATGAATGAAGAACACCTACAAACCTGTGAAGTATTACCTGTTGGATCCACAATAGAGAAATATTGGAGAGCAAGAACGCTAATGGCTTCGGTGCCAAGGCCCAGCATTTGAAAACAACAACAACAACATATTTGAAAAGAAAAATATACGCCTAGACCGGGGTTTGAACCCAGGACCTTTGACTCTCTATGTCAATGCTCTTCCATCTGAGCTATCTAGGCCTCCAATCTAAACGCATATTTTTCTCTTATATGTATTTAATTAATTTAATTGAAATACTAAGTTAATTTCAAGAAAAAAATAGCAAATAGGCATTTATAGGCATTGTAAGCTGAATTAGGCATTTATAGGTAAAATGAACTTCATGGAAAACAACTCTAGAGTTGTCAATACAAACTTATATGAAGTCACTTTTACAATATCTATAATAAATAACTGTAGACATTTTCCCTAACATCTGGTCTCTACTTATCAGATATCACACCATTATAATATTAATCTACTGTTATGTTCCTCCATTTTTTTTTATCATTCCTGTCTCTATTGTCCAATCCGTTTTTCCTCATTCTGCATAAAACGTCATCAAACCATGTTTACCATCATCATACCGGGTGCGGCAGCATAACTTCCTTTTTTAAAATGTGCGCCATTTAGTCGGTTGATGTCGTAGCGGAGCGCTAGTGGTCTCGTTCGAGAGGGGGGACTATAAAGTTTTGTCCTGACACAGTTCAGTCGCCATCATGCGTTGGAACAGTGAGGAGCGTGCGTTTGCCATTGAGGCCTACTTTTCGAGCGGATGTTCTGTGATCGCAACCCGGCGCGCCTTTCGGAATCGCTTTAAATTAGCCCCGTTGGCCCCTGTCCCGGACCGGAAATCAATTGTTACGTGGGTCACTACTTCAGACAAACTGCAAGTGCGACAAGACGAAGAAACTGGAGTCCCTCGGCCGATTAGATCACCTGAGAACATTGAGGTAGTGAGAGCTTCAATGTTGCGATCACCACGGCGTTCTGCGCGCAAACATGCGTCTGCCCTTGGACTTTCTGATCGTTCTGTAAGGAGAATACTTCATGATGATCTTCATTTCCATCCATACAAGATGGCAATTGTGCAGGAACTTTCTGAACGTGACTTCAATTCTCGGAGGAACGCGTGTGAGGTTCTTCTGGAAGTCGTTCCTGAGGACGCTATTGTTTTTTTAGTGATGAAGCCCATTTTCATTTGTGTGGATCCGTCAACAAACAAAACATGCGCTACTGGGCTGACACCAATCCTCGACAATTGCATCAAAGGCCTTTGCATTCACCTAAAGTCACAGTGTGGTGTGCAATTTCCTCAAGTGGAATTATTGGTCCCTGGTTCTTTGAGGAAAATGAAGTCACAGTGACAGTGAATTCGGACCGGTATGTAAACATGTTACAGGATTTTTTTTTCCCATGGCTAGATGAGTTGGACTTAGGGGACACTTGGTTCCAACAAGACGGTGCAACGGCACACACTTCAAGAGCATCGATGACTGTTTTGAGGGAACACTTTCCAGAGCGCCTTATCTCAATTAGGGGCGATTTGAAGTGGCCGGCCCGCTCTCCCGATTTGATCCCTTGTGATTTTTTTCTATGGGGTTATTTGAAATCCCGTGTTTATGTGAACCGTCCAAGGACCCTACAAGATTTGAAGACCAACATCCAGGAAGAAATTGCCAACATAACGCCTGCTATGCTGGCAGGAGTCATGACAAACGCCAGAAATCGGTTTACTCAGTGTATGGAGAATGGGGGACGTCACCTACCTGATTTGATCTTCAAAACTGAGTAAAACAAAACTTTATGTATGTGCCTATATTATAAAAAACGAATAAAAAATTTTCTGATTCATACAATGCATTTTATTAAGTTTTAAAAAAAGGAAGTTAATGCTGCCGCACCCTGTATAATAATACTACTACCACCACTACCCACCAACCTCCACCACCACCACCACCACCACTACTACTACTACTACTACTACTACTAGCAAGTGGCATTCACTTGCAGTATTTTTCTTGGGAATCCATCTTCTGTCATTCTTTTTTATATGAACATACCATTTTAATTTTTTGTTTTTTATGAAATCCATAATTGCATTTTTTCAGCAAATCTACTCTATCACACTTTTAAACATATGGCAAATTGCATGTACAGTCCACAGACGAAGAGAATGAAAGTGTGCGACGATGGGGGGTACGGGGAATTGCAAGCGATACAATGGCATACTAGCTGAGAATAAAGGAACACTCATGACGTGTGAAATACCTACAGCTTTCATTCACTTCATCTATGGACAATACTGATTATTGCAATAGTCTAGCACTGACACAAAAATGCCCCTACTATAGCAAATAATGTTGCTAGTCTTCATATCAGTATATCAATTATAAATCAATGGTAAAGAGAAAAATGTTTGCCTGAACTGGGAATCGAACCCTGAACCTTTAGCTTTCCATGCTAACGCTCTGTCCACTGAGCTAATTCAGGCTTCATTCCCATCCAAGCAGAAATCCTTCCTTTACCTTACTCTGCTGGTCCCATATTCAATTGCACCGAATCATCATTCACAAATACACAATGAATGGCTTCTACCTGAAGAAGACATGAAGGGACTCCACACAGCTATAGCATTATTTATTAAAGTAATATTGAAAAGCTAAAGCTATTACTATGATAGAAATAAGTAAATTAATGAACACAATTAAATTATTGTAAATCAATGGCAAAGAGAAAATTTTTTTCCTGAACCGAGAATCAAACCCCGAACTTTTAGCTTTCCGTTCTAACGCTCTGTCCACTGATCTAATTCAGACTTCATTCCCAAAAATTTTACTTATTTCTATCATAGTAATAGCTTTAGCTTCTCAATATTAATTTAATAAATAATGCTATAGCTGTGTGGAGTCCCTTCATGTCTTCTTCAGGTAGAAGCCATTCATTGTGTATTTGTGAATGATGATTCATTGCAATTGAATGTGGGACCAGTAGAGTAAGGTAAAGGAAGGATTTCTGCTTGGATGGGAATGAAGCCTGAATTAGCTCAGAGCATTAGCACGAAAAGCTAAAGGTTTGGGGTTCGATTCCCAGTTCAGGCAAAAAATTTTCTCTTTACCATTGATTTACAATAATTTGTGTTCATTAATTTACTTATTTCTATCATAGTAACAGCTTTAGCTTCTCAATATTAATTTAATAAATAATGCTATAGCTGTGTGGAGTCCCTTCATGTCTTCTTCAGGTAGAAGCCATTCATTGTGTATTTGTGAATGATGATTCATTGCAATTGAATGTGGGACCAGTAGAGTAAGGTAAAGGAAGGATTTCTGCTTGGATGGGAATGAAGCCTGAATTAGCTCAGTGGACAGAGCATTAGCACGAAAAGCTAAAGGTTTGGGGTTCGATTCCCAGTTCAGGCAAAAAAATTTCTCTTTACCATTGATTTACAATAATTTAATTGTGTTCATTAATTTACTTATTTCTATTGTAGTAATAGCTTTAGCTTCTCAATATTAATTTAATATAATTTATAGTTGCACTTTGCCTACATTAATATGTATCCATGAATTTTAGGCATGTACTGGAATAACACTCCATAGTATAGAACACGAGGATGATGTGGGGAAGTTGACCGTAAAACAATTGAAAGAATTACTGACACTGAATAGAGTAAATTATCGCGGTTGCTGTGAAAAACCAGAATTGGTAGAGAAAGTAACTCATCTTTGGCAAGAGCATAATGAAGCACAGAAAGGTAAGCATTGTTTGTAATATGCTGTGTTAGCTTTGTTAAATCTTCTCTTGTGGTGAAATTAAACATTTCTTATCTCTCCTCATATAAATCTTCTAAGTAGATCGCGATTTCGAGACCATAACTGTCTCATCTTCAGTACTTTCCTGGCGACTGATGTTATGTCGATCGGAAGAAACTCTTCTTCTTCCCTCTGTTGGTGGACCGATGAACCTCTGGATTAGGTCAAAATTTGCGAGAATTTCAAAGTTCATAAGTTTTCCTTTGTTTTTCTGAAAGTGGATCTTTTCCTAAACCGTGAGTTCCTTTTCTTTGTCTATTTGTTTAATTAGACTAGCTTTTGATTCAATTAAATGCTTGGTCCGAAAAACATTTAATTAAATCAAAAGCTAGTCTAATTAAACAAATAGACAAAGAAAAGGAACTCATGGTTTGGGAAAAGATCCACATTCAGAAAAACAAAGGAAAACTTATGAACTTCGAAATTCCTGCAAATGCTTGGTCCGAAAAACATATAATTGAATCAAAAGCTAGTCTAATTAAACAAATAGACAAAGAAAAGGAACTCACGGTTTGGGAAAAGATCCACATTCAGAAAAACAAAGGAAAACTTATGAACTTCGAAATTCCCACAAATTTTGACCTAATCCAGAGGTTCATCGGTCCACCAACAGAGGGAAGAAGAAGAGTTTCTTCCAATTGACATAACATCAGTCGCCAAAAAGTACTGAAGATGAGACCGTTACGGTCTCGAAATCGCGATCTACTTAGATTTATATGAGGAGAAGTAAGAAACATTTAATTTCACCATAAATTAAACCTCATAGTGATTAATTCCTATAAAAGTTAAATACCTCATAATGTTTACTTCCCAACATTAATTTAATATAATATGTTATTTGTTTACAGCACTGGACAGTATGACAATGGATCAACTTTGTAAAATTTGTATGGATGCTCCTGTGGAGTGTGTAATGTTGGAATGCGGACACATGGCTACCTGTACAGCTTGTGGTAAACAGCTCAACGAATGTCCAATTTGCCGTCACTTTGTGGTCCGTGTAGTTAGAACTTTCAGAGCATAACTTGTTCATTAATGACTTAAACCTTTCTCCTTTGACTTTTTCCCAACAGAATAGGTCCCTGTTTGTCTCTGAGCAACATTATTAAGGTAAACTAAATTACATTCAGTTTTAAGATTAAGGTTAACATTTTAGGCCATTGCTTTAAGCGTTTTTTATTTTAATTTTAATTAGATCTGTCATTATTCTGAACTTGTGTAGTGGTATAATTGGTTTGTCATTTAAATTATATGGAACAACAAACCCAAAGATTACTGCCAAAATATTTTATATGTGAGTTGTAAAAGACAGAATTACAGTTCCTATGTCTTTTAGTCTTAAGGAGAGTCTTTTGTTAGGAGGGCATAAAAAGTAAGTCAAAATACGTAACAAATTTTTCTTACCATTAAGAATTTATTTACCTTAAAATATATATATATATGTATTTTTACATATCTTAAATCATTTAGTACACATTTTACATTAATAATTGAAATTTGTAAATGAGTTGGAGAAAATATTTTTATGTATTTCACCTCATAAAGTTGCATGTATTCACGATAACGGTTACATCTTCAGTCAAACTCCAACTGTCAAAATTTTGCCGTTAACACCATCTTCCAAACTGTCATGTGGTTTCGATTTTATGAACTTGGAGATCAAATTTTTCTCACCTGGAATTTCAAAATTCATGGCTCTATATTTATTCTTCTGAATGTTTATCTTGTCCCAAACTGTTAATTCCAAAGGCTTCTCTAAATGTTTTAAAAGTTTAGCTTTTCTTTTTCCTATTTTGTGATTCTCTAGCAAACTAAGAGCCGCAATTGACGATTTTTCAATTTTGCAATTTTTTATATTTTTAAAACATTCTTTTGTACGAGTTTCTAAATTCCTTCCAGTTTTTCCTATATATACTTTTTGCAGTCATTGCAGTTATTTTGATAAATTCCAGATTTTTACTATTTGGAACATTCATCTTTTTTATTAGTTATTATTAGATTATTAAGAATTAAATAAATTGTGATTTCTTCTTACCTCATACTTCTATGTTTTTTAAACACAGCACTGCAGTATCAGTGACCATTGTCACCATCCTCAGCTGTTTTCACGACTGTTAATTTTTTCTTTTGCCAGTAATTATCCAAACTGCCATCTGGTGTTCTTTTGAAGGAATTATTTTCTAAACTGCCATCTGTGATTAAAAAAACATTGAAGTATGAGGTAAGAAGAAATCACGATTCATTTAATTCTTGTGAATTGAACCTCATAATGTTAAAAATTCCCAAATTTAATATATAAATATTATTAGATTACCCAGACTAAATTTGTTAATCGATGCCAGTGTAAAAGTGAATTTATTAAATGTTTGACTGAAAATGAAGGTGGATGGCCTTCGAAACTGGTATCGTGAATACATGCTACTTTATGAGGTGAGACATATAAAAACATTTTCTCCAACTAATTCATAAATTGAAAACATCTCATAGTGTTACTTCCCACTTTAATTTGGATTAAAAATAATAATTGAAGTTTGGCCATCACATTGCTATATTGAGGTACAGTTTTCTCATCTTCTATGGGGATGTTATTTACCTTTACAGCAGAAAATTGGACCAACTTTATTGCTGCATTCATGCCTCAACTCCCAGTGAAGCTGGCCGTGTATCTATGATAATGTCTTCTTCTTCATCACGGTTTAGGCTTTTTTTTTGTTGCTGCTATTTCCATCTTTTTTTTGGTCTTTGCTATCCTTGTGCTTTGCTTTTGTCATCATTCGTTGGACAGTCTGGCTATCTCTTTGGAGCTTGTAAGTATTTTTAAATGTCACCTGAGTATGGTACTAACATTCTGTAGAGTTAGTCCTTTGGAGGGGCTGCCTCCTTAAAGCCTTTTGACTTGTTTCCTTGTGTTTTATCCCCACAAGGAGGGTTGCCTTTTGTGGCTTTTGCTGTTGAGGACTTCACTCTTTTTTTCTCCGAACTGGGTCTCTTATTTCATACCCAGAGATTGGGTTGCCACTTCCGTCATTTTTGCTGTTCTGATATTTCTATCTCTGCCGTGTCTGCCTTTGTGGTCTTCCATGTTTGCAGCTTCCAGTGTGGTCGTTGCTCCCACATTGTGGATTATTCTTAGTTCCCTTTCCTCTTCTCTAACCGCAAGCCAAGGCTTCCCAGTTATGATCGTCTGGGTCATTGATACTAAGCCTCCCTGCAAGTGCAGGTAATAATCCACAGGGAGGCTATGATTATGTACAATACTTCATTCAAATCTGCCTTACCAGCTTTATTCTTTTAATTAATAATTTAATAAACTAATGTTCTTCTTGGTGACTATTTAACTCATGCCCCAAATGACAGTCAATCACCAATCACATTTCAATGAATTTTGAATTACAACCAATCACATTGTTTTTCACCTCAATTTTATCAATTTAATTTTATCACATTAAAAATCAAGTTCCTCCTTTTTAACATTCTGAATAGGGCAGAGCATTATTTTTTCTAAGAAATACGTTGAATATAGCATTTTATATATTAAAATGTAAGAATCCTACAATGCAAGTGGGTCCCAGATTGTATATATAGTGCACAAATGTAACCAGATTCTGCTTGCGGGATATAATAGAGAAACATTTATAGCAATTGATTATTCCACAAAAAAAAAAGAAACCACTGTTTGCACTTGCTTAAACGTATTATTTCCCAGGTGTTCATGTTCCAAAAAAAATATAATTGACATATTCACATCATAGAACATCAGAAATTAAATAATAACCTATAATTTGGTTATAAACAGTTTAATGTGTTAATTTTTTCTCCACTAGAGTGCATTGTTACAATATTGCAATCCTTTGGCAATAAATAATATGATCTGGTTGCAGTGATGAACAAATGAAGCATAACAAATGTTTCTCATTTGTTTCCAAACATCGCTGTTTACATTAAATATATAAATATTTTAAAATAAGTATATTTAAATAATTATTTGTGAGTAAACAGCTTAATTTTATTCGTTAAATAGTCCTAACAAATGCTACTCTTGATTTCCAAATTCTCTAGATAAATTCTCTTGTCACTTCGTGACATCGTTAATTTGTCGATAATTTGGAAATCACTTGTGGCATTACTTATGATAAAATTGTAAAACATGTAGTCAATGTACCCATTTCACCAATTAAAAATTAAAAGAGTCAACATGTTTCAACAGCAAAGCTGTCATTTTCAACAGTAAATAGTGTCTAAAGACAAACATGGTAAATGAATAAACAGAATCCAGTTAAAAACAAACTACATCACATGACATAGTCAGTTAGTTACACATAAACAGTATGACATAATAAAACTAATTCTCTTTTCTTTCAATTAAAGAGAAGAGGGTGCTGTATGGAATAAGGTCCTTGTCTTTATTCATAATTTTGTCCTCATTTCTATAGATTTCTAAACTTTCAACGACATCAAGGAATTTGAAATTAATGATTGAACGAAACAGCCTAAGATTACTTTTATTGATAACATGACTGTAATCAGAAATATGCTGGGCAACTCCAGATTTTTCAATTCTATTGAATCTAAAATGTGCAATATGTTCATTAAATCCGGTTAAAATAGATCTTTTTTATTTAACTTGTATAGGAATTATTCACTATGAGGTTTAATTTATGGTAAAATCAAATGTTTCTTACCTCTCCTCATACAAACCTTCTAAGTAGATCGCAATTTCGAGACCATAACGGTCTCATCTTCAGTACCATTTTGATAGTACTGAAGATGAGACTGTTATGGTCTCGAAATCGCGATCTACTTAGAAGATTTGTATGAGGAGAGGTAAGAAACATTTGATTTTACCATAAAACAGATCTTGTTTGTCCAACATATTTCATATCACAGTCATTATACCAATTTCATAATTTATTTATAAAAATAGGTTTATTCTTAATGTTTTATTTTAAGAAGTAATATTTTAAGGTCCTTTTAATTAAATTATTTGGAGTCTGTTTATCTTACCTCAATATTAATGTTGATTTGTTCTTGCACATGTTTTGAGTAGGATATTATCGAAACATGTTTAAGAACAAATCAACATTAATATTGAGGTAAGATAAACAGACTCCAAATAATTTAAGGTTTATTCTTGTCATTATTCTCTTATCATGGTCCCCTTATGGGCGGTCGATTCCAGATGCTGTGCCTCCATCCATCTCTGTCTTCCCATGATTTTCTTCTTTTTAATTCCACCAATCATACTCGTTTTATTCTTGTACCTGTAATAAATTTGAATGTAGAGCTGCCTCATGGTCTTCAGGTTTAATTCCCAGAGAGACCCCAAGAAAAGAAGAATTATTCCTTAAAAGGCATTATTTCCTTCCCATGATTTTCTTCTTTTTAATTCTTGCCAGTCATATATATATATATATATATATATATATATATATATTTATTTTTTTTTGTACCTGTAATGATTTGAATGGAGACCAGCCTCTTGGCCTTCAGATTTGATTCCCAGTCAGACCACAAGAATTTTTCCTTAAAGGGAAATACTCTTGTGATCAGGCATTGTCTGGAATTTAGATTAAGTTCAGTTTTAAGGATTATCCTCGTGCTACATTATCACTTATTACCCATCATATCATTGAATAACTCCACCTGGTAAGTGCCCCAACCTCATAAGTGAGTTACAATTATTAAACTTTCATAAGAATAAATCACTTTGAGGTTTAATTTAAGATAAATTAAAATGTTCCATACGTCTCCTCATAACCAATCTTCTAAGTAGATCGCGATTTCAAGGCCTTTGTGGCCCCATCCTCAGTACCATCTTGATGACTGATGTTATGTTGAAGTGTTCTTCCGATCGACATAACATCAGTCGTCAAGATGATACTGAGGTTGTGGGCTGCAAAGGCCTTGAAATCGTGATCTACTTAGATGATTGGTTATTAGGAGAGGCATGAAACATTTTAATTTAACTTGAGTTATATTAAATTAATGTTGGGAAATAAACATTGTGAGGTATAATCATTAAAATTCATCGGAGAACATTTTGTTTAAACAACTTACCTCCATGATACCGCAGTTTCAAACACAGTCATGTTCATCCTCAGCCATAACTCCGACAGACGAAATTCTTCGGCCGTCGACTGTAGTGTTGTCACCATCTTCAGTACTGCAATCTATGGTTGAATTTATGAACTTCGAAATCAAAGTAATTTCGTTAGGAATTCCAAAGGTTTCTCTACTTGTTTTAAAACAGTAGAGAAACCTTTGGAATTGACAGTTTGGGAGAAGATATACATTCAGAAAAATAAAGATAGATCAATGAATTTTGATATTCCTAACGAAATTACTTTGATTTCGAAGTTCATAAATTCATCTATAGATTGCAGCACTGAAGATGGTGACAATAGAACAGTTGATGGCCGAGAATTTTGTCAGTTGGAGTTATGGCTGAAGATGAACACGTGTGTGTTTGGTATCGGTGGAAGCATGAATCCTATGAGGCGAGTTGTTTAAACAAAATGTTCTCCTATGAATTTTAATTAACTTCAGTTACAATTAAGTTACATTTCTGCCAGTGTCAGTGTCATAATATAACTTAATGACAATGGACAAAAAAAAGTTATTTAAACCCAAGATATGATTGAATTTCAACTTTGAATTTTTTTTCATACTTAATATTATTGAAAATATGGTTTTTGAAGGAATATTTCACTCGATCTTAAGAGGAGCTTCATAATACAGTAAGTAAAGTGTTCCTAAAATTTCATGGCTCTTCCTCGATTTGTTCTTGAGAAAAGTGTACTTAGGATGATTTTCATAGCAATTATTTATAATTAACACTTTGAGTCCGGCGGTGGTACTAGTACCACGATATTTAAATGACACTGAAGCCAGAGAAAATTAAATCCCTCAGCATGCCTGTGCCGCCAGATTTACAGGGGTGCTTTTCTGAACCAGAAAATACCCCTGTAAATCCGCTTTCACAGGGATGCCTAGGGATTTAATTTTCTCTGGCTTCAGTGTCATTTAAATGCCGTGGTACTAGTACCACTGCAGGACTCAAAAGTGTTAATTCTGTTCACCTCACCTTATATCCTGTCTTCTAATTAGACCTAGGCTGTTTCATCATCAGTAATTTCACGGCAGATATTCTGTCATCCAGGAGCTCTGGTTCTTATTTTGTCTGTTGAAATTGGTACCATGAAAACATGGAGCTTTATGAGGTGAAATGAAAATACATTTATCTGACTCAATTTATAAAACAAAAAGAGATTCACTAATAATTTAGATCACTAGCCGCCACTGAGATATAATATGTTGGTTGAGTTACTTTTTAGCCCTCTTCACAACTGATTCCCTTAATAGGGTAAGAAAAATGACTTTATCAATTTATTCTAAGGTTAGTATTTATTTAATATAAAATTGATTTGATGTTTTATATATTTTCTTTATGAACTTTGTTTTTTTTTTGTATTTTATCTTTTTGGGGCTTTCTTAGGAATAACAGCACAGTCAAACCTGCCTGAACAACCACCTAGGGTTACCTCAATAAACAACCACTTATTTTTTCTCTGGAACAGATTAATTTGCTCATAAAGCCGGTATTAATATCCTCTTTTTAGAGCCCTTAACGTAATAGCCTGAGAATTCAAGGGATTTTGATTTTTACATAAACTTAAAAGCCAGAGAATCCGTCTGTAATTTTAATGTTTTAAATTATGTTAATTACATTTAAGTCCACGTTTTAAATTGCATTAATTACATTAAAGTCCACCACTGTGGTCTCGAGGTAGCATGCTACCTTGTCAAGCAGCTGGCATGGGTCAGGATAGGCGCCTGGGTGAGGTTTTCTTCGGGGTTTTTCCTCATCTGTAAGACAAATGTCAGGAAGCTTAGGGCCCTACGGTCCCCAAAAATCATCCGGCCATCATCATCCTTATCATTATCATTGTTCACTGGTGTGGAAAGCAATGGGAAGCTACCACACCTATAATTCCCCAGTAAAGTTGCAAAGCATAGCATGAAAATGCTATGATTGTAGTGAAAGGCCTGCCCTCGGGCAGAATTACTATGGAATGGAATTACATGTAGTTTTTCAAGAAAATGGAAGTAATTTGCAGTACTCTTTATGTCAATTAAATGAGTTATGCCAAGAATATAATTTTAAAATATCAAAAGAAAAAACAAAAATAATGGCGTTTTGGGGAAATGAACATATAAGTTCAAAAATTATAATAGACAATCGTCTGGAACAAGTAACAAATTTTAATTATTTGAGTTGTAATTATACTATAAACACAAAAACTCAGAGACATTAATATGAAACTCAAAATTTCAAATGATATGCGGTACTATACATAAAACTTTAAAGAAGCAAACAAGAAAATATACCAGATTGAAATTTTATAAAACATTGCCAGTTCCTGCATTATTTTATGGGAGTGAAATCTGGTTAATGATCAAAAATTACAAAGCATAGAAATGAACTTCCTTAGGAAAAAGAAGGCTGCACAAGATTAGATCAGATAAAGAATGAGGATATATCCATTGAATAAAAAGAAATTATATACCAAGAGGACGAAGATCTCTGGGTCATCCTATGAAACGCTGGAGAGAAAATTTTCTATAGGATCGTAACAGGCCTTGACCTAATACTTGGAAGGAAGAAGAAGAAGAAGAAGAAGAGAAAAATAAGAAAATATAGAGATAAATGGTGTAGAAAGAATGAATTAACAAGATTACCGAAAGCAGCATTTAACTACAAGCCAAGGGGTTCAAGGAATGTAGTGAAAAGATGGACAGAACAACTGAGAGGCAGAACAGGCAATTTGCCTAGCCTGTGAAGTGAAGAAGAAGAAGAAATTTATTTTTGTAAAATAAATTCAATACAACAGTCACAGGAATATTTAAATTAATATTGGGAAGTAAACATTATGAGGTTATATCATTAATAGTGAGTGTAGAATATATTTTTAACGACTCACCTCATATGGTTTCAAATTTCTATGATACTGGCGGTTTCAGACAATATCTTGTCCCTCTTCAGTCATGGCTTCCACTGATGAAATAAGAAAATATAGAGATAAATGGCTGATGAAATTGCAGGAGATAGTGGGCATCCTTGTCTGACCCCTTGATTAATTTCTAATCAGATCGAAAGTAGTAATAG
Organism: Diploptera punctata; assembly: GCA_030220185.1. NCBI lineage: Eukaryota > Metazoa > Arthropoda > Insecta > Blattodea > Blaberidae > Diploptera > Diploptera punctata. Next base: position 490,752 of record JASPKZ010007464.1, read on the forward strand.
GAAACAAAATCATAGAACAGGTGAACCATCTCAATTATCTAGGATGTGACATTTCATTTAATTATGATAATGATATAACTAATAAAATAGCAAAATTCCAGGGAATATGTGGTACGATAAAACAATCACTTAATAATAAAACAACAAGAGAGACCCAATTGAAATTTTATAAAACATTGGCAGTACCGGTACTGCTCTATGGATCAGAAGCCTGGATACATAAAAAACAAGATCTAAGTAGAATAACGGTGGCAGAAATGAAATTTTTGAGATCTGTTAAAGGGTGCACTAAGGAAGACAGAATCAAGAACACAGAAATAAGACAGGAACTTGAAATATTTGCAATAACTGATAAAATAGATACATATAGACAAAAATGGAAGCTACACATAGACAGAATGAATGAAGATAGATATCCAAAACAAATAACAAAATACAAACCTAAAGGCACCCGAGATGTGGGCAGACCTAGAAAGAGATGGGCTGAAGTCGGAACGGGTCAACAGACCTAATTCATGAATGCAGATGATGATTATCGCTCATTGTACCTCCTTTATCAATCATTATTTCTGATTTAAAATATAAGCTTTGCACAACTTTGACAATGTGTCCTGGAATGGTATATCTACAATTCAATTATTGTTTACAGTATATGTTGATTTACTCTTGATTCAACTAATGAAATATAAAATGTACTAGATAAAAATTTAAAAAATACTATTTATGACGTAGAATGAATTTAGTTGGAGAAAAATTAATTATTTAACAAGTAATTAAGTGTGACTTAAAAATGTCAAGTGTGCAGCAATCCTTGATATTCTTGAGAGAGGGAATTGCAAGAATGGGCATAGGCTACTGTGTAAGAGTAGAATGAGAGGAAGTGCTGTGGGGAGAATTGTTAGCAGACTGTTTATCTGTGACCTAGTGTCAAAATTATGGTGAGAAGATAACTACTCAAATCTGGACAGCAGGTATCTAGGAGTATAGGAATTCAGAAGCTTGAAAAGAAGTGAAAGACAGTGCAATTGACGTCTGTCCCAAAGACGATCCAAGAGAGACTATGGAAGTGTTTGAAAATATGATCACAATGGCATACATTCAAAATAAAACAAACACAAGCATTATGAACATGCTGCAGTCTCTGCATCGAGTCATAGTTTAGGTCATTTTAAACAGTGTCACACTGTTAATATTATTCGTTTTTAAACACCTTAATGATGGACAAATTATATTTGAAAAGAAAATATACGCCTAGACTGGGGTTTGAACCCAGGACCTTTGACTTTCTATGTCAATGCACACACTATTAAGTTATGTAGGTAGGAAATAACACTATGAGGTTTATTTTAATTTATGTTGTTTTTTGACTCACCTCATACTTCTTAACTCCCTCGCAGACCCAGGTTTCTTCACTGCATTTGTGACATTGTCAGTACTGTATTACGTTCACAACTGACGTCCAACGGCCTCCTCTCCTGCAGACTGACCTCCGTGCCATCTGATGGCTGACCGGCGAACTTCCAAATCAATCCCCTCTCCTTATCACCGGGTATTTCAAAATTCATAGTTGTGTTTTGTATTCTTGCATATGTAAATTTTTTTCCCAAATTGTGAGTTCCTTCGGTTTTTCCAATTGTTTAAGTAATTTTGTTTTGGTTTCTATTCTGTGTTTTTCTGACCAGGCATGTGCAGCTATTGCAGATTTTTCTGTTTCATCACCATTTTTAACGTCAGTTGTGAACGTAATACAGCATTGAGAATGTCACAAATGCAGTGAAGAAATCTGGGTCTGCAAGGGAGTTATAGTCTGTTTGCTCAATTAAGAAAATCTCCCCCGCGCAAATATTTGAAGGGATTAGGGGCGGGGGTTGAATTCTCTGTCTACTTGAAGGCCAGCGTCACGTATAGGTAGGGTCGGAAATTCTTTCTTTATTTCTTTCGAAGGTATTGTACACTTTTGTATTGGATTTAGTGGTGAGTTGACGTATGAATTGTGCTACGTGAAGTATTTTTTCAACGATGAGTGTTAACATATTTTAGAAACTTTGGCTAGTTGCTTCCACTCTCTGACTGGCCGTGCAGCAACCGTTTGAAAATATACATGGGAAGATTTTCTTAATAGAGCAAACAGACTATAAGAATTTATATAATAAATTTGGGAACTTTTAACATTATGAGGTTCAATTCATAAGAATTAAATGAATCGTGATTTCTTCTTACCTCATACTTCTATGTTTTTTTAAACACAGCACTGCGGTATCTGCGACCATTGTCACCATCTTCAGCTGTTTTCACGACTCGATTATTTTCTTTTGCTGGTAATTATCCAAACTGCCATTTGGTGTTCTTTTGAAGGAATTATTTTCTGGCAGATGGCAGTTTAGAAAATAATTCCTTCAAAAGAACACCAGATGGCAGTTTGGATAATTACTGGCAAAAGAAAAAATTGACAGTCGTGAAAACAGCTGAAGATGGTGACAATGGTCGCTGATACTGCAGTGCTGTGTTTAAAAAACATAGAAGTATGAGGTAAGAAGAAATCAAATTATTTAGTAAGGAACAAACATTTCCTTTAACTTCTAACTATATTTCTTATTATTTTGCCCCTATTTTTAGTTTATTTTTATCTTTACTATTATGAATAATTTTTCCTTATTTAAGAGGGGATTCATTTAATTCTTATGGACTATAAGAAGTATGAGGTGAGTCAAAAACAACTCAACACAAATTAAAGTTTGACGCTAATCGAAATGTGGCAACACAAGGGTTTGTTTTAGTGAAACGGAAAATTTCCCTTTTCCAATCCTTAGTTTAGTGCTAATGTGAACTAATGTCCATTTTTTAGCATAAGTGATGACTGGACAGGTTTGACTGTATATTGAGTTGTGTTACTTAGTGTTTAGATGTATCAGGGACCAGGCTAAGAAACTCTTGTACTTAATATACAGCTTATAATTTGTGAAATGTGATATATAACAAAGCGTCTGTTGCCTTACTCATTATGTAATTAATGTTTTTGATAAAAGTATATATAAATATATTTGCATACAATACCTAATGAATTTATGTTAGTTACTGCTAGAGTTATTTGAATGTATTTTAGACGACAGAAATGTAGAATAATTTTATTATATCTTGTATTCATTCAAAAAAATAATTGTATATCCTTTTCAGTCCTAAAGTGGAATTATAACGAAGTTTTGTTTTTGTTTTTTGAAGAAAAAAATTGTTGCCTCAACCAGGAATTGAACCCAAGATCTTAGTTTTATGTACAAGCACACTGACCATTGTGCTACTCAGGCTTCCTTGATCAAACACAATTTTTTCTCTCTCTCTAATAACTCCATTTTCCCATAGTGTGAACCTTCATTCGCAACGCAATTGGATGCTTGTAATTCAAGAAGACTTTATGATGGTATTACCACTATTGTAGCTGTAAAGCTTATGTTATGATACCTTAATATATAACAAATTTTGTGTCACGTTGTTTGTCCGCGATGGAATCCTAAACTAATGAATTTAATAAAATTTTGTACACTGTGTGCAGTTTGATCCAACTTGAGACTTAGGGTAGTTTATAACTAAATTTATAGTCGCATTATTTTTTATTGCAAATTATTTGTTTATTATTTAACATAGCAAAGAGTTATAATTATCTGTGAGTTCCATTCGATTCTAACAGATGGTGGTGTAATTATCTGTGAGTTCCATACAATTCTAACAGATGGCGGTGTAAGGTAATTTGGTAAGGTAATTGGTTTATTATTTAACAAAGAGAGATCCAGATGGCTGTGTTTTTGTTTGCAACCGCGAATTTCAATTGAATTACAAATATTGATTATTTCATAATTTAAGTGTGTTCAGTGTTTATTTTATTTTCAATATTATTAATTTTGTGTGTAAGTATTAGTTTTAAGTAATCCGGCTGAAAGATAGCAACTTAATTAAAATTTTTAATGTATACCTTAGCCACAGCAACGCGTGGCCGGGACTTCTAGTTAGTATATAAATTTATCATTCACCTTGAATGATAAATCTTTTTTTTTTTTTTGTGTTTAATAGTTGGAGAACCATGAAATTCACGAGTCGCAATACACAAAATCCTCTAATTTTGTCATTTTCTTGTACCATTTCTTAACTCTACTTCCTATAACCTCAAAAAAGCATTTATGAATTGTGAAATAATGCGAAATCCTATGATGACATGAAATAACACCGAATTTTAAATTTTCAACGAATTCTGGAATTTTTTTTGCTCTATTTCCAAAATTTTCATAATGCATTTTTAAACACTGTTTTCGGATTCCATCTTCTTTTTAACTGCCGTATATGATGATGCCATACCTGCTTCCTCCATGCACTCTTGCAAAGGGAAATGGTTGCAACACAGTTTACAACATAGAGGTAATATTTTCTGTCCTTCTCATGCTCAAATACAGTCTCTCCATAGATTTTTAAGTTCTATGACCAATATGAATTCCAAGAAATATGAATTATATTATAAAGTAAATAAATTCCAGGCTATTTGTGGAACCATAAAAAGAACCTTAGGTCAGAAAACAAGGAAAGATACGAAACTTAAATTATATAAAACAATGGCTGTTCCTTTGTTGTTGTATGGAAGTGAAAATTGGATAATGAAATCAAGGGATAAAAGCAGGATACAGACTGCAGAAATGCTGTTTTTACGTAATGTGTAAGGATGCACAAGAGCGGATAGAATAAGGAATGAAACTATACGAGAAGAATTAAATATATATAAAATTGAAGATAAAATCAGCGAAAATATAAGAAATGGACATAACACTTAATGAGAATGAACAACGAAAGAATACCAAAAAGAACCTTCCTGTATAATCCCAGAGGAACAAGAGATGTTGGCCGATCACGTAGAAGATGGACTCCACTTTTAACTTCACCGGAACATGCTGCATAGCCTAAACCTTGTAGTAGAAGAAGAAGATGAATTATATTAATGTGTAAGATAAGTTTTTTTCCTCCTAAACTAGGATTAAAAATACTCAAATTTACATTTTTTTAAGAATAACACCGCCAAATTCCCAGTAACATCGAAATCTTGATATTTTAAAACGAATTTTCCTTAAAAATAGAACCACTTTCACAGATCTCTTTTAATAGATTATTTTAATGCAAAATACAGCAAAAATTATACTGACTTAGGCCTTGATGGGCCGGTGTTTGTATTATAATTTGATGGTGTCTTCCAAGCTAGTTGACTTTGGTCACAAGGCTTGAAGCACTCCGACGTTTTACCAGAGACTGTACCTGGCATCTTCAAGGACTGGCTGCAGACTGACAATCCTTGAGGATGCCAGACATAGGGTCATATGCAAATACATTACTCTCTACTCAAATTACTTCCAATCACTGGTGAGCTGAGATCGAATTAACGGCTGCCTTAACCGGTCATGCATGAATGTTGACGTTTTCGTAATATTGGCAACGAATTACCCAGAATTCTCAGCGATAAAACCACTTCCGTTATTTTCGTCTGCTATAGAGGAATGCATTTATGCTTGCATCCCGCAAATAATACCGTATACAAACACGTCTGCGACGCGCAATATTACGCCGATTCTCCTGTTCTTCCAGTTGAATTCTTTGGTAGACTCTATCAAATTCCTCTTCTCCGCGTATACCGAAAACATGTTCAAAGTCTTCAAGGTCCGATAAGGTTGGATAAGTTTCAAACTACATCGGTTCCCTTCGGGATTTTCACATAAGTTTATATCTTGAGCTACGATCTTAAGGTACCTTGTCAGGTAGCTTTACAATTATTACTGCGTGAATAGATTTCTGAGTAAGAAAAATGTGTTTGAATAAAACTTTATTAGCAGAGAACGCCTTTTACTGTCTAATGCATTCAAACATTCGACCCATAGTCTTTGACGAAACATAAGAGACCAGGTGGATAATCATACAATACTGGCCAAAATTACAAGAAACAATTTCTTTTTCATGGGTACTCGAATCAGGGCGTGTCCTGTAGCTCTGCAACAAGGCAGGTTGCCTTAGACCAATTGATTATAGCGTGGGACAAAAGTTGTTCTTGAGGTTTAAATTTGGAGGTCTTTGTGTGAGCCCTGTTCCATGCCATAGCACAGCAATTTGTGGCAATATGCCTTGTTGCAGAGTTATGGAACTTATGTTCAGATTTTTTACTTAAATTTATGAATTTTATTAAGAGAAAAATGTACTCTAAAACCAGGATCTCTCGAAAAATAAACTATACAAGCTATAAAAGTAACAAATAAGTTGAGTCTGCTGTCATCTTACCTCATATTGCATTTTACCAACTGAAGATGGAGTAGAGATGCTTTGAAACATGTCTTGCAAGAAACAACAAAATATGAGATAAGATGATGGTCGAATAGCACTTGGTAACAAAGCTTCTTATGCAAATTTACCATCACTTAAGAGTAGACTAATCTCTAAAAACTACAAACTCAAACTACACTCTACAGTTATGAGACCAGTTGTTGCCTATTCTAGTGAAACTTGGACACTTTAAGAAGCAGAAAAGCAAAAGTTTTTAGTCCTTGAATGGATTATAATGGATAAAATTATTGAAAACATACCATTTGGGTTATAAAATGGGAAACACTAGATTTCACTTAATATTAAGTTATGTAGATAGGAAATAACACTATGAGGTTCTTTAATATTGTTTATTTTTATTATTTCACTCACCTCATACTTCATAATTCATAGCAGACCCTGGGTTTCTTCACATAATTTGTGACATTGTCAATGCTCCTTTCAGAATCTGAAGATAATTTACAAAGACCTTTACATCAATTTAATATAAATGCCAGAAAATGGAAATTAACACGAATAAGACAAAATGCTTAACAATATCAAAAGAACCAGTAAGATGCAAATTAGAAGTGGAAAGAAAAATTATAGAACAAGTGTCAGAATTTAATTATTTAGGTGTATTAATAACAAACACTAAATATTTAATAAAAGAAGTAAAGAAACAAGCTGATAAAGCAGCACAAATATCAGGGTATATGAAAGATTTAATTTGGTGCAACAAACAATGTCAATAGAAAGCAAAACCTGCATATACAAAACGATAGTTCGACCAGTTGTCGTATATGGAGCAGCAACTAGGGCTGATACAACAAAAACTAAACAAATAATAAGCACATGCGAAATGAAAATCTTAAGAACTATTCAGGGGAAAACATTATTTGATAAAATACACAACACAGAAATTAGGGACAACTGCCATATTCAAGACATAACCAAATTTATTATAGATAGACGAAAATATTGGAAGGGTCATATAGAAAGAATGGAAGAAAACCGGCTTGCAAAAAGAGCTAAAGAAGATAGACCAATGGACGGGAGAAGAACAAGAGGAAGACCAGCCAAGAGATGGATAGACAGTGAATGTACATCTAGTACATCTTCCTCCGAGGAGTGATTTTGGAAATAAACAGGATGAAAATCCTACAAATTAAGTTTAAGAAGAAGAAGAAGAATGGAAAGTAATAAGAAAAATCTTTGGAGCAATAACGGATCATGGAGAATTAGAACAAATGAAGAAATAAATAGAATTATCAAAAAACAGAAATATAATTAACTTCATTAAAGCACAAAGATTAAGCTGGATTGGACACACATGTAGAATGGATGATGAAAGGATGGTAAAAAAAAAATCTACAAATGGAAGCCATTAACCCCTAAATATATTGGACGACCCAAAAAAAAAGATGGGAAAATGATGTAAATTATATAAAATTGATGAAGATAAAAAATTGGAACAAATGTGTCCAGAATAGTAAAGTGTGGAAAGAACTTGTTGAGAAGGCCAAGGCATTCTCCAATTGAAGCTGTAGCATCATATTAAGAAGAAGATGACAGCAGACTTAACTCATTTATTTAGTAGAACCTCATAATCAAGTTTTTTTTTAGTCTAGAGATATCTTACCTCAATTTAATGTTGATTTGTTCTCGGTCATGTTTTGATATATTCTATATATATTCTAGCCAAGCTGACGATATAGAAGAATATGTCGAAACATGTTCGAGAACAAATCAACATTAAATTGAGGTAAGATATCTCTACACTCAAAAAAACCTCATAATGTTACTTCCTATTGTATTTTCACATTGAAGCAATGTTTAAATCTCACTAAAATTCTTCTTGATTAAGAAGCTGCTTGATTGTGTGCAGAATGAAGGTTCTCAACTTCATGCATATGGGATTATATATGTAAGAGACATATTTCTGTTTTAATCAGGAGCCTAGATAACTTAATAGATAAAGCACTGGAACAGATATCTTGGGTTTAAATGCTCTATTTCCAGTTTGGATTTCTATCTTTAATACTAACTTGTTTATACAGTGAGAAAAATAATCACATCTTGTGTCAAATGAGAAATAAAGGGTCTGAAGAGGATATACTGAATTTTTTTTTCTTCGAGAAGTGTATACTAGGAGGTGCTATAGAGGAAGTAATTTATTGCATAGTTCTTCCGTGAGGTTTATTCTAGAACTGCCAAAAAATTAAATTCTAGATAATACTGACTGTCTAATATTGATTAGAGAGAAAATTTCTATAGAATATCACATGTTCAAAATTTGTCATCCATTTTCTAGTCAAGAATTTCTTCTCAATTTTAAGTTTGTTGTGAAAAAATGCTATTTTAAATTCTTAGAGAAAATAAAATGACTATTACAAGAAGGGTAAATAATACTAGTTTGACACTCTATCCTTATTCTTATAATTGAAATTATTGTAAAAGGTAATTGCTTAGAATACATATGTGAATCAGAAACTTTATGCCTCAGTTCAGAAAATATAATTCTGGGATCATATTTTATGAGGTAAAGTGTAAAGTTACTAATTCATATTACATAATGGATCAGAAATTGTTCACACCTCACTTCATAGAATATGTATTTCCCACCTGTCTGGTTTCGAAGGCTGTCACCTCAATCATCAGCTACACTCCAACTGTTTGAAATTGAGTCATCAACATAAGCATTCCTCCTGCCATCTGCTGCAGGTTGAATGAACTTCGAGATCAAATTTTGCTCACCGGGAATTTCAAATTTGTGAGCCTATTTGTTCTTGTGAATGTGTATCTTTTCCTAATGAACGGCTTGAAACAAGGTTCTGATATTTATCAAACAGGGGCATGTTTCATAAATATTCTACTTTTAGTAGTGTAAAATTTAACTTTTACAGGAATTAATCACTATGAGGTTTAATTTATGGTAAAATTAAATGTTTCTTATATAAATCTTCTAAGTAGATCGCGATTTCAAGACCATAATGGTCTCATCTTTAGTACTTTTTTGGCGACTGATGTTATGTTGATCGGAAGAAACTCTTCTTCTTCCCTCTGTTGGTGGACCGATAAACTTCTGGATCAGGTCAAAATTTGCGGCAATTTCGAAGTTCATCAGTTTTTCTTTGTTTTTCTGAAAGTAGATCTTTTCCCAAACCGTGAGTTCCTTTTGTTTGTCTATTTGTTATAATTATATATATATGAGGAGAGGTAAGAAACATTTAATTTTATCATAGTGTAAAATTTACTAGTTAGCAGTCTAATAAATCCTGTTTCATATGGATTACATTTGCACACGATTCCAAAATATAAGCTCTGTTGCATTGTTCTGCAATACTATTCTTTAGCAAAGCTATCAAAATTATTAAAAACAAAAATCTAACCAGCAAGAAAACTTCGGAAATACTTTCCAACATGTGACATGAAAATTTTTTCCAAGTCCCAACCATACACCATGCACCAGCAACGCAAAGCGGTTTACACTATGGAATCACGGGAAGCAGCCAACATATACATATTTGAACTCACATTGCCAACCTACCAAAAGGTAACCTAATGCAATATAAGTATCTAACTTGTGAAAGAATGCAACGCCCAAAAATAGGTAGTATAAATGTTGGTTGGTTGCTAATACTTTTGGAATTTTAGGATCTCCATTTTCCTTCTGGCTTCCCAGTAATGTCTAACTATTGATGTTTTTATTATTGATTTAACACTTCTCACGGAAGGATAAATTATATTTGAAGAGAAACATTTTTCGCAGAGCATTTGTCCTGGCAAGCCAAAGGTCCCGGGTTTGAGTCTCGGTCTAGGCAAAAAAATGTTCTCTTCAAATATAATTTATCCTTCAGTGAGAATTGTTAAATCAATAATAAAAATATCAATAGAAGCCCTACTGGCTTTATAAAGTAGTGTTAAATTCCCAATAAATGTCTTCTTAACTAAGAAGCCGCCATTTGCAAAGATAGAAGCAAAGCATTGGCATAAGGAAATTACAACGTATATAAGAGAAAAATTTGTGTCTAGATCGCAACTTGCCTCAGTAGCTCAGTTGGTAGAGCATTTGGCCTGGCAAGCCAAAGGTCCCGGGTTCGAGTCTCGGTCTTGACGAAAAAATGTTCTCTTCAAATATAATGTCTAACTAGTTGTGATGACAGTTCTCCAGTTGTCTTTGTAAGAGCATTACAGTGGAGTAGATGGTCTCTCTTGATCACTGTGTTTGGATTTTCACATAATATGCAGGACGGGGATTCAAAAATAGTGATTTTATGCAAGTGTGCTACCAAACAGTCATGTCCAGTAGCCATCCTAAAAATAGCAACAACTCTTCTTCTTGGGTAGACAGGGATTTGATTAAATTAATATTGAGAAGCTAAAGCTATTACTATGATAGAAATAAGTAAACTGATGAACACAAATTATTGTAATCAATGGTAAAGCAAAAAAATGTTTGCCTGAACCGAGAATCAAACCCCTAACCTTTAGCTTTCCGTGCTAAGGCTCTGACCACTGAGCTAATTCAGGCTTCATTCCCATCCAAGCATAAATCCTTCTTTTACCTTTCTCTTTCTTGATCCCACATTCAAATGCAATGAATCATCATTCACAAATACACAATGAATGACTTCTATTTAAGAAGACATGAAGGGACTCCACACAGCTATAGCATTATTTATTAAATTAATATTGAGAAGCTAAAGCTATTACTGTGATAGAAATAAGTAAATTAATGAACACAAATTATTGTAATCAATGGTATTTGTGATCAATGTGTATATCCCTCAGTGAGAAGTGTTAAATTAATAATAAAAGTATCAATAGAAGCCCTACTGGCTTTATAAAGTAGTGTTAAATTCCCAATTAATGTCTTCTTAACTAAGAGGCTGCCATATGCAAAGATAGAAGCAACGGTTTCAAAGCATTTGGCGCGATAGAATTACAATGTATAAAGAGAAAAATTTGCATCTAGATCGCAACTTGCCTCGGTAGCTCAGTTGATAGAGTATTTGGCCTGGAAAGCCAAAGGTCCCGGGTTCGAGTCTCAGTCTAGGCAAAAAATTGTTCTCTTCAAATATAATTTATCCTTCAGTGAAAAGTGTTAAATTAATAATAAAAATATCAATAGAAGCCCTACTGGCTTTATAAAGTATTAACTAAGAGGCCGCCATATGCAAAGATGGAAGCAACGGTTTCAAAGCATTTGGCACGATAGAATTACAACGTATAAAAAGAAAAAAAATTGCATCTAGATCGCAACTTGCCTCGGTAGCTCAGTTGGTAGAGTATTTGGCCTGGAAAGCCAAAGGTCCCGGGTTCGAGTCTCAGTCTAGGCAAAAAATTTCTCTTCAAATATAATTTATCCTTCAGTGAAAAGTGTTAAATTAATAATAAAAATATCAATAGAAGCCCTACTGGCTTTATAAAGTATTAACTAAGAGGCCGCCATATGCAAAGATAGAAGCAACTGTTACAAAGCATTTGGCGCGAGGGAATTACAACGTATAAAGAGAAAAATTTGCATCTGGATCAAAACTTGCCTCGGTAGCTCAGTTGGTAGAGCATTTGGCCCAGAAAGCCAAAGGTCCCGGGTTCGAGTCTTAGTCTAGGCAAAAATTTTTCTCTTCAAATATAAATATTATTTTCAAGTATATTTGAACTGAACCTAACTTGTTCTTACTTTTATATCATGTTGTTTGGAGGCTTGTCACAAATTTTCTTAAAATTTGTTTAATCAATATTATGCCCAATAAAAAGTTTTCTAGCAGCAAATTTTGAATATTTTATCTTTTGGACATCTCTAACAATAACATTTCTTTGACTTCCCATTGTTCAGATTGGCAAACAGTGCTAAATAATTTTTTTAAGCGTGTGCTGATCAGGCACATTGCGCCCGAACTCGAAGGTCAGAATATTGTGTCCGACGGGAGGTTAAATATGAGTCCTAAACTGCTAACTACTATTTTACACTGCTATTTTTAAACAGGTTTCAAGTTTTAGGAGTCTAAATTTTAGTCTAGACTATTTATAAGCAAACTGATAGTTTTATGAAACAAGCCCTGACCCTGTAATATGTAATCATAAAATTGTGTGTGTTAATGTTAGCATATGCTGATGTTAATATCATGACATGAACACAACAGGAGCTAATAGAAACATATAAAAGGTTATGATGATCTCATAGGAGATTTCTGGGGTGTTGGCTATGGTCTTTTAGGCTTGTAGTTCCCCGACGTTTTGCCAGAGACTGCGACCGGCATCCTCAAGGGTTGTCTTGAGATAAAAGGTTAGATCAAACAACTAAAGAGATTGGATTAAATATATTACCAAGACTAAAATTCTGACCCAATCACATTCTCCCCAGCAACAAGGCAAATGTTTAATTATTGAACAGCAAAAAAGATTAACACATTCAGTAAACCGGCACTGAGCAGGGCATTTAAACCCATAGGCCAGCCATTTAAATACCCCAGCTACCCTTTTCATGGCACTTCAGAAAATTGACCATTATTCACAAACTATTAGTCCTAGAAAATTCAAATTTTGTACATACCTAAAGGAGTTATCCTAGTAGGATTTGATGGTGAGATAACTTGGGTGATTGACATCACATAGTATCAACATATCAATTTCAGGAAGTGGAAGTTCATCTTCACTTTCACTTTGTGAATCTTCTAATTCACGAATCAGTTCGTCACCTGAATCATCATTATACAAAATATTCACTAATTCTTCTTCAGTGAGACATTTTTCTTTCGCCATGGTTTCACTCATGCACAAAGAACAGCGTGATAATGAGAAACAAATACGACTGCATTGGAGACTGGAGACAAGTTTGGGTGAACGAATTCCATGTGTTGTTTGTTTAAAAAAATAAAAGGGGATTCATCAAGGTTAAACGTGTCAAACGGGAATAGAAAATATACATTTACATGCCATCTATGATCTCGAAGACATACTAAGCCAACACAATATTTAGGCGCCGAATATAAATGTGGTTTGTTTGCACCCACTCTAAAGCGAGTTAACTGACCGACGGCCGCATACACGATAGTCTCCTTAAACGCCTTAACTGGTTTACGGTACTGAATGTGACACATTGATATCTATTAGTAAGAATAAAAATTTGTGGTCTATGCAAATATAGGTTTCATTATAGAAATAATATGCCATTGAAATTCCAGCATTGTATGATTCTGAATTTAAAAACAGTTAATAAACAGAAATTAGCAAAATGCTTCAAATTACTATACTGCAGCCACTCATTCTCTGGCCTTGACGTTTTCACGACAGTGTTGCCAATATGGATATTCAGTGGGAGTGACCGCTTTATGTATGCGGTTAGCAGACATACAACTGACAACATCTCAGCAATTTCAAACCATACTAGTGCGCTATAGCTGTGTCAAGAGCAGTGATTGGTTGTGGCAGACATCTACTCTCACTACAACCATATCCTTATTGGCAGTAAGTAGAGGGCGAATTCCCCCTCGTATAACCTAAACTTCAGAGCCGGAGATATGATGGCTCGGGTATATAATAATATTTAGTTAATAATCATACATTTGATCTCTCATTTTCTTCTTTTTGTTAAGCCCTTGTTTCTCTCAACGAGACTTAGGTGCTGTCTCCCTACAGGGAAGAAGTTTAGTTACACCTGTTTTCGGATAGATGGCATTGAGTGGCCCCCGGTTAGTGTTCCACCTCATAGTGACATCTAGGAAATCAAATTAATACTAGGATGGGAAAATTCGGTAAATTTTGCTTAGATGCCTTTTTATTCAGCCTTGAGAATCTTTTACAAGCCTGAAAATCTTCAGACTTGGCACCCACAGCTTAAAGTCCCTCCCAGAAGACTTGCTCCTTGGATTTTTCCATCCTAAAAAAATCCATCGACCCTGGCCAAGTTTCAACCCATGACCCTCAGGACCAGAAGCAAGAAGCATAACCACTAGTCCACCGCTGCCGATAATCTTTAAAGGAATAATAAACATGGACCAGCTTTTTTGATTTTTTCAAATAAAAAGTGATTCCTATTGGAATTTTGGACAGAAGACCAGTTAGAAAATACTCTCTCCATTTACGCAGACATTTATTATTGTATATTTGGCTTAACTTGGCAAAGAGAGAGTAGATGGAGATATAAGGGTAGATCAGTGACTGCTTTTGCCCGGTAACAAAAGGAAGAACCCACCCTGTTGTCAGTTTCGTCTTCCCCCTTACCCGTATTAACATCTGGTGAAGAAATGACGACAACACTGGTGCAGGTGAGAGAGATGAGTACAGCTGTCTCTTTCTACAAATTTCTTCCAAAGTTAATCCAGACGAACTATAGCCAAGTCTAAGAAGTAAGTTAATGTTTTTATTACCTCACCTCATATCATTTTTCTTCTATACTGCAGTTTCGGAGCTTATCTCCATCTTCAGTAGCCTCTGGTCGACCAGTGTTATGTCGTTTCTTGGCGGTTTTCTTCTTTATTAAATTAATATTGAGAAGCTAAAGCTATTACTATGATAGAAATAAGTAAATTAATGAACACAATTAAATTATTGTAAATCAATGGTAAAGAGAAAAATTTTTGCCTGAAGTAATTTGCCTAGTAATAGCTTTAGCTTCTCAATATTAATTTAATAAATAATGCTATAGCTGTGTGGAGTCCCCTCATGTCTTCTTCAGGAAGCCATTCATTGTGTATTTGTGAATGATGATTCATTGCAATTGAATGTGTGACCAGTTGAGTAAAGTAAAGGAAGGATTTCTGCTTGGATGGGAATGAAGCCTGGATTAGCTCAGTGGACAGAGCATTAGCACGGAAAGCTAAAGGTTTGGGGTTCGATTCCCAGTTCAGGCAAAAATGTTTCTCTTTACCATTGGTTTTCTTCTTACTTCTATCGGTGGACCGATGAACCTCTGGATCAGGTCAAAATTTGCGGGAGTTTCGAAATTCATGAGTTTATCTTTCTTGTTTTTTTGGGTGTGGATTTTTCCCAGACTGTGAGTTCTTTTTGTTTATCTGTGTGTTTGATTAGCCTAGCTTCTGTATCGATTAAATGCTTTTCAGACCAAGCATGGGCTGCTACAGCTGACTTGTCCACTTCAACCTTTTTTATATTTCTAAGACAAGTCAGCTGTAGCAGCCCATGCTTGGTCTGAAAAGCATTTAATCGATACTGAAGCTAGCCTAATCAAACACACAGATAAACAAAAAGGACTCACAGTCTGGGAAAAAATCCACATCCAAAAAAACAAGAAAGATAAACTCATGAATTTCGAAACTCCCGCAAATTTTGACCTGATCCAGAGGTTCATCGGTCCACCGATAGAAGTAAGAAGAAAACCGCCAAGAAACAACATAACACCGGTCGATCAGAGGCTACTGAAGATGGAGATAAGCTCCGAAACTGCAGTATAAAAGAAAAAGGATATGAGGTGAGGTAATAAAAACATTAATTTAATTCTTAAATTAAACCTCATAGTGTTCTTTCCCTGTGAAAGTTAAATATATAGCCAAGTCTCCTAGTTTCTTATGATGTCTCTCTGCAAAACTGGAATGTTTTTAGGGATTTATTGCTTTTGTTCGAAAGCTCACCAAATATCCCTGCCTTTTTACAACACTGGTGAAAACTGGCAAGACCATCTGCATCCAGAGTTTCCAATATGAATCCTTCCACTTGGTTATGGTGTTCATCGTGAAGATTCTATCCATGATATTGTGGATGAAGCACATTTGCTGCCAGACTGTATATATTTAGAGATTGTTTCTATGCTTCTCAAGAAGATGTAGTTTGTCATCATTGCTTTCAGGTAATTACAGAGTCATCCATAATTCTATTGCATTGGTAACACTACTTTCTAATTTTTGACAAATAAAGGGTAGAGGAAAAAAAAAGGTAAGTCAATTTTTTTGTCAAAACGGAGTTTGTAAGTGTCATTAGATTCTTGATGGAAAGCACTATCATTTAGAAGTATGTAACAGTAAAACATACAGTTTGGCATACAGGTAAGGAACTATATATGTTGTACAGAGGTCTTAAATTGATGTATACACTCTTTGAAACGTTATTCCTCAGCAACGAAATGAGACAGAAATACAATTTTTGTTGTGTATGATCCATAAGGCACTGGAAAAACATAGCAACACGTTCATCTGTCTTCATGTCTTTATAAACAGCAATGGCGGCGAGATTATCATTCGATGAACGTAAGTGGATACTGAAGTGTTATTGGAAAGTGGAAAATGTTTTTGAAGTGCAACGACGTTGGATGGTTGAATTTGGGACACCACCACCACCAAGAGTAACGGTAACAAAAATCCGAGACAAGTTTGAAGACGATGGAACGGTGCAAGATGTGTTGAAAGGTCGGTGCGGAATAAAGAGACGTTCGACTGATAACAAGAGTACAGTTGCATCGTCTTCAAACTTGTCTCGGATTCTTGTTACCGTTACTCTTGTTGGTGGTGGTGTCCCAAATTCTACCATCCAACGTCGTTGCACTTCAACAACATTCTCCACTTTCCAATAACACTTCAGTATCCACTTACGTTTATCGAATGATAATCTCGCCGCCATTGTTATTTATAAAGACGTGAAGATCGATGAACGTGTTGCTATGCTTTTCCAGTGCCTTGTGGATCATATACAACAAAAATTGTATTTCTGTCTCATTTCGTTGCTGAGAAATAACGTTTCAAAGAGCGTATACATCAATTTGGGACACTCTGTATAACTAAAATTATGTTTACAAGTTTGGTCTGCCTTTATCTTACCTCATAAATTCGTTGTTTCTTGTAAGACATGTTTCAAAGCTTCTTATCTTTATCTTCAGTAAGATAAAGGCAGAACAAACATGTTATTAAGTAGAACCTCATAATGTTATTTCCTATTGATCTCTAGTTTTTTGGCTCTTACTAAAAAAAATTAAATTTTCTAGCTGAATAGGTATAAGATTTATGACAGATTTCACAGAATAGGTTTAAGATGAACATTCAAGACACAAGCATGCATGCACACAGTTGAAGGTCACATTGGTATACATGGTAGAACAGCACGACAAACTTTCATGAGGTTAAATCATATTTGAAGAGAAAAATTATACGCTCAGACCGGGACCCTTGGTTTCCTAGTCCAAGTGCTCTACCATCTGAGCTACCTGAGCAAGTACCAATCCTAAATGCAAATCTTTCTCTATATACGTTGTAATTCCTGCCCACCAAATGCTTTGAAGCCTTTGCTTCTATCTTTGCAAATGGCGGCTCCTTTATTAAGAAGACATATTTGGGAATTATGCATTACATTATAAATGCCAGTATGGCTTTTTTTCTATGTTTTTATTATTAATTTCATACATCTCATTGATGGATAAATCATATTTGAAGAGAAAAATTATATGTTCAGACCGGGACCCTTAGTTTTCTAGTCCAAGTGCTCTACCATCTGAGCTACATTTCATGAGGTTATTCAGGATATTAGCTGAGAGTATTTTGATCAGAGGCATAGCGTCCATTTATGCACTGGAAGCGCTGCTTCCCTATCAATAGATACAAAACATACCATATCTACTATCTAAATACAATACAAAAAATTCTCCTAGTCACATTCGTAAAAATTGCAGTGGAATCATGAGTGAGGGGCTTCATATAATTATATCAACTGTTACAGAGACTCTTGACTTTCCAACTCCTTTCAAAAAATGAAAATATATAATACTCTTATTCTACCTGTTATATTATATGGATGCAAAACATGGACTCTTACTTTAAGGGAGGAAAGGAGATTACGAGTATTTGAGAGTAAAGATCTTAGGAAAAATTTTGGACCAGAGAGAGATGAACAGACAGGTGAATGGAGAAGACTGCATAACAGTGAACTACATGGTCTTTATAGGAAGCCAGATATAATAAGAATAGTCAAGTCTCGTAGACCGTGATGGGCAGGAAATGTGGCACAAATGGGGAATGAAAGACGTGAATGGAAGCTTCTTGCAGGAAAGCCAGAGGGAAAATGCCCAGTTGGTAGACCAAGCATGAGGTGGGAGAATAACATTGACTATGATTAGAGGAAAGTAGATTATACAGGGAATGATTGGAGAGCATTAGCTCAGGATAGGGATGTATGGAGAGCTTATGTCAGTGCTACCATGAACCTATGGCAGAGCCGTCCAAACTACAGCCCGTGGGCCACATCCGGCTCACCATGGCTTTTCGTATGGCCTGCGTAAGGAATGAAATGAACAAATTAATTTTATATTTTTAATTTAGATTTTAAAATGTAACATCTAGTTTGGACATCCCTGTGTGAAATTCATCTCTCTGGAATGTGGATTTGAGGTGTCACCGTTTCTCTTGACAAAGTAATAGAGATGATTCATCCCTTATTTACTGTTTTTTCCCCCACTCCAAACTTTGAACATTAATTGTTTTGCTTGTTATATTGTCAATCAGACAGTAGCCTGTGCACGGACTAGTTGTAAAAATAATGTTAAAGTGAGAAAATACTTTTAAAAAACGCAAAGTTGATCCCGAGTGTAGGGAGTTTAACTAATCCTGGACCAGCAAGTACTTTGTGAAGGAGCATGGAAACAAAGTGTTATGTGTTATTTGTAATTATGTTATTGCAGTTGTGAAAGAATATAACATTAAAAGACATTACCAAATAAAGCATAGCCATATTTGAAGAGAATTTTTTTTTTTCGCCTAGCAACTAGATGCGTCTAGATTGTAACTCGCCTCGGTAGCTCAGTTGGTAGAGCACTTGGCCCGGAAAGCCAAGGGTCCCGGGTTCGAGTCCCGGTCTAGGCGAAAATTTTTCTCTTCAAATATAATTTATCCTTCTATGAGAAGTGTTAAATTAATAATAAAATCATCAAAGTATAGCCATTTTGATGGAGATGAGCGTACTGAGAAAGCGAACGAGCTCCTTTCTAAAGTTTACGGCACAACAGCAGTTATTAATTCAGGGTGGTAGTGTAAGACAAGCGAGTTATGAAGTTTCAAAACTAATTGCTGAAAACGGAAAACCGTTTTCTGATGGCAAATTTGTGAAAAGGTGTCTGCTGATGCCAAGAAGTTGTTCCGGCCCGCGATCAATTGCACAATCAGTTATTGGCCCGGCCCATTAAAAAGTTTGGGCGGCCCTGACCTACGGGTTTTGATAGTGCCAGCGAGTTATTTAGTTAGTTAGGCTTTCCACTCTTAATCTCCATGGCTCTGGCCAGTCTTTCATCTGCCGAGCGCCAGGAATATGTCTTCAGTGTACTGCATATGCATGACTGGATGCTCTCAATACGTTTTACTACATACACTTTCTCTAGTTTAAGGGTTAACAAAAGAAAGATATTTTCCATAATCTAGCAAAATTGGACCATAACTTTGACTTTCTGAGGAATTTGCTTGGTTTATGCAATTTCTGCATGATGGAATTTTTAGAAATATAATGGAATGTAATGAGGGTAAAAATTTAAGCAAAGTTCCCATAGTAAACAACATTTATTTCAAAACATGTATAATATTGTAAACAAATTTTTATAAAAATACATCATATTATGGAAAATAACAAATATAGTTCATCTTTTTTCGATGTTCTTATTATTAATTTCATACATCTCAATGATGGATAAATCATATTTGAAGAGAAAAATTATACGCTCAGACCAGGACTTGAACCCGGGACCCTTGGTTTTCTAGTCCAAGTGCTCTACCACTGGCATTTATAATGTAATGTATAATTCCCAAATATGTCTTCTTAATAAAGGAGCCGCCATTTGCAAAGATAGAAGCAAAGGCTTCAAAGCAATTGGTGGGCGGGAATTACAACGTATATAGAGAAAAGTTTGCGTTTAGATCGGTACAAGCTCAGGTAGCTCAAATGGTAGAGCACTTGGACTAGAAAACCAAGGGTTCAAGTCCCGGTCTGAGCGTATAATTTTTCTCTTCAAATATGATAGTTATCTTATAAATTCATTATTATGCACCATATAACTTAAGATTAAATTAAAACACTTCATACCTCACCTCATATCCAGTTTTCTAAATTATACTGCAGTTTCAAAGCATTGACAGCTTCATCTTCAGTAATATCTCGTCGACTGATGAGGGAAAAAGTAATTCTTCTGATCAACATAACATCAGTGGACAAGATGTTACTGAAGATAAAACTGCAGTATAATTAGAAGACTGGATATGAGGTGAGGTGTGAAGTATTTTAATATTTAATTTTAGGAAGTGATATTTGTCCCGCGCCGTAGCCGAGCGGTTAAGGTAGGAAGCCTTGGCGCAGAGCTACGGGACTTGCGCTAGTTTGAGTCTCCATGGGGGAAGAAATTTTCTCATGGTATTTCGGCCAGTATGGGACCGGTGCCCACCCAGCATCGTGAGGCAATTGGGTAGCTACAATAAGTAGCGGCTCCAGGTTGAGGAACTAGCTATAACGGCTGGGGGACTCGACATGCTAACCACATGTCACCCCTACACTGGCTGTTGATCATCTACCTCTGTGATTGACACATGTGGATGTGAAGGGCCAGCAGCCGGCTGGTAAAAGGGCAACCGCTGAAAAGTGGAAAGACCCTCAATCGGAATCGGAAGTGATATTTTGAGGTTATTTTAATTATATTATTTTTATTAATTAAATAAAAATAAAACGTTTTTATTTAATTAATAAATATGGATTTTCATCAAGTAAACACCAATTCAATTGATTATATATTATTTTTAGTCTGATCATCTTACATCGATATTAATGTTGATTTGTTCTTGACTTGGACAAGCTGACGATAAAACAGAATTGTTTTGAAACATGTTCAAGAACAAATCGAATTAATATTGAGGTAAGATGATCAGACTAAAAATAATATAATTAAGTATTTTAATTTAATCTTAAATTAAACCTCATAGTGATTTTTTCCTATAAAAGTTCAACCATATAACTTACATATCAATTAGGAGTTTACTGCTACAAATTATAAAATTAACAATTTTAAAACAGCCAAAGTTCATAAAATGGACAAAGGAATTGTATGAATCAATTTTTTTAAAGACAAAAGTTCTCCCTAATGCATGATTTAAACTTGAGACTTCTAGCTTTACATATTGGTGCTCTTTCACTTGAGCTGCTCAGGCAAGTTTCTGTCCTGTCTTGGATTGATAGAAATTTTTCTATTTGAAGAGAAAAATGTATACCTAGACTGGAGTTTGAGCCCAAAGGCTCTAGTTTCATACACTAGTCTTCTCTTCTTCTTCTTCACGGTTTAGGCTTATTTACTAGCCTGTTCCGGCTCCAAATTGCTGCTCTTTCCATAGGTCTATACACTAGTGCTCTTGCAAACTGAGATACCTGTGCCTCCAATCTAAATATGAATTTTTCTCTTATTTATACAATTCTTGAGTGCCAAAGGCTATGAACCATTGTTCGACAGTCATCTGGCAGCTCCTTATTTAGAAGACTTTAATTTGAATTTAACAACCTGCATGCCCTATTATCTTAGACTGGCATTCAAGAACCAAGCTTTCCGCAAAGAGCTGTTCTCAGCCTGTCACTCCATGATTAATTATGTGGGTCATGCAGAACCTACTCTAACTGGCTCACTCTATTCAACATCATGTGCTAACAAGATATTTATTTTTAAAAAAAAGTTTTAGGGAACACATAGAAAGATAAGAGCCTGAGCTTACGGAGATGACATGGCCTAGAGAGTTTAGTTCTTGAATAACTGGCTTAGTCTAGCAAAAGTTCAAATTTACTGGTGAAATAGAGAAATGCGCGTGTGACTTTATTCTAATGCATGCTATTTTTAAACAACTGTAGAAGTTCATAGTCGATGAAACAAAGACTATACATCTCATGGCATATTTTCATAATTATATTTGTAATAGAATACAAAGTGCAGTAATGCAAGCTTGAGGGCTAAGGATCGAAGATGCCCAAGATCGTAGGCTTTGGAGGTTTGGCACGGGAAGACGGCAGCAGCTGTAAAAACCCGAAGATAGATAAATATCTCTAAATTAAATGGGGAAAACTTTGCAGTTTTATTTTTATTCCACCTGAAGTACTGTGTGTGTAAACTAAATTATTCTCTCTCATAGTAATTTTTTTTTTGTTTCTGCTGTTAATATATTGGCAAATATTGACATGTGTGATTGCATGTTCTGTACTGAATTAAATCATTCCCCTAATACAGAACTATTTGTGATTTAATCTCTGCCAACTTTATGTGTGACTGTAGGCTGGTCCACACGGTACACGTGCTCTCCCAGATTAAAGTATCCCAGGTACTCGACGACATCAGGCTCGGTATCAATGTGATAATGTCCACCTTCTCCGTGATGACTAAAACTGTGGAAATGTTGCAGTCTCAAGTCCAGTCCCTGTTAACAAACATTACAATATAAATAATGTTTACATCCAAATGTTTACCATATCTATCTATTGTCTGTCCAGCCTAAGAAACACACTTTTGACGTTTAACTTCTGAATGTATTACTCATAGAACACTAAAGCATAAAACAAGGAAGGATACAAGATTGAAGTTCTACAAAACAATGGCAGTATTGGTACTTTTATACGGTAGTGAGTCCTGGGTAACAAATAAGGCTTGAATCTTTGAACGCATTAGACCATAAAAGTCGTTATCTGCCTATACTCTGCCGAGAAAGTTGTATCCAAATACGTTTTTGCGTACTCAAAAATCTGTTCATGCAATAATAATTGTTGAAATTTCTAAGCTACCTGGTGAGGTGACTTAGGAGAGAAACGAATCGTGAGAATCCCGATGGTAACCGATGTACTTTGAAACCTTTCTGCTTTATCCAAGATGTCGGACCTTGAAGACTTCGATCTTGTTTTCGGTATACGCGGAGAAGAGGAATTTGATAGAGTCTACCAAAGAATTCAACTGGAAGAACAGGAGAATCGGCATAATATTGCACGACACAGACGTTGTTGTATACGGTATTATTTGCGGGACTCAAGCGTAAATGCGTTCCTCTAGCAGACGAAAATAACGGAAGTAGTTTTATTACTGAAAATTCTGGGTAATTTCTTGCCAATATTACAAAAATGACGACTTTCATGCATGACCAGTTAGTGGGTCTCTAATTCGATCTTTGCACTTGTTCACGGTAAGTCAGCTCACCAGTGATTGGAAGTAATTTAGGTAGAGACTAATGTATTTGCATGCGGCCGTAAGAGGAGTTCGAATAGAATAAAAAGTGCAGAAATTACTTTTCTAAGAAGAACCAAAGGATGCACAAAATTGGACCACATAAGAAGTGAATTAGAAATATATTCAATCTTCTCTTCTTCTTCCTTCCAAGTATTAGGCCAAGGCCTGTTACGATCGTATAGAAAATTTTCCCTCCAGCGTTTCATAGGACGGCCCAGTGATCTTCGTCCTCTTTGGTATATAATTATAAACAGCTTTGGGGATCCGATTTGAACTCATTCTTTCAAGATTGTGTTTCCAATTTAGTTGGTACTGTTTAATATATTCCAAAATTGGCGTAGTCTTCAATTCTTTTAAGATATCGGTGTTCCTTTTCCGATCTCATCTGGTGTAACCCGCTGTTGTGTGCATGAATCTCATTTCACAAGCCGTTATTCTGCTTTCATGTTGTCTTTTTAGTGTCCATGCTTCACTACCATAGGTCAACACTGGTCTAGCCGAAGTGTTATATAAACATAAGCTGGTGTTTTTTATTATAACTAGTATTTTTTTCAGGGATATCCTTTTCATCCCAGATAGATAATATCCAAGATATTTAAATTGATTTTAGATCTCTCTAAAATTTTATTCTGGAGACAGATTTTACTTTGTATGGGGTCCTTCCCATGAAATGCCATAATTTTAGTTTTGTTAATTGATATTTCCATATTAAATTTGGCACCTATTTTTTGTAAATTATAAATTGATCGTTGCAAATCATTTTCGGAAAGTGCCAGAAGAGCTAAATTGTCTGCAAAAAGAATAGCATCGAGTTTGAGGTTCCTATTGATGGGTATATATCCTCGTTGTGTTTTCCTCCATTCATTTATTAATTTATTCATATATATAATGAAAAGCACCAGTGAAAGTCCACATCCCTGTCTTACTCCAGTGTTGATCTTTTCCCAAGAAGATAATTTGCCATCTTGTTTAACAGAGATTTCATTATCTCCGGTCTGAGCATATAATTTTTCTCTTTAAATATCTTTATAGATGTTGAAGATATTAGTAATATATTGTTGTGGAATGTTATCATCAGCTAAAATTTGTAGTAATATATTTCTGTCTATTTTGTCAAAAGCCTTTATGAAGTCAACGAAGGCGATATGAGTTTTTATATTGAATTCCTTGTGCTTTTCTAATAGTAGTTTTAGAGTGAAGAATCCATCTGTACAAGATCTACCCTTTCTGAATCCATTCTGCTCTTCTCCAATTACATTTTCATAAATTTTTCTCAATTTATTCTTAACTATATTAGCATAAATTTTATATCCAGAGTTCAACAAGCTAATTCCACGATAGTTATCTTTGATTTGGTGACTTCCTTTTTTGAAGATTGGTATTACAATGGATTTGTTCCAGCTTTGTGGTGGTTCTTGTCCTTCCCATATCATATTAAGGAGAATAAGAAATCTGTCTAAAAATTTTTTAGTTGAAAATTTAAATAATTCTTGATTAATGTGGTCTTCTCCGGGAGCTTTGTTACTTTTTAATGATTTAACAACATCAGTTAATTCATCTATAGAAATTTGTTCCAAAGCAGTGTTATTAGAGATTGGTATTTGTAATAAATCATCCTTTAGTGTCCATAAATGATGAAAGTAATTAAGCCAAGATTCTTTAGATATACAATTTAAATGTGCATTTTCTCTTGAATCATTATTTAAATTTTTTAAAACTTTATATATTTTTTGTTGAGGCCTAGTGATATCATTTTCCAAAAATGAGACAAATTGTTCCCAGCTTTGTCTATGTTTTTTGCAAACTTCAATTTTAGCTATGGCTCTCTTCCTATGATACTCTACTTTATCTTCATCTTTTTTTGTAGATAGAAATTTGTTGTATGCTTCACAAATGATAGAATTCAACAACACCGCGTCAGCTGGGAAGAGCATGTTCAGAGAATGGAAGAAACCATATTGCCCAAGATAGCATATCATTATAAACCAAAGGGATGTAGGAAGAGATGGAAGGAATCATTGTGAATTCAGAACAGGCAAATCACCTAAACCTTGAAGTGAAGATGATGATGATGTATTACTCAGCGCAGCACATGTAGAAGTACATGCGACCTGCGTTAGCTGTTTGTTACAAGCCGAAAAATTCATACATAACAATTGTTTTAATTTTTAATGTTGCAGGTTATATTAACACACACAATGGTATGTGGAAAACTAATTAAATTATAACTTTATAATTAAAATAATTATATAATATAAAATATAATTTTGATCGCATATTTTTATCACCAAGTTACCATAAACTATACGACTGCCATATTGTAATGATCATTCAACTTCCTCTCGAGAATCGGTCAGTTTCAAATAAATGTGAATTGTTAGTTACTCTCCGACCTTCAAAGAAACATGTAGGTGCATACTGTATTCTGATCAACTATAGTTAACATAAATAGCTTCAAATACGTAATTATATTAATTGGATATGTGATATAATTTTTTGCTTCCGCTTAACTGTGCTTTGGCCACGTAAGAATCTCAGTAACTGCAGCAGTCATGTGCTTCGGGGATTTCCCATCTATTTGTTTTCCTCAGGGTGTTTCTTAGGCTGGACAGACTATAATAGAATGAAAACCCTGAATGAAGGCCCATTCACATAGAAACATGTCATTGTGTTTCAATGACATGCACACAAGATTTGCATTACCATTCATACTGACAACAGAATTTAATTTATTAAAGTTCCGGTTGGCAATGAATGCATCGTAAAGTTTTATTTTTGCTGAACTAATTCCGAGCTAAGTTCAAGTTGTATTGTAAACACTAAGATATTATTTAGCCAACTCGTTTATTGGGGGAACCTTGGTACTACTTTTAACCGCCATATGACTGAATTGTGTACGGAACTGTCTATGATAGATAACACTGTTCTTAGGCAACGTAATATTTTACGGGAATTAAGACTGAACACAAGATAATATGGTACCACTAATTAGGAACTTCCTCCATTTGTTATTTATTTAAGGCAAAAAAATACGACAAAAAATTATATATGGGTCTACCTAATCAGGTGTTTACACTTTTCCCATGACGTCAATAGATATCCTTTATTTACCAGTACAATTTCATTATGAGCAGAATTTATGCTCCATGCTGACTCACCTGTAAATTCTGCTGTTATATTCATCACTTCCTCAATGGCCAATTTTTCACTAAACTATTTGAAAACATTCAAAATAATTTGTTTCTCTCCAATTTTCAAATGGTTTCCTTTTCAATGTTTTAGAAATTCTACAGAAACTACATTTTGAAACTACTGAAATTCCAATATATTCTGCATTGTGCATGCATATGAATAAAACAATGATTATTTAATCTATTAAAATTGTAATTATATATTTTTAAGATTCATGTTAAGGGAGGAGAAAAAATGATGAGTATATGAGAAAGGAACCTCATTAGTAAATTCATTGGACCAGAGGCAAAGAGATCAGGAATTAGGGCCGACAACATGAGAAAATTCAGTCTGTAATCGCTGACAATGGGGCTAAGAAGCTCTGAAACATATGTTCGACAAAAACAACTCTTAAGAGGTAAGAATGAACAGACAAACTGTTTTAATTGTATGAGAATAAATTTCTTAGAAAAATTTGGGACCAAAGAGAGATGAACAGACAGATGAATGTAGAAGTCTACATACAGTGAGCTACATCATCTCTATGGGAAGCCAGACGTAATAAGAACAGTTAAGTCTCGTAGGACATGTTGCCCAATGGGGGCGAAAGAGATGCATGGAAACTTATTGTAGGAAAACCAGAGGGAAAATGCTCAGTAGGTAGGCCAAGAACGAAGTGGGAAAATAACAATAACCATATTTGAAGAGAAAATTTTTGGTCTAGACCGACACTCGAACCTGGGACCTTTGGCTTGCCGGGCCAAATGCTCTACCAACTGAGCTACAAGGCAAGTTGCAATCTAGACGCAAATTTTTCTCTTATATACGTTGTAATTCCCTCACGCTTTGAAACCTTTGCTTCTATCTTTGCAAATGGCGGCTTCTTAGTTAAGAAGACATTTATTGGGAATTTAACATTACTTTATAAAGCCAGTAGGGCTTCTATTGATGTTTTTATTATTCATTTAACACTTCTCACTGAAGGATAAATTATATTTGAAGAGCTCAGTTGGTAGAGCATTTGACCCGGAAAGCCAAAGGTCCCAGGTTCGAGTCTCGGTCTAGGTGAAAATTTTTCTCTTCAAATATAATTTATCCTTCAGTGAGCAGTGTTAAATCAATAATAAAAACACCAACAATAACCATGATTTGAAGGAGGTGAATTATAGGAGATGATTGGAAAACATTAGCTTAGGATAGGGATGTATGGAGGGCTTACGTTTGCACGGTCATAATCTCCAGGTTCAATAGTGCCAGAGAATTAATTAGTCATGGATTTTGAGTTTTTTTTGTAGTTATGGAAATAATATGTTGTGAAACCATTATCATGGATCTTCAATGCACCAAGTATATGATTCGAGAGTTAGAAACTTACAGGATCACAAGATACTAGAGTTCCAACTGCAATAAGTGGAGCGGACATGTTGTAGAAATGCAGCCATTCATTCACCTCCTCATCTGTATTGATTGGTGTCTTCGAGAAATCAGGCATAATGTGTTGTTTAGCTTTTCCTTCTTTTAGAAGGAAAGTCCCTCCAAGACCTGCAACAATCATAAATAATTTTCAACAATGATGGCAAGAAACACCATGAGATAATTTATCAAGAGATGCATGTGTATTCTAATGTCAGCCACACTACTTTTCATGCTTCAGATTCTGCACTGGGCATATAATGTAGTCTGTTTTTATTTTACGCACCACTTTATGTCAATTATATCACTGGGGAACAAAAAAATATTTTTTTCTTGGTGCCTGAAATTTTTCACCTGATTCTGGGTATTTCGGCACTGCTGATTCCAAAAATGTCATCCATTTTGTTGCAGCAGCTCTAGTTTGCAAGATATTGATGATACTGCTCTTATGTACCACCATTGTAAATCGATTGTTTGCATAATACTAATTGATTTAATCCAAGTTATATTCATGTTGTTGTTGCCGTTTGCATATGTAATTTTACTAATTTGACAATTGTTTATCCTTTTTCTAGACTGACATGGCTTCAACACGAAGAAAATTGTGTGAATAATCCTGATGTGTTTTGTTTCATCTGTGGGGAGTACACATTCACTCAACAAAGAAAACCTATAACTGACTTTGTAAGAAGAGCTTATTGGCCTATTTCAAAGTACAACTGGGAGATCAAGATAAGCCTTGGGCACCTCACATTGTATGTAAAACGTGCACAGAGCATCTACGACAATGGACAAATGGGAAAACGGAAATGCTTGAAATTTGGGGAACCAATGATCTGGCGAGAACAAATTAACCATAGTGATGACTGCTATTTTTGTTCAGTCAATGTAAAGGGCATCAATAGCAAAAACCGGAATAGATGGGTATATCCCAATCTACGCTCCGCAAGACGCCTGTTCCACATTCAGAGGAGATACCTGTTCCAATTTTTACCAGTCTTCCAGAGTCACCAGAAGAAGAGGATGATTCAACTGAAAGCTATTCTGAGGGAAATGACAGCGATTTCCCAGGACCTTCATCAGTTTCATCCGGTTTTAGTCAAGCGGAACTGAACGACCTCATAAGGGATCTAAGTCTTCCAAAGAAGTCATCTGAGTTGTTAGCTTCCAGGCTGGCAGAGAAACAATGTCTGTTACCGGGAACAAAGGTCACAGTCTATCGCAAAAGAGAAACAGACTTCCTGCCATTCTTCACAGTAGAAAATCAATTTGTTTTTTGTATGAATGTTGAAGGACTGTTAATGAAGCTGGGTGTAAGAAAATACACACCAAGTGAATGGCGGTTATTTATAGATAGCTCCAACGCAGCCTAAAATGTGTTCTTTTGCATAATGGGAACATATACAGGTCAATCCCAATTGGTCACTCAGTTTCTATGCGTGAAAATCAACATACAATAGCTACAGTGCTAGAGAAGATCTCTTACCGTGATCACCAATGGGTAATGTGTGTCGATCTCAAGATGGTGAATTTTCTTCTAGGACAACAAGGTGGGTACACCAAATACCCATGCTTTATATGTTTATGGGACTCTAGAGCCAAAGATCAACATTGGGTGAGAAGGCATTGGCCTCTTAGAGAAAGCATGACCGTTGGAAGAAAAAAACATCGTTGCAGAACCTTTGGTTGACAGAAACAATATCATCTTGCCACCACTGCATATTAAACTTGGTTTAATGAAACAGTTCATCAAGGCGTTGAATAGAGATGGAACATGTTTTGGCTACATATGTACAAAATTTCCTGCACTGAGTAAGGAAAAAATAAAAGCAGGTATATTGGATGGACCACAAAATCCGCCAACTTATTAATGACCATCAATTTCAAGACTCAATGAATGATACTGAAGCAGCCGCATGGTCTTCGTTCTGTATGGTAGTGAGAATTTCCTTGGAAAACTATAAGTCTCCTAATAGTGATGAAACTAGTGGAGAATATGCTCACTGCTTTTTGTGCACTAGGTTGTAACATGAGCATCAAATTACACTACCTACACAGTCATTTGGATCGATTCCAGACAATCTTGGAGATGTAAGTGAGGAACAGGGTGAGCGTTTTCACCAGGAATTAAGTACAATGGAAGAAAGGTATCGTGGACGGTGGGATATACATATGATGGCGGACTACTGTTGGAGCATCCACCGAGAATGTCCAAGATCATTGCATCGGAGGAAATCACAGAAACGGGGATTCTGCGACCTGATGGAGGAAAATTAATGATTCTAACGAGACTAATGTGTAAATAAATTATGGTAGTTATATAGATACAGTTGTTTCATGAAAAAGAAAGTATTTGTTCTTTTGTATTTAATTGTATGCGAGTAATATAGTTGTATATGTGGACCAGTATTTTTGAACTGGTATATAATTTGAATAAACTCTATCTCAAAAACTAGAGCTGATAGGACGAAACTGAAATCATCTTTGGAATCAGTGACCCAAATATACCCATAAATAGGTGAAAACATTAAGGCACCAAAATCACTGTTCCCCAGTGATTTGAAGAGAAAAATATACGCTCAGACTTTTGCTTTCTATGCAAATGCTCTACCGACTGAGCTACCTGAGTACTACAATCTAAATGCACATTTTTCTCCTATATCTTCTTATAATCTTGTAAGCCCATGTTTCCCTTAACAGAGATTTTGGCGCTCTTCCCCTACAGGGAAGAATTTGAACCATACTAATTTAGTTACACTTGTTTTCATATAGATGTCATTTTGAGTGGCCCGTGGTCAGCGTTCCGCCTCATACTGACATCTAGGAAACCAAGGTAGTACTAGAACAGGAAAATTCGGTAAATTTTGCTTAGAGGCCTTTTCATTCAGGCTTAAGGATCTTTTTTTAAGAGCCTGAAAATCTTCAAACTCGGGACTCATGGCTTTAAAGTCCCTCCCAGAGGATTGCTCCTTGGATTTTTCCATCCTAAAAAAATCCATCGACCCTGGCCGGGTTTGAACCCGCGACCTTCGGGACCAGAGGCAAGGAGCATAACCACTAGTCCACCGCGGCCGATAATCATTTTATTTGTATTGTAAGCCTATGTTTTCCCTTAACAGAGATATAGGCACTCTCCCCCTACAGGGAAGAATTTGAACCATACTTAATTTAGTTACACTTGTTTTCGTATAGATGTCATTTTGAGTGGTACGTGGTCAGCGTTCCGCCTCATACTGACATCTAGGAAACGAAGGTAGTACTAGGACGGGAAAATTCGGTAAATTTTGCTTAGAGGCCTTTTCATTCAGGCTTAAGGATCTTTTACGAGCCTGAAAATCTTCAGACTCGGGACCCATGGCTTAAAGTCCCTCCGAGAGGATTGCTTCTTGGATTTTTCCATCCTAAAAAATGCATCGACCCTGGCCGGGTTTGAACTCGCGACCTTCGGGACCAGAGGCAAGGAGCATAACCACTAGTCCACCGCGGCCGATAATAATTTAAAAAAATGATTCCCTATTATTTCCAATTTTTAAATAGTTAACTTCAGTTGCTTATAAAACAGTATATTTAACTTAGATATTGTGAAAAGAAAAATTAATGTTCGAACCAGGAATCAAACCGTGAACCTCTCGTATTCCGTATGAGCATGCAAGACCACTACACTATTCAAGACATGGTACAAACATTAACAATTCTTTCCACATATACAAATCTATAATTCTTGTTTAATATTATGATACATAATAATTAAATTAATGTTTTTATTACCTCACCTCACCTCATATTTAATTATTAAATTAAACCTCATAGTGTTCTTTCCCTGTGAAAGTTAAATAAATTATGATACATTATTGGAACAGTGTTAAAATAACAATATTGGAAAGTGTTAAATAACATTGATTACTGCTTATAAAAGTGGTGGTGTAAAATTCTCAAATATAGATACTTCTAAATGAATCCGGCCATTGACGTTGGTAGTGACATCTACCTGGCAGCGGATGAAATGAGAATTATAGGTTTGTATATGTGGAAAGAATTGTTAATGTTTGTACCATGTCTCGAATAGTGTAGTGGTCTTGCACGTTCGTACAGAATACGAGAAGTCCACGGTTCGATTCTGGTTCAGACATTCATTTTTCTTTCCACAATATCATGTTAATCACATACTTGTATCTCATGCATGGAATGTAACCACTAGACCACCGTGGCCGATTTGGTCACATATAGTAAAGATTAAATATAATTACATACCTACAGCTTTATCTTTATAATTAGCTTCAAGAGTTTTTCTGATACTGGCAATGAAATCATCTTTGCCAATTCTCTTCTTGCAGCTCACTTTCAGAACCTGTAATGTAAATTTATTATCACTTTAAATTTCATTACCATTTATTTCAAACATACATTTGCTATTATTTTATTTAACAACCCTCTTTAAAAGCTAAGGCCATTAGCATTGCAATCTGAATCTGGATGCGTTAATTTTATTCAAAAGTCTTTTAGTTCAACCCTTCACTCTACCTGTTCCTCTACATCAAACATCTCACTACTTTAAAATACAATAGGAAGTAACATTAAGAGGTTTATATATTAAATTTGGGAATTTTTAACATTATGAGGTTCAATTAATAATAATTAAATGAATCGTGATTTCTTCTTACCTCATACTTCTATGTTTTTTTAAACACAGCACTGCAGTATTGACGACATGATGACGACAACGTGTCGCCGATACTGCAGTGCTGTGTTTAAAAAAACATAGAAGTATGAGATAAGAAGAAATCACGATTCATTTAATTATTATTAAGAGGTTTGTTCAATAATGAAAATGTTTTGTCTGTTCATTCTTACTACTTAGAGTTGTTTTTGTCGAACATGTCAGTCTGTAATCGCTGACGATGGGGCTAAAAAGCTCTGAAACATGTTCGACAAAAAAACTCTAAGGGTCGAATGTTTGAACGCATTAGACAGTAAAAAGCGTTCTCTGCTGAGAAAGTTTTATCCAAATACTTTTGGCTTACTCAGAAATCTATTCATGTCGATAATAATTGTAAAGCTACCTGACGAGGTACCTTAAGATCATAGCTCAAGATAGAAACTTATCGTGAAAATCCCGAAGGGAACCGATGGTAACCGATGTAGTTTGAAACCTTTGCAGCTTTATCCAAGATGTCGGACCTTGAAGACTTCGATCATGTTTTCGGTATACGCGGAGAAGAGGAATTTGATAGAGTCTACCAAAGAATTCAACTGGAAGAACAGGAGAATCGACGTAATATTGCGCATCGCAGACGTGTTTGTACACGGTATTATTTGCGGGATGCAAGCATAAATGCATTCCTCTATAGCAGACGAAAATAACGGAAGTGGTTTTATCGGTGAGAATTCTGGGTAATTCGTTGCCAATGTTACAAAAATGTCGACTTTCATGCATGACCGGTTAAGTCGGCCGTTAATTCGATCTCAGCAATTGCTCACGGTGAATTCGATCTCAGCTCACCAGTGATTGGAAGTAATTTGAGTAGAGACTAATGTATTTGCATACGACCCTAAGAGATAAGAATGAACAGACAAAATGTTTTAATTATCTCACTATTCCTCATTCTTTCTTGTTTCAGCTACCCGACTCTGGAATTCCATCCCCTCGTATGTCAAGGACTGCCCGATTCAAAAAAGTTCAAGAAAAAGCTCACAAAATATTTCCCTAGACAATATAA
Organism: Diploptera punctata; assembly: GCA_030220185.1. NCBI lineage: Eukaryota > Metazoa > Arthropoda > Insecta > Blattodea > Blaberidae > Diploptera > Diploptera punctata. The sequence goes on from JASPKZ010007464.1 coordinate 524,538, forward strand.
TATATAACCATGTTTCATATATACTTTTATTATCAATACTAATAAAATTTATATCAAATTCCGTTGAGGTGATTAGTCATAACATAAAAATTAAAATGTACCTGTTGGCAGGTGCCGTCATCCTCAACTTTGTTAAAATAATGTATGTAAAATATTAACTTGAGGCCTTTCGGAAGTTAACTTTCATCATCAGCAGGATGAGTATATACTACTAGTAGACGTTGTTGGTCTTGATGCATCTCCAGTAGGATCTGACTGGTTTTTATATTAGATACTTAAAAACCAGTCAGTTTCTACTGGAGACGCATCAAGATCAACAACATCTACAGCGTCTTAACTACTGGTAGTGCATACTCATCCTGCTGATGATGGAAGTTAACTTCCGAAAGGCCTCCGGTAATAATATTTTACATATATTATTTTAACAAAGCTGAGGACAATGGCACTTACCAACAGGTACATTTTAATTTTTATCTTATGACTTTTATTATTCCCTAATATTTCACACTTTCTATACCAAGTCAATTACTTAATCAAATTATGTATTGTTATAATTGTCTTTCCCTTGTCAACTCTATATTGTGTAGCCTATGCCTATTATGTATTATTAATCAACATATAGATAATTATGTTTTTATTATTGATTTAACATTTCTCACTGAAAGATAAATTATATTTGAAGAGAAAAATTTTTGCTTTGGCTTGCCGGGCCAAATGTCTACCAACTGAGCTACCGAGGCGAGTTACGATCTAGACGCAAATTTTTCTCTTATATATGTTGTAATTCCCTCTTGCCAAATGCTTTTGAAACCATTGCTTCTATTTTTGCAAATGGCGACTTCTTAGTTAAGAAGACATTTATTGGGAATTTAACATTACTTTATAAAGCTAGTAAGGCTTCTAATGATGTTTTTACTATTGATTTAACATTTCTCAATGAAAGATAAATTATATTAGATCAGTTGGTAGAGCATTTGGCCCGGCAAGCCAAAGGTCCCGGGTTCGAGTCTCGGTCTAGGCGAAAATTTTTCTCTTCAAATATATAGATAATTATTAAGTAAACCTCTTACTATTGAGTGGAGAACATATTTTTAATAACTCACCTCATACAATTTCAAGTTTATTTGATTTAAGACCATTGGTTTCAAATGAATTTTTCATTCATAACCAATGGTCTTAAATCAAATAAATTTGAAATTGTATGAAGTAAGTTATTAAAAATATGTTCTCCACTCACTATTAATGATATAACCTCATAATGTTTACATCCCAACATTAATTTTAATACAAAACCTCATACATTAGTCTCTACTCAAATTACTTCCAATCACTGGTGAGCTGACTCACCGTGAGCAAGTGCAAAGATCGAATTAGCTACCCACAAACTGGTCATGCATGAAAGTCGTCGTTTTTGTAATATTGGCAAGAAATTACCCACAATTCTCAGCGATAAAACCACTTCCGTTATTTTCGTCTGCTAGAGGAACGCATTTATGCTTGCATCCCGCAAATAATACCATATACAACGACGTCTGTGTCGCGCAATATTATGCCGATTCTCCTGTTCTTCCAGTTGAATTCTTTGGTAGACTCTATCAAATTCGTCTTCTCTGCGTATACCAAAAACATGATCGAAGTCTTTAAGGTCCGACATCTTGGATAAAGCAGCAAGGTATGCGGCAAGGTTTCAAACTACATCGGTTCCCTTTGGGATTCTCACGATTCGTTTCTCCCTTAAGTTACTTCGTCAGGTAGCTTACGAATTTCAACAATTATTATCACATGAACAGATTTCTGAGTAAGCAAAATCGTATTAGGATACAACTTTCTCAGCAGAGAACGTCTTTTACGGTCTAATGCATTCATAGATTTGACCCTTAATGTTACTTCCTATTGTATTTAAAAATATAGATAATTAATAATTGTTATTATACGCACACACTACTAAGAAATTAGGACTGGAAGTAAATGTCAATAAAACTAAATATATAGTCACACGTACAAATACATTATATAATGGAAATGAACAGCTAATGACAAATGAGGGTAATTGTGAAGAAGTGGCTGAATTCAAATACCTAGGAACAATAATCACAAATAGGAATGAGATGCACAAAGAAATTGAACATAGGCTCAATTCTGGAAATGCGTGTTATTATGCATTACAGAGACTCTTGACTTCCCAACTCCTTTCAAAAAATGTTAAACTGAAAATATATAAAACTATTATTCTACCAGTTATATTATATGGATGCAAAAACATGGACTCTTACTTTAAGGGAGGAAAGGAGATTACGAGTATTTGAGAATAAATTTCTTAGACTATTTAACTCATGCCCCAAATGAGAGTCAATGACCAATCACGTTTCAATGATTTCTGTTTTACAACCAATCAGAGTCGTGTTTCACGAAATATTTATCAGTGTTATAATTACCATATTAAAGAAAGCTCCTGCTTTTTAATATTCTGAAATAGTATGATCTAGTTGCAGTGATAAACAAAAGAAGCAGATGAAGCGTGCCTATCGTTTCTCATTTGTTTTCAAACATCGCCGTTTACATTAGATATATAAATATTTTAAAATAACTACAGTTAAATAATGATTTGTGAGTAAACAGCTTAATTTTATTCGTTAAATAGTCCTAACAAATGCCACTCTTGATTTCCAAATTCTCTAGATAAATTCACTCCTCACTTCGTGAGTCGTGAATTTATCGATAATTTGGAAATCACTCGTGGCATTACTTATGAAAAATTTTTTGGACCAAAGAGAGATGAACAGACAGGTGGATGGAGAAGACTGCTTAACAGTGCATTACATGGTCTTTATAGGAAGCCAGATATAATGAGAACAGTTAATTCTCATAGACTACGATGGGCATGACACGTGGAATGGATGGCGAATGAAAACCAGGGGGAAAACGCCCAGTTGGTAGACCAAGAATGAGGTGGGAGAATAACATTAACTATGATTTGAGGGAAGTAGATTATACAGGGGATGATTGGGAAACATTGGCTCAGGATAGGGATATATGGAGAGCTTATGTCCATGCGGCCATGAACCTACAGGTTCGATAGTGCCAGTGAGTTAGTTAGTTAGTTATTATATGGATAATTACACCATTGAGAATCCCCAAACTAAGCAAGCCAGACTGAAAAATTTAAGATATCTCCAGCCAGGGTGGAGAAGGAAGGTAGAAGAAGAAATGGATGGAGGCACATAACTGGGGCAGTCTGGGCCTGTAATATACTCTATATATCTTGTCATTTTAGAAATTTAATATCTCAATTCACGGTACTCACCTTTCCAGGTTTTCCTTCACTGCAAAAAATGTTGGCAAGTAACGCACATCGACTCTCGGTGTCAGGAAGGCGCTCCAATATGCAACTGTCATCTTTTGTATTCACTTTTGATATCCTTGTGTGATTGTTCACTTTGCCATCTTTAACTTCAAGATTCGCCATCATCTGTAAGAATTCTCATCACTTAATTGCAATAATGTATGTGTCGTGTGACTACAGCTTGTGATCAGATACATAATGCTAATAAAATCATCAGATCCATATTTGGTTCGTCTTCCGGGCTTATAGGCCATGGTCCAGTTGTCTTCATACTCGACGTTTCATCTACTGCTGTGGTAGACATCATCAGGAGATACTGCGTGCTCTCTGTGAACTCCTCAACAGTCGGCTGCAGACTGGCTGGTCCTTGGAAACTGTCTCTCTATTTATAGGTAAACCCTGGGTGGTGGGGGGGGGTTTTCTGCACGGTTCGTGTTTTGTGCTGTTTTTGTGTCGTTTGCAGAAGTCATAGGCTTCGTTGTCGTGTTATGCAGTGCTGGGATCCATATTTTGGTTATCTTCATGGTTTCTTCTTTTTTGTTGAAGGAATTTTTATGTTTACATATTTCGATGGCTTCTCTGTACACCAGACTATACAGAGAAGCCATCAAAATATATAAACATAAAAATTCCTACAACAAAAAAGAAGAAACCATGAAGATAAACAAAATGTGGATCCCAGCACTGCATAACACGACAACGAAGCCAATGACTTCTGCAAACGGCACAAAAACAGCACAAAACACGGACCGTGCAGAAAACCCCCCACCACCCGGGGTTTACCTATAAATAGAGAGACAGTTTCCAACGACCAGCCAGTCTGCAGCCGACTGTTGAGGAGTTCACAGAGAGCACGCAGTATCTCCTGATGAGGTTTACCGCAGCAGTAGACGAAACGTCAAGTATGAAGACAACCAGACCACAGCCTATAAGCCCGGAAGACGAACCAAATATGGATCAAGACGCCGGCTGTGAAAGCCTACAATTATATAAAATCATCAGAACTAAAAATTCTAGAAAACCTTCCAACAAAAGATATATGACAGTATAATTCATGAGAATATTTTAAATTTAAAATAAAAACAAAAATATGAGCTTAACTGGCTATAATAGTCGTATAAAATAAAACAATTCCAGAAGTAAGATAATACACAATAACCAATGCCTGGAATAAGAACAAAATTTCAACTATTTAGATGGTGAAATATCTCATCAAATTGAAAATGTAAACAAGAAAATCACCAAATTTACACAAATCTTTGGAATTATATATAATACATTTAAGACTCATTCTGGTTGCAATGCCAGTGAGTGAATGAATTAATTTGAACTTTTATAGGGAAAATCACTATGGGGTTTAATTTAAATCTTGAATGAATTAATATTTATTCATGGTTTAAGAGACCAATACTTGCCTTCAGTCACCTGATGATTCTCTTAAATTAGAAATTCAGTTAATAAATTTATTTGTTGAAACTCTTTCAATAGAAAAATCAATGATCATAGCTTAATAATAGTGCAATACTAGTAAAATTCATATCAAATTCCATTGAGGTGAAGTCATATGATGAAAGTTAAAAATTAAATTGTACCTGTTGGTAGGTGCCGTCGTCCTCAACTTTGTTAATATATTGTATATAAAATTAACTGGAGCGCTTTCGGAAGTTACCTTCTATCTTCTGCTGGTTGACTTTCCGCTACTTGTTGTTGTGTACGGTGATGTATACTCCAACTGTTTGTAGCAGCAACAGACTTGTTTTTGACGATCTCGTATAATGGGTTTGACTGGGGTGCATTCTCATTGAGAAGTGAGGTGTTGTTTGTTTCCTTTATCATTTCAAGGTCTTCAAATATATTTATCCTATTAAATTATTGTACGTAAATCAATGGTAAAGAGAAAAATTTTTGCCTGAACTGGGAATCGAACCCCGAACCTTTAGCTTTCTGTGCTAATGCTCAGATAACTGAGCTAATCCAGGCTTCATTCCCATCCAAGCAGAAAATCCTTCCTTTACCTTTACTCTACTGGTCCTACATTCAATTGCAATGAATCATCATTCACAAATACACAATGAATGGCTTCTACCTGAAGAAGACATGAAGGGACTCCACATAACTATAGCATTATTTATTAAATTAATATTGAGAAGCTAAAGCTATTACTATGATAGAAATAAGTAAATTAATAAACACAAGTAAATTAATAAGTAAATTAATAAGTAAATTAAAACCGGTTCAGGCAAAAATTTTTCTCTTTACCATTGATTTACAATAATTTAATAGGATAAATATATTTGAAGACCTTGAAATTATAAAGGGAACAAACAACAACTCACTTCTCAATGAGAACGCACTCCAGTCAAACCCATTATACGAGATCGTCAAAAACAAGTCAGTTGCTGCTACAAACAGTTGGAGTATACATCACCGTACATAACAACAACAAGTAGCGGAAGCTCAACCTGCAGAAGATGGAGGATAACTTCCGAAAGCGCTCCAGTTAATTTTATGTACAATATATTAACAAAGTTGAGGACGACGGGATCTACCAACAGGTACAATTTAATTTTTAATAATAGTGGTCTTTAAGAGAGATTTTATTACTGTTACCTCACAGTTAACACCAGCATAAGGCCACGGTCCAGCTCCTGCTCCTATCAAAAAGGCAGGATCAACATTTGCAAGCTTGCCCAAGTCCTTCATGTCATACACCTTGTCTTTCTGAACAAGAGGCAATAGATATGGAGGACCACCAACCTCAATCAGTCTTGGTTTTCCTCCTAAACCTGAAATACATTTTCATAACAGTGACCCACATGATCTTTATAGGAAATCAGATGTAATAAGAACTGTTAAGTATTATAGACTGTGATGGGTAGGACATGTAGTACAAATGGAGAATTAAGTTTTTTTTGTTAATCATAAACAACACCACTGGAGTAAGACAGGGATATGGACTTTCACCGGTGCTTTTCATTATATATATATATATATATATATGAATAAATTAATAAACGAATGGAGGAAAACACGAGGATATACCCATCAATAGGAACCTCAAACTCGATGCTATTCTTTTTGCAGACAATTTAGCTCTTCTGGCACTTTCCGAAAATGATTTGCAATGATCAATTTATAATTTACAAAAAATAGCTGCCAAATTTAATATGGAAATATCAATTAACAAAACTAAAATTATGGCATTTCATGGGAAGGACCCCATAGAAAGTAAAATCTGTCTCCTGAATAAAATTTTAGAGAGATGTAATCAATTTAAATATCTTGGATATTACCTCTCTATCTGAGATGAAAAGGATATCCTTGAAAAAATGACTAGTTATAATAAAAGTTTGGAAATTATTAATCAAGTTATGAAACCATCCCTTGTACAAAAAACACCAGATTACGTTTATATAACACTTTGGCTAGACCAGTGTTGACCTATGGTAGTGAAGCATGGATGCTAAAAAGACAACATGAAAGCAGAATAACGGCTTGTGAAATGAGATTCATGCGCAGAACAGCAGGTTACACCAGATGGGATCGGAAAAGGAACACCGATATCTTCTTAAAAGAATTGAAGACTACGCCAATTTTGGAATATATTAAACAGTACCAACTAAATTGGAAACACCATCTTGAAAGAATGAGTTCAAATCGGATCGCCAAAGCTGTTATAATTATATACCAAGAGGATGAAGATCTCTGAGCCGTCCTATGAAACGCTGGAGGGAAAATTTTCTATAGGATCGTAACAGGCCTTGGCCTAATACTTGGAAGGAAGAAGAAGAAGTTAATCATAAATATGGTGAGAGTCTCATCTGAAGATAGAGAATGGCCAAAAAAAATCACTTGTACATATTTGCAAACGTGATAAAACAAGGGTTAATATTTTTTTTAATTTAACTAACTGGCATTATCAAATCTGAGGTACATGGCAACATGGACATATCTTTTACATACATCCCTGTACAGAGCTAATATTTTCCAATCATCCCCCATTGTTAATGTTATTCTCCCACTTCATTCTTGACCTAGCTTAGGTGTCCATTCGTCCTGTTTTTCCCAGGACAGTCCTGCTTTTTTTTTAAAATGTCCTGCTGTCCCGAAAATTTTCTTGGGGACACTCAAAGGTCGCACTTTTGGGATGATGCTTTGTTAATGTATTTATGAATAGCGACTTAGTTCTATTCTTTACTATGTAATTATAAATATGAGTGTTAGAAAGCGCCAGTTGTATGACCACAATGCACTGTGGTCAAATAAAAAAAAAACAGAATGAAAGTTGAAACTGTAAATATGTTGCTCATGGTAAAAAGACATTTTAACAATGTAAAATGTTTTTATTTTTGTTTAGTTGTTTCTTGACTCACCTCATACTTCTTAACTCCCTCGCATATCTAGATTTCGTCACTGTATTTGTGACATTCTCAATGCTGTTTATGTTCACAATGTTGCTTTTTAAAATATAATTTTTCATTATTGCAAATGTTAAAATTTTAATTAATACATTGGAACATGACCTACTCTCCGAGGACTAGTTCTATAATTGTGACTATTTATCTCTTAGACCAATAATTTTGCCTCTTCCTGTTTATAAAATTACCTCTTCCTATTCGTAATGAGAGATATCTGTGCAAATTAACTTCTTTGACAAGGATATCGATTCAACAATGTACGATCAATATGGTACAGCAAGAAATGCCAAAAGAAAACTTAAAAAATTACAAAAAAAAAAAGGTTCTGTTGCTCTAAAAAATTTATTAAATGTTGTATAATGAATCTGCATTATTGTTAATAGTTATTTCTCATACAATCATCTGTTATTGATTTTTCCTAAGCCCAAAGAAATTTAACAGTAAAGATATGCTATTTATAATTATACAGCCAGCTTAGAAATCGCTTATTCGCTAAATAGTCACTCCAAATCCAACGCAAGGTTGAGTTTTTCATTAGACAAAATCACTATGGACTTTGTCGCTCGCGATTTTTTCACAAAAACACAAACTCTTGTTAGATTACTGTTGATATACAATTAAGGATCCCAAACGTTAAGTTGGTCATAGAATGAAGCTACCGTATTGAAAGACTTGATATTTTGATATTTGACATTGCTTTTGAAAATTTAACTAGCTCTCCTGTAAAATTGAGGAAACTGACTTATCAACTTCTGTTTCTCAGTGCTTCAATTGACTGTGTCTTATATCTACTGATGCAGGAACTGTTCTGTTAGTTTCTTTATGTACTTTTATTCTCATTTAGTTCTTAAAAAAATTAAATTCAATGAGAGTAGATAAATCAAAAGAAACTCACCTTTACATGCCAGTGTAAATGGTTCTTTCGTTAGATCAGGACAGTCAACAACAGAAACTTCGACTGTTGCAAAATTTGATTTCAAACCATTGTTGAGAACTGTAAGAAGATATTAACAATCATTAATATAATTTACATATTATTGTATTTATATTTGAAGAGAAAAATTATACGCTCAGACTGATGTTTGAGCCCAGGACCTTTGACTTTCTATACCAATGCTCTACAAACTGAGTTACCTGAGCACGTTTTTCTCTTATACATTGTTAATTCCCGGGCGCCGAATGCTACAAGCCTTTGCTCAATTACGTAAATGGTGCTCGGGTATTAACAATGTATAAGAGAAAAATTTACATTTAGATTGGAGTGCTCAGGTAGCTCAGTTGATAGAGCATTGGCATAGAAAGCCAAAGGTCCTGGGTTCAAATCCCAGTCTGAGCATATAATTTTTCTCTTCAAATATAATTTGTCCTTCAGTCAGAAATATTAAAATTAATAATAAAAACATTGCTATATTTACTCGCATTGTCATTGCATTTTTCTACTACATTTTTATGATCTAAAAGGTGTATGCGTGATTTATGCGAGGAAAGTTTCAGGTAACGGTAGTGTACTAGATATATGTATGATTGTATATACCCCATACGTCCCATGTGAGGACATGGGTATACTCTAGCAGGAGTTTTTTGACCAAACTAATTTAGTAATGCTTATTTTAGAAAGAAAAATTACATTCAAACTGGGAGTCAAACCCCCGGAAATCTGACTCTGTACGTCAGTGCAGTAACCATTATGCCATTCCAACTTCCGATAGGAACGTCAAATTTGTTTCTACTTATACAATTAATTCTCCTTTCATCCAAAGGCCAATAGCCATCGCTATCAACAATGCCATCTGACGGCTTCTTTTTGAAGAATCTTTTATTGAGAATTTAAACATTAATTTTTAAGCGGTTAAAGCTACTATTTTAATGTTATATTTTAAATTAACATGTTCCAGAATTGGATATAGTTTTATTTTTCACTCATCAGGAATCACAGTGGGCCACAAGCCAGTCTCCATTTTCTCATATAATTTTATAATAATGTCTCAGTAGAAGGAAAAGAAAATCCAAGAAGCAAGTCCTCCGAGAGGGACTTTAAGCTACGGGTCCCGAGTCTGAAGATTTTCAGGCTCGTAAAAGATCCTTAAGTCTGAATAAAGATGCCTCTAAGCAAAATTTACCAATCTCAATGTCCTAGTACTACCTTAGTTGCCTGTTAGATGTCTCATTGAGTCTGTTAGTTGACCGCATGCCATTCACGACATCTATGAGCAAATAAGGTAACTAAAAATTAACTTGGTCAAGTAACTCCTAACAAATGAGAGGCTATGGTTCAACAATGGGCTACGCTATTAATAAATAAATAAGAAAAAAAAGGAGATAGTTCAATACTTACCTTTCACAACATCATCGAGTGAAGGTACAAAAAGAGGCTTGTGTGCAACTGAGGGATTCCTGAGTACAGTTCCTGCCATACTGAACTAGTATCAGTAAAATTACTGTTCTGAAATAAAACAGACTTGAATCACTTACAAGTGAAAGACTAGTAAATTAATAATAAAATTCCACTTACTTAGCAAACATAGTCGTTATGTAATCTCAACACAGATTGATTACACTTTTATCTTATCATTAAGCCTCAATTACTGTCCTTGACTTGTCACTGACAAGGAGGGGACCTGCTCTGTGCATCACCAAAATAAATTAAATGTTATGAGATGAAAGTATATACCTACTATTTTAAAGTCATAAGTATATTGTTTATTGGGCTAATACAATATTTAGTTGCATAATTCATGCACCCCCGCGCCGTAGCCGAGCGGTTAAGGTAGGAAGCCTTGGCGCAGAGCTACGGGACCTGCGCTGGTTCGAGTCTCCATGGGGGAAGAAATTTTATCATGGTATTTCGGCCAGTATGGGACCGGTGCCCACCCAGCATCGTGAGGCAATTGGGTAGCTACAATAAGTAGCGGCTCCAGGTTGAGGAATCAGCTATAACGGCTGGAGGACTCGACATGCTAACCACATGTCACCCCTACACTGGCTGTTGATCATCTACCTCTGTGATTGACACATGTGGATGTGAAGGGCCAGCAGTCGGCTGGTAAAAGGGCAACCGCTGAAAAGTGGAAAGACCCTCAATCGGAATTCATGCACCAGGATTTTTTGCATTAAATTTTAAAAAATTATCTCGTATATTTCAGCTTTGAGAGAGAGAAATCTAAGGATGATCTTGAATTTCTTGGAGCTATTAAATTTATTTATTTATTGTTTTAAAAATATTAATAATAGTTTATTGGTGGTGGGGCAGAATTTGAATTGGAATATATCTAAGTTGCAATTTTTATTAATTGCATTAAAGAGGAAGTTAGGAAGTTATATGACTTGAAGGTAAAAAAAGACAAGCCTAGCCTTGGATACATATGGAAAATAAAATAATTTACCAAATAAAATATAAATTAATTCCTCATATACTAATTTAATCATTATTACTTTTAATATTATAGTAATTAAAACATTATAGTAAAACAACTTCTTCTTCTTCCAAGTATTAGGCCAAGGTCTGTTACGATCCTATTAAAAATTTTCCCTCCAGTGTTTCATAGGACGGCCCAGTTAATCTTCGTCCTCTTGGTATATAATTATAAACAGCTTTGAGGATCCGATTTGAACTCATTCTTTCAAGATGGTGTTTCCAATTTAGTTGGTACTGTTTAATATATTCCAAAATTGGCGTAGTCTTCAATTCTTTTAAGATATCGGTGTTCCTTTTCCCATCCCATCTGGTGTAACCCACTGTTCTGCGCATGAATCTCATTTCACAATCTGTTATTCTTCCATTTCTTCTTTCCTTTATTTTCTTTTCTTCTCGAGAAAAGCCTGACCACTGGCCTTGCCTTCCTTTGGCCAGCAACCAATCAAAGGGACTATTATTATGCTTTCAAGTCTTATACGAGAATTTCCCGGAGGATCAAACTTATGGCGACCAAAGCATGAAAAAGGACAATTCTTGGAAAATAAACTTATTCTGATCAATTTGCATTGTTCAGTGTAGAGTCAGGTATGTTCAAGAGAAATGTTATTCATTTCTAATGTTCATGCTGTGATATTCCAGTTTTGCTTTGCAAACTACACTACTGGTCCCTGAAATGTTTAATACATAAATCATGCAAACACCTTTTAGATCACAAAAATATGGTAAAAAAGTGGGTGAAATATGTGAGTAAATATGGTTGGTATCTAATGTCGAGCACTTGATAATGAAATCATTCGCTCTCTTGCACTCCAATATTTAGCAGAAAGGCTGGTCTCTTCTACAAAAGCTGGACAACGGAGGAGATGGTTTCTTTCCATATCTTCATTTAAATTGCAAAAAGGGCATTTCGGTGAATCTGTTATGCCAATTCTGTGTAGGTGTTTATTCAAGCAGTCATGTCCCGTTAGCAGTCTGAATGTTGCTACTGCAGATTTTCTTTGTAATGTAGTAATGTCATAAGCTTGTAGATTTTCCCATTCCTTTCCAGATGTTTTGGTGGTGTATTCTTCTCTAAGTTTATTGATGTATTTATTTGAGATAATTCTTTTGATAGAGTGAAAGGAAACGAGCAGAAGTTGGGTTTGAAACAATTTTGCTACCCTTCTTGGCTAGAAAATCGGCTATTTCATTGCCTGTCACTCCACAATGGGCCGGAATCCATTGAAGTACAACTTTTTTATGTAGACGGGATAAATGTTTTATCATTTTGTGACATTCGATAATTTTGATGCTTTTGGGTGTTGTGTCTCGTGTTATAGCAAGAATGGCTGCTTTGGAGTCGCATAGAATTACAACTTTTGTAAATTTTTGGATGTGATATAAAAGATTTTGTAAACTTAAGAAAATTGCTAGAATTTCGCCATCAAAGTTTGTTGAATTTGTGTTTAGTTTACGATAAAAGGAAAAAAGTGGACATACTGCACCAGCACCAGTGCCACCATCATTTGGTAGGCTGGAGCCATCTGTAAAAATATGTATCCATTCAGGAGCTGGGTATCTTAGATTATCATTTCCAGTGACATTTGTTTTAAAATATATGGAGGAGTTTCAGATTTCTTGATGTCTTCTGTTAAATGAAGGTTATATTCGATTTCCAAAAATTCTAGAGGGTTGTTTCTCATCTGCATATTTTCTTTTGAATGTGGAAGTTGCAATTTCTGTTTAATTTCTTGTACAATGCTTAGGAAGCTTTGCTGAGATTTTAAACATACTTGTGGTTTTCTTTGGGTCCAGTTATTATGGGGTAGCCTTAAAAATTTTTCATACTGTGTGACTGCTGTTTTCTCAATTTCAGATGCTATGTTTGGGTTATTTGTTAAGATTTGCATGGCAGTGATTGGTGTTGTTTTAACGGCTCCTGTTATCAGACGGAGGATTTGGTTCTGCAATTTATTAAGTTTTTCCACTTTAGTAGTTACTAGGATTTCTTCACAATATTGAAGTACAGGTTTTATGTACATTTGGTAAAGGTGTTTAGGGTTTGTGTGTTGCAACCCCACTTTTTCCCTGCTAATCGTTTTAATAATGGTAACCTTGTTTCTATCTTTGTACATATATTCTCCATGTGTTTCTTCCATGTTAATTTTGTGTCCAGAGTTATTCCTAAATATTTTGCTGTGAGTAAATATAATAACCTCTCTTTTTAAAAATATGTGACATTCTTTACGATATAATACCATTAACTGTCCAAAGAAGTTTGGCAGCTTAGCTAGATGCAGGATTATCATTAAGGTAACTAGGGTTCAAGTCCTTAGTCCTGCACAGTTTTTAGTGTAATGATTTTTAAATGTTAAAAGTTAAACTTGCAACATAGTATAATGAGAAGTAAGACTTCTGACTGTCTTTTGTTTTGTATCCACATACAAACATTGAATTATTCATGCTATCTGCATTGCGATCACTATTTTAGTACTGGTATTTAAAAATCCTAGCTCTGGTAATGATTTATAATAATAATTACTATTATTAATAAGCCATGACCCAGAAGGTTGAGGATTCCCATCGAGGACAGTATTTTTAAACTGACCTAAACCTTCTGGCAGCATCATGGCACTGAGGTTGACTCAGCCTCTATTTTAAATGAGTACCGGATGCATGTTCCGGTGGTAAAGATGACTGTCATGCAGAGCTGACATTTCGTGCCGATTGTCTAAAAAGGTGGAACCCTTAACCACCTACTATCCCAACAAGGTTCACCTAAGGCCTGTAGTGGGACTATTTTTTTACTTAAATAATTTGAATTAGAAAATGCACAACTCGACTCATGTTTGTAGTTTATTGAAGACCCACGGTTTCAACACACTATGTGTCATTGTCAATTCTAACTGTCAAATCGGCAGTTGGTGATCTTGTAGACTGATTTCTGTTCCCTCTGTTGGCTGATCGATAAACTTTCAAATAAAAATTTCCACCGTCCCCGGGAATTTCAAAATTCATGAGTCGTGCATTTTCTAACTCAAATTATTTAAAATAAACCTCATAGTGTGACTTCCTTTAAATGTTAATAACTTTTTTAGTATTTATTATTTTAATTTAATTTTAAATTTGTCCAGGACTGGAACATGTTAAACTAAATCCAGAGTGATTCAGAAATATGAATATACGTTTGATCACATTTTGTGACAAAAATATTATTATTAAAGGAAATGATGTTATCATTGGAAAGGGAATCCTTCAAATTACAACAACAAAACAAAACTAATCACTGCTCACGTGCAGCTTAGCGGGTTGATTTTTGTGGGCTAGCGTCGAACGCCTCCACAATTATCTTCATCGTTTCTGCATCCGTGCTAATGCGAGGCCTTCCAGGAGGTTTGATTTCCTGCATCCTTCCCGTTTCCAGCAGTCGTTTTCTCCACTTCCCCACAGTCGACGGTTGCAATGCTATGTTAAACTCATGTCTTGCCCGTCTTGGCGACCTCACGATCATTAGCATACGTTATTGCCCATGCAGCAATTGTAATTTGCTGTTGCATATTCAATGCCATTCTGACTAATGACGTAAGTTCAACACTGTTTAGTTTTATTCCATTGTTGTAATTTGAATAATTGCCTTTCCAACAGTAATTTCATGTTTCCTGTAATTGTAATATTTTCATCACACAACGCGATCAAACGTATAGCCATATTTATGATTCACCCCGTATAATACCAAAATAATTTTGTGATGCATAGAGCATGTCCTCTCCTTGTAAGCTGGAATATTATATAAGATTATAGTTGTCTGTGCTGTCAAGTATACAAATATTTTAATATAGAATTATCTTATTTTTACTCTGAAAGTTTGTATACAGCTTCTTAAGATATTTTATATTGTTAAAATATATGTATATGAATCCATACTTGAATGATTTCCAGTACATTAATTTGCTGAACATACCAGTGTCGTATAGAGATAGTACAACAATATTCTGATATATAACATTAAAAACTTCAAGGTCATACAATACATAAAATATATAAAACAGGTCAGGTGAAAGTCACTGTTATGTAAGAAGCCATATCACTTAAAATCAAACACTAATGCAATGAGAAGCTCTATATGTATATTTGAGTTAGACTAATGGAATTACAAAGGTACTTTTAATGGTTCTGAAATGTCCTGTATGGCTAATATTAACTAAATTGCAGTTTTCTCACATTTTATTGAATGTGCTCTCTTTAAATTTTCAAGATATATTGCGGCACGCCGTAGCATAGTAGTTAAGGCACTGCGCTACAAGCCGGAAGGCCAAGGGTTTGAGTCCCAGTCAGGATTTTTAAACTAACCCAAACCTTCTGGCGGCACTATGGCCCTGGGGTCGACTCAGCCTCTAACGGAAATGAGTACCAGATGCTTGTTCTGGGGGTAAGGGCGGCCATCATGCAGGGCTCACACCAAGTGCCAATTGTCTACAAAAAGTGGGAGCCTTAACCTCCTACTGCCCCAAGGGTTTCCTGAGGCCTGTAGTGGGATCACTTTACTTTATTTAACAAATTATACAGCACAATTGAACCCTTGAGTATTAAAATGGGCCAAGTCCATTTTATCATATTTTGAAAAACTGAAATTTTGTTCCAAATACTGGTTTAAATCATATATTAAAATAGTAACTCCAAAAATAAAACTCCAAGTGCGACAGGCCTAGAAGGCTCTTGACCTACCAGCCGACTGCTGGCCTCACGTCTACATGTGTTAATCATGATCATGAGCCAGTGTAGGGGTGACATGTGGTCAGCATGTCGGGTCCCACAGCAGTTATAGCTGGTCTTCTCAACCTGGAGTCACTATTTATTGTAGCTACCCAAATGCCTCATGCTGGGTGGGCATCAGTCCCATCCATCCATCCATCCATCCATAGTAATTCTGCCCGAGGGAAGATCTTTCACTGCAATCATAGCATTTTCATGCTATGCTGTGGCAGCTTTACTAGGGAATTGTAGGTGTGGTAGCTTCCTGTTGCTTTCCACACCGGTGAAGGACGGTGATGATGATAATGATGGCCATATGATTTTGGGGACCGTTTGGGCCTTAAAGTTTTCCTGACATTTGTCTTACAGCTGAGGAAAAACCCCGATAAAAACCTCACCCAGAAAGACTGTCCCGACCAGGGATCAAACCAGGGCCCGCTATGTGACAAGGCAGCACACTGAGCAAAATTCCGTAAGAAAATTTCTTCCCCCATGGGAACTCGAACCAGCGCAAGTCCCATAGCTCTGCGCCAATGCATCTTGCCTTAACCACTTAGCTATGGTGCAGGACATAAATACTATACATAGAACAAATATTTTCATTATTTCAATCGACACTTGGAAACACTACAAAATTACAATTATAAACATAAGTAAATGTCTTCTTAATTAGAAGCCGCCATTTGCAAGATAGAAGCAAAGGTTTCATAGCATTTGGTGTATGGGAATTGACAGCGTATATATGAGAGAAATTTGCGTTTAGATTGAAACTCGCCCAGATAGCTCAGTCGATAGAGCATTTCCCTAGAAAGCCAAAGGTCCTGAGTTAGAGTCCCAGTTTGAGCATATAATTTTTCTCTTCAAATATGATTTATCCATCATTGAAATGTATGAAATGAATAATAAAAACATCAAAAGAAGCCATACTGGCTTTATAATGTAATGTCTTCTTGTAATCTTGTAAGCCCATGTTTTCCCTTAACAGAGATTTAGGCACTCTCCCCCTACAGGGAAGCATTTGAACCATAATAATTTAGTTACACTTGTTTTCATATAGATGTCATTTTGAGTGATCCGTGGTCAGCGTTCCGCCTCACACTGACATCTAGGAAACCAAGGTAGTACTAGGACGGGAAAATTCGGTAAATTTTGCTTAGAGGCCTTTTCATTCAGGCTTAAGGATTTTTTACGAGCCTGAAAATCTTCAGACTCAGGACCCATGGCTTAACGTCCCTCCCGGAAGACTTGCTCCTTGGATTTTTCCATCCTAAAAAATCCATTGACCCCGGCCGGGTTTGAACCCGCGATCCTCGGGACCAGAGGCAAGGAGCATAACCACTAGTCCACCGCGGCCGACTACATATACAATTAAGAATGTAATATTAAAATTAATGTATTCTGGCAAGTTTTTTCATGCTATTCTGTGTCTGCTTTATTTGATTGTGTCAGCATTTACACTGATAGATGCCTGTCATCATATCAGCATAGTGTCATCTTCTTCAAATATAAATACATGTCAATCTGTTTAACTTAAAGAACTTTTATCACAGTTTTGAATGCTAAGTCACTCTTCTGAATGACAGATATCAATTGTGCTTCCAATTGTTCAAACTTAATTCCATGGGCAGTTTTTTATGGGATGTAGATTTTTGCAACCACTGGTTTTCAAATAACTTATTATTTACATTATATATATTTTTGCAAATGCCCCAGGTTGTCATTTTGACATTCCTGATGTTCTCTCCTGGCATGGCATACTTGTAACCCACTTCTGAGGTTGGGGCACTTGGAAGGCGAGGTTATGTTGCCCCGATGATATGTGAGTTGATGATGGTGGTAATGGTGCACCAGGAGAGGCCTTAAATTAAACTTAAGCTAAGTAGGCGAATATGATATTGATGATAATGATGGCTAGATGATGTTTGGAGACCGTTTGGGCCTTAAAGTTTCCTGACGTTTATCTTACAGGTGAGGAAAAACCCTGAAAAAACCTCACCCAGGAAACTTGTCCCAACTGGGGATTGAACCCAGAAGTGAGTCAAAAATACTTTTTACATCTCACCTCATTAAGCTCCGTATTCTCACAGGACCAGTTTCAGAAGCCATTGCTTCTATCTTCAGCCAAGCTTTGGTTGGAGGACATAACATGCTGTTTTGACAGACGATGGAAGCAATGGCTTCGGAAACCGATCCTATGAGAATCACAGAGTTTTATGAGGTGAGATGTAAAAACTTACTTTTGACTCACTTATATAAATTGGATGATGTTATGCATCAATCAGTTAAGTGCCTTTTTTTAAAAAGATTGATATGTTGATGCCATCTGTTGCACTGGCTCATGAAGTAAGTGTATGCAAACTTTTAGCGCCACATCTTTAAATATAGCCTTATTATTAAAGAAAAATGTAAATGCCATCAGTCCTATCAGAGATTCTATGTTTTCAAACAAACGGCTTTGAAACCAGATCTTCATGAATGCTAATCTAAATTTTGAATCATGTAGCTAAGCACCAAATTTTCCCACTCTTATATTGTTGATGCAAAACTGTCAAACAAGGTAAGTAACAATATCCAGTATTGTTAGTTTGGCGCTGTAATAAATAGTGACAATTAATAATTAAAACATTTTGTCTGTTCATTCTTACCTCTTACTTACTTACTCACTGGCACTATCGAACCCGTAGGTTCATGGCCGCACGGACATAAGCTCTCCATACATCCCTATCCTGAGCTAATGCTTTCCAATCATTCCCTGTATAATCTACTTCCCTCAAATCATAGTTAATGTTGTTCTCCCACCTCATTCTTGGTCTACCAACTGGGCGTTTTCCCTCTGGCTTTCCTACAAGAAGTTTCCATGCACGTCTTTCATTCCCCATACGCGCAACATGTCCTGCCCATCGCAGTCTACGGGACTTAACTGTTCTTATTATATCTGGCTTCCTATAAAGACCGTGTAGTTCATTGTTATGTAGTCTTCTCCATTCACCTGTCTGTTCATCTCTCTTTGTCCAAAAATTTTCCTAAGAACTTTATTCTCAAATACTCGTAATCTCCTTTCCTCCCTTAAAGTAACAGTCCATGTTTCGCACCCATATAATATAACTGGTAGAATAATAGTTTTATATATTTTCAGCTTAACGTTTTTTGAAAGGAGCTGGGACATCAAAAGTCTCTGCAATGCATAATAGCATGCATTCCAGAATTGAGCCTATGTTTAATTTCTTTGTGCATCTCATTCCTATTTGTGATTATTGTTCCTAGGTATTTGAATTCAGCCAATTCCTCAAAATTTCCCTCATTTGTCATTAGCTGTCCATTCCATTATATAATGTATTTCTACGTGTGACCATATATTTAGTTTTACTGATATTTACTTCCAGTCCTAATTTCTTAGTGTTACTCAATAGTGTGTGCGTGTTGGCCTTTAGTATCTCCTCGCTATCGGCCAGTAGTACTACATCATCAGCATAAACTAACAGCTTATTAATACCATTCAGTTGTAAGCCTTCCTCATTCTCTAAAGATTTAATGGCATGCTCTAGTACAAAATTAAATAGTAGAGGAGATAGTGCATCTCCTTGCTTCAACCCATTCTGGATTTCAAAAGTGTCTGAAAACTGTTTGCCTACACGCACCCTACTCGTTGAGCCATTTAGACACATTCGTATAAGTCTAACTAACTTTTTAGGAATTCCGAACTCCAGCAGGATACTATATAACTTCTCCCTCTTAATTGAATCATATGCTTTTTGGAAGTCTATGTATAGTTGATGTACAGTACCATTATATTCCCATTTCTTTTCTAAAATCTGTCTTATAGTAAAAATCTGATCTGTTGTAGACCTGTTTCTTCTAAGCTTCCTAGAGGTAAGAATGAACAGACAAAATGTTTTAATTATTAAACAAACCTCTTAATGTTACTTCCTATTGTATTTTAAAAAATAAAGTGACAATTAACTTAAACTTTAAATATATTTTTCACGAAACTTACATGATGGCATATACCTGGTTCATGCTTAATGCCGTGCAATTGTGAATTGCCTCATAATACGATATTAAATATAAAACCTGGTGGGTCAGTCATCCTCAACTAAATTAATAATCTTCATTGAGTAGTTCCAATATGGAGGCCTTTCAAAATCAATGTTTCATCTTCTGCATTTTAACTGGTACAACTTATACAACAACATCAGTACCAGTTAAAATGCAAAAGATGAAACACTGACTTTGAAAGGCCTCCATATTGGAACTACTTAAAGAAGTTTATTAATTTAGTTGACGATTGACTTACCAGGTACCAAATTTATATTTAATATCTTATTACATAACCTCAACTGTGCTTTAATATGAATTTTAAAAGTGTTGATTGCCTCATAATGTTAATTCTCATTGTTAAAATTTTTTAAAAACTTATTGGGTGGATTTCTCAACCGGAGTCTAAACCATGACCGCAGTTTTCTGATTTTTTATTGTTTCCATAACAACCATAAAAGCTGAAAATCTGCGACTGTTAATTACGAAAACAAATGTCTGAATCATGTCTATGGTTTCATAACAATTGCTATGAATTTTCAGTCATTTTTATAGGTGTTATGAAAACAATAAAATATTGGAAAACCGGGGTCGTAGTTTAGTCTTCGGTTGAAAAATCCACCTATTCTTTCCTAAGTAATATTCTAAAAAGTTATACTTTTAATCTAAGCAAACTCTTAACATATTATTTCCAACATAAAGCAACTGGTGAAATAAACCCGTTACAAATCTCTGCCTTATGGCTCTGCACCAAGGCTTCTTTTACCTTCTAGAATTAAACCATTGACTGGTTACCACATCAAGAGATTGAGTCCTTTCATCTCCTTCAGAAGATATTCCTTTTCTCTTTGGGTTTATAGTTTAATGAAATGTGTGCAATTTTATTTGGCAATGGACCACAGGTTGTGAACTATACAACAGGTTATAAACTGTCTCAAATGTTATCAATTAGACCAGGTAGTATGTTTGTGGTACCAACTATTTTTTTTTTGTAGTGCGACATTTAATGACATTTTTCGTTTCTATGTGCATTGTTATTTTTTTTTATATTATGTGAGTCGTTTCAGTACATTTAGGTTATGTAGGTTAGCTACATTTAGTTTGAAACCAGGGGCGCCCAAACTACAGCCCGCGGGCCAGATACGGCCTTCCATCTCTGTCTATCCTGCCCTTATAGGCCTGTAGCATTCTAATATATTAAAATATACTAAGGTTAGGTCTATAATATTAGTCTAACAGTAATTTACTGTTATAACAACATAACAAGAAAAATAGCAAATCGACATACACTTAATGATAATAATAATAATAATAACAAATAATAATATATATGGTCGTGTCAAAAGAATAGCAGAAGACAGATTCCCAAGAAGAATACTAGAAAGGTGTCACTTGATATAAGAAGAAGAGGACGGCCAAAAATAACGTGGATTGGTGGTGTTTTGAGCAGCATGAGAGAAAAAGGATTGGACGATGGAGATTGGAATGACAGAGATATGGAGGAGAATGACAGTAGGTTAATTGGGCGCAGGAAGTATTGTTAAACATGCTAAACAAAAATAATAATAATAATAATCCTGCTAAACAAAAAAAATAATAATAATAATCCATAATAAATATAATAGGTCCTATGGCCTGCGCCACCTTGATGTTCCTTCCATTTGGCCCACGATACAAATAAGTTTGGGCGGCTCTGTTTTAAACTAAAACTCCTGGCGCGACAGGCCTAGAAGGCCCTTAGCCTACAAGCCGGCTGCTGGAATCACATCCACACGTGTCAATCACAGAAGTAGATGATCCTCACATCAGCCAGTGTAGGAGTGGCATGTGGTCAGCATGTCGAGTCCCCCAGTCGTTATAGCTGGTTTTCTCAACCTGGAGCCGCTACTTATTGTAGCTACCCAAATGCCTCACGATGCTGGGTGGGCACCGGTCCCATACTGGCCGAAATACCATGAGAAAATTTCTTTCCCCATGGAGACTCGAACCAGCGCAAGTCCCATGGCTCTGCGCCAAGGCGTCTTTCCTTAACCACTCGGCTACGGCGCGAATACGCTACGAAAATCATGAAAAAAAAATGTCTTGTGCTGTATCCTGGTGGAATTGGAGGCAGCGATACCGACTGAGGCAACGTGACCTGTCAGAATGGCGAATCTTGGGTTGGCAATTCTGTTTTCCTATAATTCTGAGCTAACTTTTGGAGAAGCCGCAGTTTTCTTTCACGTGATTTTTATCAACAATTTTAAAATTCATTATGTGAACTTTTAATTATTTTTCTCCTATTTCCCATATATTTTTCTCACTACAAACTATATATACACCTCAGGTCGGTACCTAAATTCTACAACGGCAATTTGTGCGTTTTTAGGTTCTTAAGGTATTCTGTTGTTTCGCTGACAATTTCATTAAAGAAATAACCTGGTACCTAGCAAAATACTGCAAATATAATGTGAATGGCTACTTACAACTAATCCCTAGGGTACTTACTACATTCACAAAATCTTGAAATGTGATTGAGGAGATGACGCGTTCTTGCGGCCTTTCTCGTAGAATATCCCGCTTGTTAGAATCCACATCAGCAATAGCAGGGGCAATAGATACAGGATTTTTCAAAATTTCCAGGAAATCATCTCCTGAATCATACTAAAACAATGTTAGAGAGCATGCCGCTACCATCTAGCGGACATCCTGCACACTACCAAGATACATAACATATGCAATTCATGCAAAAGTGGCTTATCCACCTATCTCCTATTAATGGAACTTACTTACTTACTTACTCACTGGCACTATCGAACCCGTAGGTTCATGGCCGCGCGGACATAAGCTCTCCATACATCCCTGTCCTGAGCTAATCCTTTCCAATCATTCCCTGTATAATCTACTTCCCTCAAATCATAGTTAATGTTGTTCTCCCACCTCATTCTTGGTCTACCAACTGGGCGTTTTCCTTCTGGCTTTCCTACAAGAAGTTTCCAGGCACGTCTTTCATTCCCCATACGTGCAACATGTCCTGCCCATCGCAGTCTACGAGACTTAACTGTTCTTATTATATCTGGCTTCCTATAAAGACCATGTAGTTCATTGTTATGTAGTCTTCTCCATTCACCTGTCTGTTCATCTCTCTTTGGTCCAAAAATTTTCCTAAGTACTTTATTCTCAAATACTTGTAATCTCCTTTCCTCCCTTAAAAGTAAGAGTCCATGTTTCGCACCCATATAATATAACTGGTAGAATAATAGTTTTATATATTATTTTCAGCTTAACGTTTTTTGAAAGGAGTTGGGACATCAAAAGTCTCTGCAATGCATAATAGCAATTAATGGAACTGGATTGTTCAATTCAGTATTCATGAAGGACCTCCTCTGGTCCTATTCTCAGCCATGTCATATTGTACAGAATATAAAATATCTTAATAACCAATACCATGATTTGTTTTTAAATCACTGTAAATGCAATCAAACTGCATTTTTTATCTACCTTGCAGCTGGAATTATTTAGTAGGCCTATTCTGCTAATATTATAAATATTATATGCTATTACTAACATAGAGAACCGATCACTAAACTATAAGTAATATCTCAGTTAGAGAGTATTCGATTATTCAATAAGATAAAAACAAAAACAAATCCTTTTGTCATGCAATTGTCAAAAAAACAATAATGGAGACAATGACATTTGAAAGCAAGAACAACAGGTAATAACATTTGAACAAATGGACTTCCAGTGATGATTAACAAGAATTTTGAGGAAAGAAAAAATTAGAAATAATATTATAAGATAAAATATGAAAGTCAAATATCCCTTATACAAACTATCAAAACAACACAATTAAGACGGTTTGGACATATGACAGAAGACAGATTTTATGAATGGAATCTGACAGAAAGAAGGAAGAAGAGAAGACCAAAACTAACATGGACACAAGAAGTCTGAAGAAAGAGATTTGGAGGAAGAGACATTAAAAAATAGAGGAAGGGAAATTGGCTGTAGAATCTTAAAATGGGTACAAAAAGAGGTCAAACATTATAAAACCTGAGAATAAATAAATAAATACTGTAGACCTATATTTTATACATTTATTAAGGACACCATATTCAATTCCTTAAGGCTGTCATCATTTCTTCTGTAATTTCAGTTGGTACAGCCTGCTGTTCAGTACATGAACTTCATCTTACTAGCTGTAGTTTTACTTTCATCGCTTTTACACAGGCTCCATACCTCACTCCCACAGAAGTGTCTTGTTCTACCAGTCAGCTGTTGGCATCACATAACAGAACACGTAACAGAATGGATTCAGGAAGGGCAGATCATGTAGTGATAGTTATTTTACAATGAAAAGTTTGATAGGAAAAATATGTACACAGTAAATTATATGCAGTTTTCAAGTTTTTTAATATATAAAAACCATTTATGAATATTTTATACAACTGTTTTTCCTACTTGCTAACATTAAATTTTTAACTCTCTACTGAAAGGAACATGAGCAAAGCTTCTGATGACATAAATTATGTATCAGCATTCAAAGGAAGTAACACTATGAGTTTTACGTAAACTTTTATCACTCCCCTCATATTTTTCTTCTATTTTTAAACTAGTTTTGGAACTTTACACTTCAGTTCTGAAACTGGTTTAAAATAGAAGAAAAATATGAGGGGAGTGATACAAATTTACCTAAATGATTATATCTCATAGTGCAAATTTCTAAAAAAAATAATAATAAACTATGATGTTTATTTTAATTAATGAATAGAGTTAAATTTTTATGACTCACCTCATAATTGTAATGTTTTAAGATGAAATTAATAATGATACGAAAATAGTGTATCAAAAATAGTCTTCAAGAAATCAATAATTATGAGGTGAGCCGTAAAAAATCTAACTCTATGTATTAATTTGAATAAATTATGTAATTAATCAAGTTTTCACATCTGAGGCCTATTTTGATTCTTGAAAGCATTTCCATCATCCACCATCACTTGCTATGTCTGACATGGCTTCACTAGAGCCACTTTAGCTCAATCGTTTCAGGATTCTTATTAAGCCTTGACATCTACCTTGGAGGTGTCTCTCATATATATTATACTAACATAGTCAAAGTATTTGGTTCGTCTTCCGGGCTTATAGGCCGTGGTCTGGTTGTCTTCATACTCGACGTTTCGTCTACTGCTGCAGTAGACCTCATCAGGAGATACTGCGTGCTCTCTGTGAACTCCTCAACAGTCGGGTGCAGACTGGCTGGTCGTTGGAAACTGTTTCTCTATTTATAGCTAAACCCCAGGTGGTGGGGGGGTTTTCTGCACGGACCGAGTTTTGTGCTGTTGTGCCGTTTGCAGAAGTCGTAGGCTATATATTTAATTAATAAATATGGATTTTCATCAAGTAAACACCAACTCAATTGATTGTATATTTATTTATTTATCCATAGTAATTCTGCCCAAAGGCAGGTCCTTTGCTGCAATCATAGCATTTTTATGCTATGCTTGCGGCTTTACTAGGGAATTGTAGGTTGGTAGCTTCCCGTTGCTTTCCACACCGGTGAAGGATGGTGATGATGATGATAATGATAAGGATGATGATGATGGCCATATGATTTCGGGGACCATTTGGACCTTAAAGTTTTCCTGGCATTTGTCTTACACGTGAGGAAAAACTCCGATAAAAACCTCACCCAGGAAAACTGCCCTGACCGGGGATTGAACCCAGCCTGCTGTGTGACAAGGCAGCACGCTACCTTGATATCACAGCGGTGGACTTATATATATAATTTGATGTTATTATTTAATTTTTAACATTCACAATGATGGACAATTATTATTTTGAAAAGAAAAATTAATGCCTGAACTGGGATTTGCTTCATATGCTAGCATGCTATCCACTACATGCTAGCATATAAAGCTAGAGGTCTTGGGTTGAAATCCTGGTTCAGGCATTAATTTTTCTTTCCAAAATAGCGTATATATAAATTTTGGTCATAGTTATTTTCAGTGTCTACTAGGTAGAATCGGTGAAGATCTATAAACATTTTTGAAAAATTCTTTCATAAGAACTACATTCATTCCTTTGGAATTTGCTAAAAAAAATTGGGGAAGGAAGCTTTAGATCATGAAGAATGGAATGCACTTGTTAAGTAGGTAAAAGGTGACATTGACCTTGAACTGCAGGGAGTGTCATTGAGTATTAAGATGTAACCACTCTTCAAGAACATGGATCTGATGTGTAATACTATTGGTGCTTGTACCACCACTTGCTTGGTATTGTTCCACGCTGGTCCCGTAGTCCCACACTTTCATTACGTCCTCTTCAAACTTCTCACTGTAAAAATAATACATTTTCATATGACTGAATTGATAATATGTATTTAAAAACCAGATTGAAGGAACACCTTAGAAATGTAAAAAAAGGGTGAAGTGGACAAGTCAGCTGTAGCAGCCCATGCTTGGTCTGAAAAACATTTAATTGATACAGAAGCTAGCCTAATCAAACAAACAGATAAACTAAAGGAACTCACAGTCTGGGGAAAAATCCACATCCAAAAAAACAAGAAAGACAAACTCATGAATTTTGAAACTCCCGCAAATTTTGACCTGATCCAGAGGTTCATCGGTCCACCGATAGAAGTAAGAAGGAAACCGCCAAGAAACGACATAACACCGGTTGACCAGAGGCTACTGACGATGGAGATAAGCTCCAAAACTGCAGTATAGAAGAAAAAGGATATGAGGTGAGGTAATAAAAACATTAATTTAATTCTTAAATTAAACCTCATAGTGTTCTTTCCCCGTGAAAGTTAAATAAATATGTATTACTATTTAATTTTAGGAAGTTACATTTTGAGGTTATTTTAATTATATTATTTTTGGTCTGGACATCTTACCTCAATATTAATGTTGATTTGTTCTTGGACATGTTTCAAAACAATTCTGTTTTATCGTCAGCTTTCAGTCTGGGAAAGCTGACGATAAAACAGAATTGTTTTGAAACATGTCCAAGAACAAATCAACATTAATATTGAGGTAAGATGTCCAGACCAAAAATAATATAAATATGTATTAATCCATTCACTTGTGGTTTAAATGCTCAATGCATTTCCCCAGAAACTGGATATAAGTTACTGTAAATTATATTGTCTATTTTCATACATTCAAAACAAACACAAGATAATGGTACTTGAGATCACAATAAGGGCGAAGGCCAAAACACATTCCTCTACTATTCATAAATGTTAACAAAAAATTACCCTGCCAAGGGATGTACAAAATATTGCAAAACATATAACAGCAGAGTTAAGTGAGTGTACCTCGTCTTCTGAGTTGAAGGTCATTTAACTGCCGGCAAGTCTACATCATCTTTTGAGGTGAATGGGTTAATAATTAATACAGTAAAACTTGCTCAAAGCGGAATTGCATGGGACCAAATTCTTTTTCCACATTAGACAAAATTCTGCATTATAAAAAAACTAACACTTATGAATAATCTCAGATGATGTCTTTTTATGTACCTTGGATTAATTGTAATTCCGTTGCTGTTGAAAAGTGAAGTATAGTATGTGTGAGCGACTTCGACGGTAACGTGCAAAATATGAAAATCAAATAAAACTAAGTTTTATTTTTATTTAATTAATAAATATGGATTTTCATCAAGTAAACACCAACTCAATTGATTACATAAATATGTGCTTTACTAGCTAAAAAATAATGTTAAATGAATAATAAAAACATTGAAAATTGTACTTTTACGTATAGAATAAATCACTATGAGGTTTAATTTAGGATAAATTAAAATGTTTCATACCTTATTGGTTATGAGGAGATGTATGAAACATTTTAATTTATCCTATATTGAAAATATGTATGTATAGTTTTGCAACAATCAGGCAGTTATTGAATATAGTTTAAGTCGGAAATGAGCACAGTGTTTAGGAAAAAATGGCTAAAGTGAAAAACAGTTCTTGTTTCAATATGATGAAAATGTTTTTTTTTGACTAATGGAAAAACTGTCACTTGCTAAACCGATTTAAAATATCAAATTCCATACTTTTGCTTGATTCTCACATGCATTTCATTCTCAAACACTTTAGTCATAAACTGATTATATAGTGTATATCCATCCATAGTAATTCTGCCCGAAGGCAGGTCCTTCACTGCAATCGTAGCATTTTCATGCTATGCTTGCAGCTTTACTAGAGAATTGTGTAGGTGTGGTAGCTTCCCGTTGCTTTCCACACCGGTGAAGGATGATGATAATGATAAGGATGATGGCCATATGATTTCGGGGACCGTTTGGGCCTTAAAGTTTTCCTGACATTTGTCTTACAGGTGAGGAAAAACCCCGATAGAAACCTCACCCAGAAAAACTGCCCCGAGCGGGGATCGAACCCGGGCCCGCTGCGTGACAAGGCAGCACGCTACCTCGAGACCACAGCGGTGGACATATAGTGTATATAAGAGAAAAAAATTGCATCTAGATTGTAGTGCTCAGTAGCTCAGAGATAAGAGCATTGGCCTAGAAAGCCAAAGATCCTGGGTTCAAACCCCAGTCTGAGCGTATAATTTTTCTCTTCATATATAATAAACTGATTAACTGTTTTTATTATTCAATTCCAATTTTAATATTGTTAGGTAATTTTTTTTTGTCATATTTCAAGAGAAAAATGATACGCTCAGACCGGAACTTGAGCCCGGGACTCTTGTTTCTCTAGACCAAGTGCTCTACCAACTGAGCTATCGGAGCAAGTACTGATTCCGGTAACTCAGTTGGTAGAGCACTTGGTCTAGAGAACCAAGGGTCCTGGGTTCAAGTCCCGGTCTGAGCGTATAATTTTTCTCTTCATATATAATAAACTGATTAACTGTTTTTATTATTCAATTCCAATTTTAATATTGTTAGGTAATTTTTTTTGTCATATTTCAAGAGAAAAATGATACGCTCAGACGGAACTTGAGCCCGGGACTCTTGTTTCTCTAGACCAAGTGCTCTACCAACTGAGCTATCGGAGCAAGTACTGATTCTGGTAACTCAGTTGGTAGAGCACTTGGTCTAGAGAACCAAGGGTCCTGGGTTAAAGTCCCGGTCTGAGCGTATAATTTTTCTCTTCAAATATGATTTATCCATCATTGAGATGTATGAAATTAATAATAAAAACATCAAATTTGTTTGTGTTTAAGTACATATTTTTGTAAATTTTAGGTTTTCACTACATTTTTTTATGTGCATATTTTGATGATTTTTAGGTAATAAAAATCGTAGCCCTAGTAACAAAATACCTGATCATTTTAAGATCTTGCAGTGATAATGTGGGAAGTGAAATATTTTTCTTCTCTGCTAAAAGTACAACTTCTCCAGCTAGGTGGTGGGCATCTCGAAAACCAATCTAAAAATACAAATAGAAAGAAGAAATAGAAAAACTAAAGGATAATCTAAATAATGCACTTTCCATATTTTATTGTTTAGTTCCCCATGAATGATTCTGGGATTTTTTTATGAATGTTAGTCTGTATACTGTTATTATAACATTTTTCATGATAGATGACTCAGACTTATTAAATATTGGAAGAATCTGTAGACAATAAAACATTAAAACACATTATTAAAATTAAAAAGCTAACTCAAAACAATTTACTCTAACCATTTAGGTCACATTTTTGGGGAACTGCCAGCAATTCCAATATTGAAATTTTACAGAGATTTCAGTCTAAGACCCTTCGTTTTATTGTTGCTGCTCCATGGTATGTAAACAACGCCACCATTCATCATGATTTAAAAATAGCTACTGTAAAAGAAGAAATAGAAAAGTACAGCACTCGATATCTAAGGCGAATAGAAGTTCCGCCTAATCATCATTGCAATCCAATCTTCTTAGACAACAGTCAAGATAATAAAATATTAGAACTCACCTTCATTTTGGCACTAAACTAGTTGTATAATGAGAGTGCTGTAAATGGGCAGTATTCTACATAACAGATTATGTATTTAAACAAATTCTACTTATTGTCTTTCACAGACATAGATGATTAAATAGCAATAAAGTTAATTAACAAAAAAATTTTGGTTAAATATTGATTATTTAATTTTAAATTTAAAAAAAAATAAGACTAATCATACTATATTATAAATGAATTATGCGGAAAAAACATTATGATTTTTTCAGTTTAATAAATAATAAAAAATGAGTAGCAAATCTCAAATTAATAAACTTGTAGTGTTTTTCAATTTATTTTTGAGAGTTTACAGCGTAAACTGCCAATTACTAATGACCAGATTTTGCTGATTTTTGGACAATATTTACCTCAATTTATTTTAATAGTATATATTGAGCTTCACTGTAAAACATAAAAAATTGCAAGTGCTGAGGGATTTTTAAAGTTTTGTTTAAACCAATAGGTGTAGGAATTCACCTACACCTATTGGTTTAGGGTCGAATGTTTGAACGCATTAGACAGTAAAAGGCGTTCTCTGCTGATAAAGTTTTATTCAAACACATTTTTCTTACTCAGAAATCTATTCACGCGGTAATAATTGTAAAGCTACCTGACAAGGTACCTTAAGATCGTAGCTCAAGATATAAACTTATGTGAAAATCCCGAAGGGAACCGATGGTAACCGATGTAGTTTGAAACTTATCCAAGTAGTCGGACCTTGAAGACTTCGATCATGTTTTTGGTATACGCGGAGAAGAGGAATTTGATAAGAGTCTACCAAAGAATTCAACTGGAAGAACAGGAGAATCAGCGTAATATTGCGCGTCGCAGACGTGTTTGTATACGGTATTATTTGCGGGATGCAAGCATAAATGCATTCCTCTATAGCAGACGAAAATAACGGAAGTGGTTTTATCGCTGAGAATTCTGGGTAATTTGTTGCCAATATTACGAAAACGTCAACATTCATGCATGACCGGTTAAGGTGGCCGTTAATTCGATCTCAGCTCACCAGTGATTTGGAAGTAATTTGAGTAGAGAGTAATGTATTTGCATACGACCCTAGAATAATAAATAGCAACTAGATACCAGAAAATATCTATGTACAAATTTTCACAACAATCAATTGACTACTTTTCAAGTTCTGCAAGCACAAACATATGCAGAATAAATTTATATATATAAAGTTTCTGTATTTTTTTTCCATGTTAAAACAAATTGTTGAAGTTTCTTAGTTTTGTTTTTTTGTTGAAAACATTTTATATGTCTCTCTGTATGTGATCTTTACATAGACAATATTTTTCCTCCTCTATAAATACCAGTAATTATTATAACTTACCCCTTTACGAACCAAATAATATGCTAAATCAGTAGCAAGCATGTCTGGACTGAGACCAGCTATACAAGTTTCTTCATTTATCTAGAAACACAATTAAAATCCATAAAAATTAAAAAGAGACACTCCATGGCGCAATAGGGTTAGAAGGCCCTTGGTATGCCAGCCAACTGCTAGTTTCAAATCAGTGTGTTAATAACAAAGATGGTTGATCATGCAGCAAGTATAGGGGTGACATATGGTTAGTATATTGGGTCCGGCAGCTGTTATAGCTGGTTTTCTCAACCTGCCATAAAAATTAAACTATAACACTTCAAAATGAAGGCTATACTGTCGGCAAATGGTTAGTCCCTGGATCCCAAATTCATGTCTCGGTCCATGTGGGATTTGTGGTGGAATTGGAGACAGTGCAGTTTTATCTTGAAGATTATTTTGCTTTTTCCTGTCAAAAACTTCATTTTGACAGAGACAAATAGGAAAGGAGAGAAAAAGTCTGACTGCAGCAGGCGACTGCAGTGATCCCTATTCACTGAGAATGTTAAGTGCTGGTGTAAAACCTGCTTGCATCCAAGTATCGTAAAGGTATCATAGACTGCACTGTACTAAATGATTGACATATTAAAAGAAGTAGTTAAAAAATTCAAATATTGAAATATAAACTTACAGAGAGAGTCTTGACAGTTCCTAGAGCCACTTGCAAGATGTTTTCGAGACTGTCGTAAGTATCAAACATACATTCTTTATCTTCTTGTAGATCTTTATTATATGTAGAAGGCAATCCTTTTAGTACCATCATAAAACCACAGCTCTGAAATAATTTTTAGAAATGAAAATTTACTTCCTGAAATGGAGAGTTTACAAAGTTTTAGGAAATGATGTTACATAGTGTAATTGGTTAAGCCAATACGGTACAAGCCAAAATTGTTTGTTTGATTTGCAATGGGGTCAGGGTTTTTTAATGGTTTAAACATTCTGCCAAAACCATGGCCTTAAAGTTGATTTAGACTGGTATTCAAGAACCAAGCTCTCTAGGCCATGCCATCTCCGTCTTCCATAAGCTGAGACTCTCATCTTTCAATTGTTCCTGGATTTTTTTAAAATAAATATCTTGTTAGCACATGATGTTGAATAGAGTGAGCCAGTTAGAGTAGGTTCTGCATGACCCACATAATTAACCACAGAGGATGGGTTGAGAGTCGCTCTTCGCTGAAAGTTTGGTTCTTGAAACCAGCCTTACTCTTTAACAGAAATGGTTATGAGATGCATGTTGTGGGGAAAAAGATGGCCATCATATAGGGCTAGCATCCTGTGCTGATTGTATAGAAAGATGATTGCCTTAACTTTCTACAACCCCAAGAGCTTCTTAGGGCGCATGCAAATACATTAGTCTCTACTCAAATTACTTCCAATCACTGGTGAGCTGACTTTCCGTGAGCAAGTGCAAAGATCGAATTAGCTATCCACTAACCGGTCATGCATGAAAGTTGTCGTTTTCGTAATATTGGCAAGAAATTACCCAGAATTCTCAGCGATAAAACCACTTCCGTTATTTTTGTCTGCTAGAGGAACGCATTTACGCTTGCGTCCCGCAAATAATACCGTATACGACGACGTCTGCATCGCGCAATATTACGCCGATTCTCCTGTTCTTCCAGTTGAATTCTTTGGTAGACTCTATCAAATTCCTCTTCTCCGCATATACCGAAAACATGATCGAAGTCATCAAGGTCCGACATCTTGGATAAAGCAGCAAGGTTTCAAACCACATTGGTTGTCATCGGGTTGCTCACGATTCGTTTCTCTGCAAAGTCACCTCGCCAGGTAGCTTAGGAATTTCAACAATTATCATCGCATGAACAGATTTTTGAGTACGCAAAAACGTATTTGGATGCAACTTTCTCAGCAGAGTACGACTTTTACGGTCTAATGCATTCATAGATTCGAGCAAGGACTAGAGTGGGATCACTTTAACTTCACTCACAGAAGAGGGAAAAACGAAATATAAAGAATTGGAGGGGATATACACAGTGAATTGATAGAAGAAGAACACAGACTTTCATAGCTGGTAGTCATACTATTACAAGTTTCTGGGCTATAAAGCTGTGGTCCATAACATCAGTTTAATTAAAATTAATCGGAGAACATTTTGTTTAAACAACTCACCTCATAGGATTCATGCTTCTCCATGATACTGCAGTTTCAAACACAGTCGTGTTCATCCTCAACCACAACTTTGACTGACGAAATTCTTTGGCCATCAACTGTTCTATTGTCGCCATCTTCAGTGCTGCCATCTATGGTTGAATTTATGAACTTCGAAATCAAAGTAATTTCGTTAGGGATATCAAAATTCATTGATATATCTTTATTTTTCTGAATGTATATTTTCTCCCAAACTGTCAATTCCAAAGGCTTCTCTACTTGTTTTAAAAGTTTAGCTTGTCTTCCAATTTTATGATGTGAAATTGAAAAATCTGCAGTTGCTGCACATAGTTTATTAGAACATCATAAAATTGGAAGAGAAGCTAAACTTTTAAAACAAGTAGAGAAGCCTTTGGAATTGACAGTTTGGGAGAAAATATACATTCAGAAAAATAAAGATAGATCAATGAATTTTGATATCCCTAACAAAATTACTTTGATTTCGAAGTTCATAAATCCAACCATAGATGGCGACAATAGAACAGTTGACGGCCGAAGAATTTTGTCAGTCGAAGTTATGGCTGAGGATGAACATGACTGTGTTTGCAACCGTGGTATCATAGAAGCATGAATCCTATGAGGTGAGTTGTTTAAACAAAATGTTCTCAGATTAATTTTAATGATTATACCTCATAATATTTACTTCCCAACATTAATTTAATATAATCAGTTTAATTAATTTAACATTGTATGTATAGCTATTGAAATTGAATGTTCAGATATTTACATTTCCAAAAATTCTTCCTGCTCTTCCACGTATCAGTTCTAAACTATCAGGATTCTTTTTCTGAGGCATGAGGCTGCTGCCTGTAGAATAAGAGTCAGACAAAGTTACGAAACCAAACTCTTTACTGCTGTATAGTATAAGATCTTCTGCAAGTCTGCTCAAGTGGATTGCCGTTAGAGATGCCCAGAACAAGAACTCAGCTGTAAAAATACCAAAAACATCATTTTCTGTTTTTACAAGGGCTGTTCAATAAAAAATGATACTTTTTAATCATAATTTATGAAGTAAAATATTAAAATAGATACCTGGCAGGTGTCGTCATCCTCAACTAGGTTGAATTTTTTTTTAACTTTTCTTCTTCTTCTTTCATCCAATGTAGACAAGATGTCTATTCCTCTTCAATGTATTGCCTCAGTTGTACCTTTCCATCTTTTCTTTGGGCATTGAACATTTTTTTTCTCAGTTGGGAATTTATCCCTAGCTATTTTAACTATTCTTTTGTTTGACATTCCATTTATATGTTCCCTTCTTTCCTTCTATGTTGATGTTTTCAAATGCTGGGTCTTGGCAACGAAGCCATTAGCATTCTTGCTCTCCAATATTTCTCTATGGTGGATCCAACAAGTAATATTTCACAGGTTTGTAGATGTTCTTCGTTCATTTCTTCATCTTTGTTGCATAGAGGACAATTTGAATTCATGTAGATTCCTATTTTATATAAATGTTTGGCCAAATAGTCATGTTCTGTAAGCAGTCTAAATTTTGTTACTGTAGTTTTACGTGGCATTTCTGAAATAGTCCCTGCCCTGAGAACCGAATGGGGGACTATTTTACCTCCGGAGAATTTTATTCCAGTGGAACCCATATCCATTGTTAAATTCTAACTCAATTATTAATTAAAATAAACCTCATAGTGTCACTTCCTTTAAATTTTAATCTGAGTATTACACTTTTTGTTTAGTCATATGTGCTCTAATCTTTAAATATTTTATGGCAACTTGTGTTGCTTACACTCTGTATAAAAAATAAACAGAAAAAAAAAAGAAAACATTGTTTTAGAGAAAATGTAGAACTTACCTACAAAATCTCTGCTCCCAACAGCATGCATACTGTTGTATGAACATTTTAAGAATCCAAGATCCTTAGCGAGAAGACTTCGATTAATGTTAAATGGATTTCCAGCCAAGGCACCGCTACCAAGTGGCATCACATTTACTCGTTCATAGAGCTGCATCAGTCTGTCACAGTCAACTTTAAAACTCCAAGCATGGCTGCACAAAACAAATTATTTTATTATGTGTTCACTGATTGGAAAAGTTATTTGATTTACAGAGGGTAGACAAAATAATAGAAATGCCTGGTCTCGAGGTAGCGTGCTGCCTTGTCACGCAGCGGGCCCAGGTTCGATCCCCGGTCAGGGCACTTTTTCTGGGTGAGGTTTTTATCTGGTTTTTTCCTCACCTGTAAGACAAATGTCAGGAAAACTTTAAGGCCCAAACAGTCCCCAAAATCATATGGCCATCATCATCATCATCCTTATCATTATCATCATCATCCTTCACCGGTGTGGGAAGCTACCACACCTACAATTCCCTAGTAAAGCTGCAAGCATAGCATTAGAAAAATGCTATGATTGCAGTGAAAGACCTGCCCTCAGGCAGAATTACTATGGGTGGATGGAGTTTGTGTCCCGCGCCGTGGCCGAGTGGTTAAGGCAGGAAGCCTTGGCGCAGAGCTACGGGATTTGCGCTGGTTCGAGTCTCCATGGGGGAAGAAATTTTCTCATGGTATTTCGGCCAGTATGGGACCGGTGCCCACCCAGCATCGTGATGCATTTGGGTAGCTACAATAAGTAGCGGCTCCAGGTTGAGAAAACCAGCTATAACGGCTGGGGGACTCGACATGCTGACCACATGTCACCCATACACTGGCTGATTATCATCTACCTGTGTGATTGATACATGTGGATGTGAGGCCAGCAGCCGGCTGGTAGGCTAAGGGCCTTGTAGGCCTGTCGCGCCAGGAGTTTTTTTTTTGGATGGAGTTTGTTTAACTTATACATTTAAAATATGCTCTTGTGGTAGATTGTTGTCAGCTAAAATTTCCAACAATTTATTCCTATTGATTTTGTCGAAGGCTTTTTTTGAAGTCCACAAAAGCTAAGTGTGTTTCTACATTGAACTCCCTGTGTTTTTCTATTAATAGTTTCATGGAGAAATAACCATCACAGCAGGATTGACCTCTATTAAGCCATTCTGTTCTTCGCTGAGGAGGCTGTCATGTGCAGCTTGGTTTGAGACTTGAAAGCAAATGTAAAATTTTCGCCCAATGGGTTGCTAGCCCAGAGGAGCATTATTGTGGGGTTCCCACTAATGCCATCTCATAGAATTCCAAAAGTCATGCTTCATGACTGCCCCCAAGGCAAAAGATCGCTGGGATGTCCAAAAAAGCGCTGGATGGAAAATCCCTCTTTGAGATATAACAGGCCACATGGCCTAATACTTGCATGGATGATGATGAGTAGTGGCAGTAGTAGTATTCAAATGTTCTTAAGCTCTTGGTTTGTCATCATTCGCTTGCGGGCTTCCCAATAATATTCAGCCATTTGGAATGGTATTCCAACTATTTTCTGAAGATCAGCGCAGAACATCAAGTGATCCTTGTTCATTATCGTATTTGTGTTCTTGCATACTATGCAGTGTGGAGAGTCTAGTAGCTTAATTGTATGTAGATGTGCTGCCAAGTAATCATGACCAGTTTCAAGATGAAATAATAGAGTATTCAAGGCCTAGGGGATCTCTTCATTTCTTTTCTCCTAAATATTTCTAAAAAACGAGTGTAATGTAGTTTGCCTCTGCTGGTAATACTAGCAGGTGCACTCTGGGTCATGCAAAATGAACTACAAAAGATGCTCAATATGCTTAGATTCCAGAGTAAAAGTCCCCCATTCAGATCTCTGGGAGGGGACTGTTTTGGGAGAAAAGACAAATAACATCAAAGTCTTTCTGGATGGATGACGATGGTTTAACTTATATCCCATGATTTGATAGAAGAATTGACCTAACATATTTCATGCTTGTCATAGAAGATGCTCCTTTCCTCTGGTTCTGAGGGTCGCGGGTTTAAACCCCAACATCCTAGTGATACCTTAGTTGCCTGTTAGATGTCTCATTGGGTCAGTGTATTGACCACAAGCCATTCATGACATCTCTGAGCAAATAAGGTAACTGAAAAATTAATTTTTCTAGTAACTCCTTAAAGGAGAGGTTATAGCTTAGTAATGAGCTATGCCATTATAAATAGAATGAAAATGGAAGGTGGAAAATAAGATGCAATCATGATTTGTATTCCTTATTCCCAGATCCTGCCCTTTTGTTAAGTTTATTAAAGATAAAATTCATCGGAGAACATTTTATTTAAACAACTCACCTCATAGGATTCTTGCTTCCATGATACCGCGGTTTCAAACACAGTCGTAACTCCAACTGACAAAATTCTTCAGCCGTCGACTGTTCTATTGTCACCATCTTCAGTGCTGCCATCTATGGTTGAATTTAAGAACTTTGAAATCAAAGTAATTTCGTTAGGAATATCAAAATTCATTGATCTAGCTTTATTTTTCTGAATGTATATCTTCTGAGGATGAACACGGCTGTGTTTGAAGCTGCGGTATCATGGAAGCATGAATCCTATGAGGTCAGTTGTTTAAACAAAATGTTCTCCAATGAATTTTAATGATTATACCTCATAATGTTTACTTCCAAACATTAATTTAATATTATTAAAGATAGCTATATTATATTTGAAGAGAAAAATTTTCGCCTAGACCGGGACTCGAACCCGGGACCCTTGGCTTTCCGGGCCAAGTGCTCTACCAACTGAGCTACCGAGGCGAGTTACGATCTAGACGCAAATTTTTCTCTTATATACGTTGTAATTCCCTATCGCCAAATGCTTTTGAAACCATTGCTTCTATCTTTGCAAATGGCGGCTTCTTAGTTAAGAAGACATTTATTGGGAATTTAACATTACTTTATAAAGCTAGTAAGGCTTCTAATGATGTTTTTATTATTGATTTAACATTTCTCAATGAAAGATAAATTAAATTTGAAGAGAAAAATTTTTTTTAGCTATATTATGTTGGGTTGGCCATATTGTTAGGATAGCAGAGGACAAACAATCCTTTGAAAACTCACACTACTTAAACCTGATGGAAGTAGAACTGGCAGACTGAAGTTGAGATGGTTAGATATAATAAAAGAAGATCTTAAGAAGCTTGTGTAAGAAGATGGAAGAGGAAGGCATTGAACAGGGAAGAATGGAGGAAGATCTTGTCAGTGGTCAGGGCTATCTATGACGATTATGTTTAATGTACATAACTTAATTAATGTATAATGTAATTGTAGTGTTAACTATTGTTTTTTTTATATTATTACTAAACATTAATTTATTGCTATGGACTGTCAACAGCACGTACATTTTGCTGCCCATTTGATCCAAATTTGTAAATAATATTGTATGTAACAGTATCTTACTTTTAAATGTTCTTCTGCAAAAATAAACAGTAGTTACAAACAGAAAACAAATAAATTGATCTCTCTACGGTACAAACCTGAGTAACCAATGACTCCATTGAATAGGCTGAGCTCGTTGGAGGTGTGTGTAACCTGGCATCAGAATTCCAATTTCAGCTTTTGCTCTTTCAATCATCACCTGCCGACACATGGAAAAGACAATAAATTCCAGTTAAAATAGCTCTTAGTTCTTAGGAGGTCCCATTTGGATCCTATAAAATCATCTGTATTTAATGACGAGCAAGGATTTTAATGCACTAAAAGCTAAGGTAGTATATATTATTCAATTGTTTTATGTGAAACCAAAACAAAAGACAGTCAGTAGTCTAACTTCTCATATTATTCAATTGTTTGTAAGTCAAACCAAGACAAAAAACAGTCAGAAGTCTAACTTCTCATTATATTATTCAACTGTTTGTATGTGAAACCAAGAAAAAAGACAGTTAAAAGTCTAACTTATCATATTATTCAACCGTTTGTATGTGAAACCAAGACAAAAGACAGTCAGAAGTCTAACTTCTCATTATATTATTCAACTGTTTGTATGTGAAACCAAGATAAAAGACATTCAGAAGTCTAACTTCTCATTATATTGTTCAACTGTTTGTATGTCAAACCAAAACAAAAGACAGTCAGAAGTCTTACTTCTCATTATACTATATTACTCAACTTTTAGTGCATCAAAATCCTTGCCTAATTAATGACTATATCCTTGGGGAACTTAATAAACTCTCAGGTTTCAGGGCCGCATGCAAATACATTAGTCTCTACTCAAATTACTTCCAATCACTGGTGAGCTGACTCACCGTGAGCAAGTGCAAAGATCGAATTAGCTATCCACAAACTGGTCATGCATGAAAGTCGTCTTTTTCGTAATATTGGCAAGAAATTACCCAGAATTCTCAGTGATAAAACCACTTCCGTTATTTTCATCTGCTATAGAGGAACACATTTACGCTTGCGTCCTGCAAATAATACCATATACAACGTCTGAATCGCACAATATTACGCCGATTCTCCTGTTCTTCCAGTTGAATTCTTTGGTAGACTCTATCAAATTCCTCTTCTCCGCGTATACCGAAAACATGATCGAAGTCTTCAAGGTCCGACATCTTGGATAAAGCGGCAAGGTTTTAAACTACATCGGTTACCATCGGTTCCCTTCAGGATTATCACGATAAGTTTCTATCTTAAGCTATGATCTTAAGTTACCTCGTCAGATAGCTTACGAATTTCAACAATTATTATCGCATGAATAGATTTCTGAGTAAGCAAAATCGTATTAGGATAAAACTTTCTCAGCAGAGAACGTCTTTTACGGTCTAATGCATTAAAAGGTTCGACCCTAAGTCTGTTGCCCTCAGGCATAATAAATTACAATTGTAATACTGTAGGTGCATAAATAACTATTGTTGTTTTAAGTATTCTTCCTCCAAAATAAAAAGAAAAGTCATTACTGAGTATTTTCTAAAAAAAAAGTTCATTTCAATCATAATTATGTATAAATTTGTATTTTTCAATACACAAACCTGTAACAGATCATGAATAAGATGATTTAATTTGTTAATTCTGTATCTCAGCCAAAGTCTCATATCTGTGGCAACCTGATCATTCCTGCTCCTTCCTGTGTGCAGTTTGGTAGCAGGAGCTCCTATCAGTTCCTGTAATCATCATTAATATAATCAAACAAGGGAATTGCATGCAGAAACCTAGTTTGAAATTTCTTCCAGAGAAGTGTTGTGATGCACAAAGGCCATAACCAAAAAAATTATCTGCAATTTTTAACTGCAAGTTACTTAAATCCAGCACCAAATCCCTTTATTTAACTTTCACAGGGAAAAACACTATGAAGTTTAATTTAAGAATTAAATTAATGTTTTTAGTACCTCATCTCATATCCTTTTTCTTCTAGACTGCAGTTTCGGGGCTTGTCTCCATCATCAGTAGCCTCTGGTCGAAATTGCGATCTACTTAGTAGATGATATGAGGAGAGGTAGGAAACATTTTATCTTTCTTCTTCTTCTTCTTCTTCCGTATGCAGTATTGGGTGATGATGCCCGTTCTGCGACTACAAAAACTGATCTTTCCATCGGTTTAAGGGTCTTCCGAGGTCTCTTTTGCCTTTAGGGTTGAGGTGGTAAATCATCTTTGGTAAACGGGAATTTGACATTCTCTGGACGTGTTGGAACCATTTAATCTGATAATTTTGTATATGTTCAGCCATTTCCCTACTACTCCACTGCATCCTTATCTCATCACTCTTCATTCTATCCCTTAAAGTTACTCCAGTTAGTGATCGGAGGAATCTCATTTGTGAACTATTAATGCGGGATTTATCTTTTGCTCGAAGTGTCCAACATTCACTTCCGTATAGTAGAGCAGGTTTGGCTATGGCATTATGAAATCTCAATTGGATTTCTTTCCTCATTTGTTTTCCAAAATTTCTCCTAATTACACCATTTAGGGCCGCATGAAAATACATTAGTCTCTACTCAAATTACTTCCAGTCACTGGTGAGCTGACTCACCGTGAGCAATTGCTGAGATCGAATTAATGGCCGACTTACCGGTCATGCATGAAAGTTGATGTTTTCGTAATATTGGCAACGAATTACCCAGAATTCTCAGCGATAAAACCACTTCTGTTATTTTCGTCTGCTATAGAGGAACGCATTTACACTTGAGTCCCGCAGATAATACCGTATACAACGACGTCTGTGTCATGCAATATTACGCCGATTCTCCTGTTCTTCCAGTTGAATTCTTTGGTAGACTCTATCAAATTCTTCTTCTCCGCGTATACCAAAAACATGATCGAAGTCTTCAAGGTCCGACATCTTGGACAAGTTTCAAACTACATCGGTTACCATTGGTTCCCTTCGGGATTTTCACGATAAGTTTCTATCTTGAGCTATGATCTTAAGTTACCTCGTCAGCTAGCTTACAATTATTATCGCATGAATAGATTTCTGAGTAAGCAAAATGTATTAGGATAAAACTTTCTCAGCAGAGAACGCCTTTTACGGTCTAATGTGTTTATAAATTCGACCCTTAGTCTGTTATATTTTTCTAAATTTGTTTCCACATTTGATTTTATCATAAATTAAACCTGATAGTGATTAATTCCTGTAAAAGTTAAATGCCAATCTTACTTCATAAGAAATAGTTTGTTGATTTTGGAAATAGTTTCATTAACTTATTTAAATATTTTGTTTGTTTTATTTTATTTTCCATAACAAGAATCAGAGTTTGGTTATGAGTTGCTTTTCGTCCCTCTTCCAACCAACTCCCTCTATATATGTGAAGCAAATGAATTAACAAAAAATAATTGTTTTAATTGTAATTACCTTCAGCCGGCGTTCATGTGCTGTATGTATATCTTCATCAGATGGAAGTATCACAAATTCCTCTTTTTCCCACTCATGGTTCAACTTGTAAAAGAAAAAAAAAAAACATCTGGTTATTATCAATGCTTGAAGTAGGCCAGGATGCCATCCCATTATTTTTCAAATGTCCTAAAGCATCTTATTACTTCTTAGCATTATTAACAGCACTTCAAAATGTTTATTTTTACATTAAACTTTTAGTTTATTGATGTGTTGAGTTTTTGAAAGGAAGATTTTACGGAGAATTTTTGGACCAATTAGAGAAAGCGATGGCACATGGCATATACGAATGAACTCTGAATTAAATAATCTAATACGAAATAAAAATGTAATAACCACATTAAAGCTCAAAGACTGCGCTGGTTTGGACATATAAATAGAATGCAGGAAGACAAGCTTGTAAGAAGACTATATAAATGGAAACCAATATGCACCAGAACAGCTGGACGCCCAAAAAACAGATGGCAGGATGATGTTGTAAAAGA
Source organism: Diploptera punctata (assembly GCA_030220185.1). Classification (NCBI taxonomy): domain Eukaryota; kingdom Metazoa; phylum Arthropoda; class Insecta; order Blattodea; family Blaberidae; genus Diploptera; species Diploptera punctata. The sequence continues at coordinate 567,109 of JASPKZ010007464.1, forward strand.
TATATTAGAAATCTTCTTCTTCTCTTCTTAAACTTAGTTTGTAGGATTTTCATCCTGTTTATTTCCAAAATCACTCCTCGGAGGAAGACGTACTGGATGTGCATTCACTGTCTATCCATCTCTTGGCTGGTCTTCCTCTTGTTCTTCTCCCGTCCATTGGTCTATCTTCTTTAGCTCTTTTTGCAAGCCGGTTTCTTCCATTCTTTCTATATGACCCTTCCAATATTTTCGTCTATCTATAATAAATTTGGTTATGTCTTGAATATGGCATTTGTCCCTAATTTCTGAGTTGTGTATTTTATCAAATAATGTTTTCCCCTGAATAGTTCTTAAGTTCGCATGTGCTTATTATTTGTTTAGTTTTTGTTGTATCAGCCCTAGTTGCTGCACCGTATACGATAACTGGTCGAACTATCGTTTTGTATATGCGGGTTTTGCTTTCTATTGACATATGTTTGTTGCGCCAAATTAAATCTTTCATATACCCTGATATTTGTGCTGCTTTATCAGCTTGTTTCTTTACTTCTTTTATTAAATTTTTAGTGTTTGTTATTAATATACCTAGATAATTAAATTCTGACACTTGTTCTATAATTTTTCTTTCCACTTCTAATTTGCATCTTACTGGTTCTTTTGATATTGTTAAGCATTTTGTCTTATCCGTGTTAATTTCCATATTGTATTTTCTGGCATTTATATTAAATTGATGTAAAGATCTTTCTAAATTATCTTCAGATTCTGAAAGGAGAACGACATCATCTGCGTAACATATCAAGTGAAATCTAGTGTTTCCCATTTTATAACCCAAACGTGGTGGTATATTTTCAATAATTTTATCCATTATAATATTAAATAAGAATGGACTTAAAGAGTCACCTTGCCTGATGCCCTTTGTGAGCGTTATTTCTTTAGTTTTCTTTTACTTTGATTACTGTTTTGCAGTGTGTATTAATTGATATTATCCCACGCCGTAGCCGAGCGGTTAAGGTAGGAAGCCTTGACGCAGAGCTACGGGACTTGCGCTGGTTCAAGTCTCCATGGGGGAAGAAATTTTCTCACGGTATTTCGGCCAGTATGGGACCGGTGCCCACCCAGCATCGTGAGGCAGTTGGGTAGCTACAATAAGTAGCGGCTCCAGGTTGAGGAACCAGCTATAACGGCTGGGGGACTCGACATGCTAACCACATGTCACCCCTACACTGGCTGTTGATCATCTACCTCTGTGATTGACACATGTGGATGTGAAGGGCCAGCAGCCGGCTGGTAAAAGGGCAACCGCTGAAAAGTGGAAAGACCCTCAATCGGAATTAATTGATATTATTGGTCTAATCAGTTCATTAGGAATTTCATTCTCTCTCAAGATATGAACAACATCTTCAAGCAAATGAAAATTGGAAATTGGCCAGTCTGTATCCAGAATAGATCCAGGTGGAGAAAAATTGTTGAGGAGGCCAAAACTTCAATGAGGTTGTAGTTGCCTGCTAAAGAAGAAGAAGAAATGTTAAGTCTAAGGTCAGGAAATTGTGAATTTTATGAAATGAGCCCTGGTAATGAAATTCCAACCCAGAATTTGTTTTAACAACTGAGAAAAACAAAGAAAAAACCTCATTCAGAATGATCAACTGCTGAGTTTGAACCCAGGACCTCACAATATGAGTCTCAAGTGCTATTGTTTGATATTGAGCTATATTAATTACATGACTACCTGTTGCTGCCATCTGCTAGCCTCTGACAGTAACTTCCTTGATCTGCAGATAATAATTTGTCATGGATTTGTTTTTTAATAAATACCTGATTTAATCCTTCATGAATGGCTTCTTCTTCTGTTTCAGTTAGCAGACCTGCTCTCAACAAAGCACGTGCATAGGCCTGGCTTCCCTAAACAGTCAAAATTAATTACATTGCAATCTTAATATTTTTTTTATTATAGCCAAAGATTTTTTTTTTTCAAATGCCCCAGGTTTGTCTTTCGACATTCCTGGTTTCTCTCCTGGCATGGCATACTTATAACCCACTTCTGAGGTTGGGGCGCCTAGAAGGCGGGTTTACGTTGCCCCGATGATATGATGGGTGATGATGATGATAATGGTGCGCCAGGAGAGTCCCTAATCCTAAGATTAACCTAAGATGAATATGAATGATGATGATTGCGATGGCCATATGATTTCGGGGACCATTTGGGCCTTAAAGTTTTCCTGACGTTTGTCTTACAGGTGAGGAAAAACCCCAATAAAAACTTCACCCAGAAAAACTGTCCCGATCGGGGATCGAACCCGGGCCCGCTGCGTGACAAGGCAGCATGCTACCCCGAGACCACAGCGGTGGACTTATAGCCAAAGATTAAAACCCTTGTTTACCTTAGGATATATAAGGGTTGTAATTATGTAACATTAACAAGTAAATTAACATAAAACAGTAGAACAATAGACAATTATATAACAATATTTTAACAAAGATGAACACAGTAAAATTAAATTATAGTTGAGAATAAACACTATTTACAAAAGAGAAGAAGTAATTATAACATTTTTTGTCATTAAGAATTTGACAAAGAGGACTGGAATAAATTTTTTCATTAAAATTCAAACATGTTTCATGTTTATAACATTCAAACCACAACATTGGACAATTAAATAGAATGTGTTTGAAACAACTCAACAAAATTAAAATAATTATATTATTTTTAGTCTGATCATCTTACCTCAATATTAATGTTGATTTGTTCTTGAACATGTTTCAAAACAATTCTGTTTTATCGTCAGCTTGTCCAGACTGGTTAGATTTATGTTGCACACTCTGGATGTCGATGTCAGCTCCATCCTGTGGTCGGCCAAAGAACCTCCAAACAAGGTCACACTCCGTCGGTATTTAAAAATTCATAACTCTGTTTTTGTTCTTCTGAATATAAATTTTTTCCCATTGCTGGATTCTGGCTTTGATTTCTGTGCATTGCTGTTAAAAAGGCAAATAGTTTTTTTTTTGGACATAGCCTTGGTACATCATAATGCTTCTCTGGGAAAATTTCAAGATAGGTTTCAGCAATGGTTGAAAATAAAAAAAAAAGTAAATAAATAAAATAAAAAACTAAAGAAAAAGTAAAAGCAGTCTACCCCATACTTTACGTTGGGGCAGTTAATACTTACTTGTATATCCTCTTCCCACATTCGTTTATCATAATTAATTGATGCATTTAATTTTTCTAACAATGGATCAGTTTTTTCATTAAATCTTCCTCCCCAAAGCTTTTCTTTTCTCTTCTGTAAAAAATTAAATGTAAATATCATTGCTAATAAAAAATAATGAAGAACAACTACAATTTTATTATTATCACTGACAACTTGGTATAAGAAGCACTATAATCTGATTAAGAAAACTTAGGTTAAGGTTAAAAGATTGTTCATAAATTAATAGTCTTGATGATGGGTGAAGATGGGAGGGATTCCTCTTGAAAACTGCAGTTTTCATGCTTGAAGAACATGAAATATGACTCATTATTTAATTAATTTTTATTAAATGATCGTTTTACGTTTTTTTTTTTCCTGGCGCGACAGGCCTACAAGGCCCTTAGCCTACCAGCCGGCTGCTGGCCTCACATCCATATGTGTCAATCACAGAGGTAGATGATAATCAGCCAGTGTAGGGGTGACATGTGGTCAGCATGTCGAGTCCCCCAGCGGTTATAGCTGGTTTTCTCAACCTGGAGCCGCTACTTATTGTAGCTACCCAAATGCATCACGATGCTGGGTGGGCACCGGTCCCATACTGGCCGAAATACCATGATAAAATTTCTTCCCCCATGGAGACTCGAACCAGTGCAAGTCCCGCAGCTCTGCGCCGAGGCTTCCTGCCTTAACCACTCGGCTACGGTGCGGGACTCGTTTTATGTTACCACTATGTTTTTCTGCTTATCAATGAGAGCAAATGATTCACTTGGTCTTGGTCCTTCGGAGCCATCATAAATTTACTTTTTTATCATTAGACCTAACTCCGCCATGGCCGGTCCCAAGCCCGGATGAGAAAGGAGGAGGGGGAGGAGTAACAACCTTGTTAAAAAACCAGGGTTCAGTTGGCTGATAGTACTCTGTAAGGGCCCCTAGCCAGGTTTACGGTGAAGACCTCAACGGCAGAGTCAGCGCAGAAGGAGTCCTTCATCATGGCGGATCTGGCGGAAGTGGCAACCCTCTAGATGGGGTTAGTACATCCAGGAGCTGGACCTAAAGCTTTGAGGTGGCAGAAACTAAAGTAGTGATAAAAACTGATGGAAAAAGGTCAGAAGAAATTTTAATAAATCAAGGAGTTACACAAGGGTGTAGTCTATCGCCCACTCCTTTTAATATATATATCGACGACATTACAAAACAATGGAAAATTATAATGGACAAAGGCCTTAGATTGAACAATAACTCAAGTATTAATAACTTACTTTTCACCGATGATTTAGTCTTACTACACCATGATGAAGATCTGTTACAATTGGCTGCTTACAAACTAAGTGCAATATGTAGCGATTATAATTTTAAAATTTCAATAATTAAAACAAAAGTAATGGCATTTTGTGGAAGAAATACTCTGCGTGCAAAAATAGTAATTAGAGACAAAATTATTGAACAAGTATCCCACTTTAAATATTTAGGATGTGACATCAGCTATGGGTATGATAAAGATATTGAACACAAAACACATCAGTTTCAAGCTATTTGTGGTACAATAAATAGAACATTGAATAATAAAGCCCATAAACAAACAAAATTAAAATTTTATAAAACAATGGCTGTCCCTGTCTTTTTGTATGGGAGTGAATTTTGGACTACCACTACCAAACAAGAAAGTAAAATCCAAGCAGCCGAGATGAAATTTTTAAGAAGAGTAAAAGGCTGTACTAGAATGGACCAGATAAAAAACGAGGATATCCGTGAAGAACTGCAGATCTACTCCATAAAAGAAAAGATATTTAACAACAAGACACAGTGGAAAGAACATGTAGAAAGAATGGAAGAAAGTAGATTACCAAATGAAATCTTCCATTATTTTCCAAGAGGAAGAAGAGATGTCGGATGTCCTCGGAAGAGATGGTTTTAGATCTATTAGTGAAGATGGAACAGGCAACTCTTGCCTAAACCAGGAAGTGAAGAAGATCATTAAACCTACTATTCTGTACAATATTGAATATAATTTATTAAACAATTTATATAGAGGTACAAACAATACAGCCTTTGATGGTGAAGTAAAAGCCATAGAAGTAGCACTCCAGAACCTCCTATTCCAAACAAAAATGTTTACAAAAGCTGTTATTCTGGCAGACTCGAAAGCTGCTATATAAGCAATAACCTCCAACCAAACACCAGAAAATGAAAGCATCTTGGAATTCCGTAAACTTTTGAAATACCTCAACAACCAGAACAAATTAATAGCCTTCCAGTGGATACCCTCACACATCGGAATAGTTGGCAATGAAATAGCTGATGGACTTGCCAAAAAGGGTACCAAAATACAGATAACAACCCACCCCAAACCGAACCTCCACAGAATGATCAAAGAAATTAAGAAAGCATTCCAAATGGAAAACCTGAAAGAAAACATTGCAACAGCCATAGGGAAATCATGGGAAAAAATTGATGAGCTATACACAGAAATAAAATATAAAGGCCGCAAGGAAGCAGTAGCAAAATTCAGACTGATGTCAGGACACGACTGCCTGGCTCACCATCTCCACAGAATAAATGCTTTCCAATCCGACAGTTGTGTCATATGTAAAGACCCGGACCTGATCATGGACAAACACCACCTTCTAGTCTGTCCAGCTTTAAATCCAACTGCACAACACTCTAAGGACCTTGTTCGCTTGTACTGGGAAGCCAGAGAGAAAATGTCTTAAGCGTCAAATCTCACCATTAGAAAACAACAACAATTTATATAGAAACTCTGTTCAATAGAGAGAAATTATTATATAATTTTTTTGGCAACATATATTTGCTCTTCCACAGAATTTTAATGGTCCATCTCAACATAATCTGCTTTGGATGCAATGGACTTGTGTTTCTACCAATCTGCAAAGACATGATGGAAACCCTTTTTTGTCAGGGCTTTTAAAATTGCCTCTGCAGCTTTCACTACTGCTTCTGAAGATGGAAAAGTCTCCTATAAAGAAGTAACTTCAGGTTCTTTTACAAGCCCAAAAATCTTCTGATTTAGGACTCACAGCTTAAATTCCATCCCTAAGGATTTGTCCCTTGAAATCTGTCATCCTAAAAAATCCATCAATATCAGCTGAGATTGAACCTGCGACCCTCGGGATTAGAGGAGATAACCTAACTCCTAGACCACAAAGGGAAAACCATTTTTAATTAACCAGTAATTAATTATTGTTAATACTATATTAATAATTTTCGGCTATGGTTGTTTAGTGGTTATGTTTCTTGCCTCTAATCCTGAGTGTCATAGGTTTGAACCTGGCTGAGGTCAATTAATTTTTTAGGGTGGAAAAACTCGAGAGATTATTCTCTGGGAGGACAGCATGCAATTCCCTTGAATAAGTTTTAACATCTTATAGTAAGCAGTACTATCTGCTTGAGTGGACCTAACCTGACATCCATGCAAACATTATCAATTATATCAGGCATTCTCACAGTAAAATCCTTTTTTTCCACGAATAGCATAGTTTTCAAAAGTCTGGAATTATAGATAAGGAATTTTCTAAATATTTGAAGAGAAGAATATACAACTAGACTAGGGTTTGAACCCAGGACCTTCAGCTTTATACACTAATGCCCTAATCATCTGAGCTATCATAGGTCTCCAATCTAAATGCAAATGTTTCTCTTATATATTTTAATTCCTGATCACCAATTGCTATGAACTCTTGTATTGACACAAATATGGCGGCTTCTTATTTAAGAAGACTTTTTATTGGGAATTTAAAAATTACTTCATAAAGCCACTAGATCTTCCAATTTTTTTATTATAAAACACTTTTCATTGAAGGACAAATTATATTTGAAGAGAAAAATTTTAGAAATGTTCTATGACTGAAGATATAAACCAATAAATAAGGCAAACTTGTCACATCTTACCTCATAAATATTTGTGTTTCATTTGACAGGTTTCAATATGTTGCCCATACCATCATTAGCTTGTCCAGATTGTTAATTTTTATTGTTCATGGCCCTGATGTTGACTCCCAGAAGCTGACAAGCTTACGATGGTTTGGACAACATATCAAAACATGTCAAATGAAACACAAATATTTGTGAGGTAAGATGCACTATAGTCCGTTTGCTCAATTAAGAGAATCTTCCCGTGTATATTTTCAAACAGTTGTTGCACGGCCAGTCGGAGAGTGGGAGCAACTAGCCGAAGTTTCTAAAATATGTTAACACTCATTGTTGAAAAAAATACTTCACATAGTACAATTCATGTCAACTCACCACTAAATGCAATACAAAAGTGTACAATACCTTCGAAAGAAAGAAAGAATTTCAGACCCTTCCTACACCTGACGCTGGCCTTCAGGTAGACAGAGAATTCATCCCCCGCCCCTAATCCCTTCAAATATTTGCGCAGGAAGATTCTCTTAATTGAGCAAACGGACTATAAATTCACCTTATTTATTAATAAGAATCTCATAATATTATTTCCTTTGTAATTTATTGTATAAAGACGAGCCTGGACTCCAAAATGTCCCTGAAATTTTCCTCTCATAAAACATACATCCACTTTTTAGATTACAAAAATATGTTAAAAAAGTGCATGAAATTGGCAAGTAAATATGGTAGTAATATAATTTTCATGCACACAAATATCTTAAAAAGTGTTGCTGAATGTACATCACTCATATTAGATGATATTCTCAGCAAGATTTCCGGTTATTTGTGTTTCTCTTCATATGTATCAAACACACTGAATACTTTTGCTTTTTTAACATTTTATCTCTTTTATAGCCAAACAGGACTTTGGAGCTTGCCCTTTGAGGTCACTCCTTTAATATCATTAACAACACTATGATGATTACGTAAAAATAATGTTTTTAACTACAAATGAAGCAATGACATATTACAATAATGAATTCTTCAACTTGAAATTCACCATGTCCTGGACCAACAATAACAATAAGAATTTTTCATAAATTAATAAAAACTAATAAAGATATCATAATGTCATTTGTTGCAAAACATGGACAAACTCATCAAGTTTTACGGTGACAACAATGAAATTAAGTAAATTCTGATGTTTATTCAATTTGTTATTTTTGACATCTTCCAATAAGACGGAGCTCCCCCACATTAAGAAAGGAAACTATCTTCAGGATTTTTAAACTGGGTGAAAAAAAAAAGTGTCAACTCTAACCAGGTTTGAAACCACGAACCTCAAAATCAGAGGTGTGGAAATTTAGGGCTGCATACAAATACATTAGTCTCAGGTGAGTTGAGTTTTCCGTGAGAAAATGCAAAGTTTGAATTAGCAAGTCACTGACTGGTCATGCATTAAAGTAGTTTTTTTCATAATATTGGCAAGAAATTACCCAGAATTCTCAGCGATAAAACCACTTCTGTTATTTTTGTCTGCTAGAGGAACACATTTATGCTTGCGTCCCGCAAATAAATACCGTATACGACGACGTCTGCATTGTGCGATATTATGTCAATTCTCCTGTTCTTCCAGTTGAATTCTTTGGTAGACTCTATCAAATTCCTCTTCTCCGCGTATATTGAAAACATGATCAAAATCTTCAAGGTCCGACATCTTGGATAAAGCAGCAAGGTACGCAGCAAGGTTTCAAAGTATATCAGTTACCATCAGTTTGCTCACATTTTGTTCTCTGCAAAGTCACCTCGCCAGGTAGCTTAGGAATTTCGACAATTATTATCGCACGAACAGATTTTTGAGTATGCAAAAACGTCTTTGGATGCAACTTTCTCAGCAGAGAACGACTTTTACAGTCTAATGCGTTCATAGATACGACCCTAAGAAAGGCAACTATGCTCAGGATTTTTAAGCTGTGAAAAAAAAAAAATTAATCAACTTTAACCAGGTTTGAACCCACGAACCTCAAAACCAGAGGTGAGGAAATTTAGTGATTACCATACAAACTTGTATTGAACTTTAATAGGAAAAATCACTATGAGGTTTAATTTAAGATTTAAATTAAAGTGCTTTATACCCCACCTCATATTCAGTCTTCTAATTACACTGGTTTCAAAGCGTAGGCAGCTTCATCTACAGTAATTTCTGTAGAAAATAAATTACTGAAGTATATAATGGAAATGGACAGCTAATGACAAATGAGGGAAATGTTGAGGAAGTGGCTGAATTCAAATACCTAGGAACAATAATCACAAATAGGAATGAGATGCACAAAGAAATTAAACATAGGCTCAATTCTGGGAATGCGTGCTATTATGCATTGCAGAGACTTTTGATGTCCCAACTCCTTTCAAAAAACATTAATCTGAAAATATATAAAACTATTATTCTACCAGTTATATTATATGGGTGCGAAACATGGACTCTTACTTTAAGGGAGGAAAGGAGATTACGAGTATTTGAGAATAACGTTCTTAGGAAAATTTTTGGACCAAAGAGAGATGAACAGACAGGTGAATGGAGAATACTACATAACAATGAACTACATGGTCTTTATAGGAAACCAGATATAATAAGAACAGTTAAGTCTCGTAGACTGCGATGGGCAAGACATGTTGCGCATATGGGGAATGAAAGACGTGCATGGAAACTTCTTGTAGGAAAGCCAGAAGGAAAACGCCCAGTTGGTAGACTAAGAATGAGGTGGAAGAACAACATTAACTATGATTTGAGGGAAGCATTAGCTCAGGATAGGGATGTATGGAGAGCTTATGTCCGTGCGGCCATGAACCTATGGGTTCGATAGTGCCAGTAAGTAAGTAAGTAAGTAAGTAAGTAATAAATTACTGAAGATGAGGCTGCCTAAGCTCTGAAACCGGTATAATTAGAAGACTGGATTTTAGGTGAGGTATAAAGCATTTTGGGATTTGAAGAGGCAATATGTGGTCTCAGGAGTTTGCACCTTGCGTGTGTGATACTATTACATTTTCAGTGGAAATATAGAATTACAGTTCAAACAAAGAGAAGATATAACAAACTGGCTAATCAAAGTTGAGACCATCAGTGGTGATTCAGAAGACGAAGAGGAACATATTACAGTCAGTGATCAGAATATAGACACAGAACTAGAGTTAGATAATGATCAACTTTTATAAGATTCATGATGTGTTCCGTTGAGGAATTATTCAAAATTAAAATATAGACACAGAACTAGAGTTAGATAATGATCAACTTTTATAAGATTCATGATGTGTTCCGTTGAGGAATTATTCAAAATTAAAATATAGACACAGAACTAGAGTTAGATAATGATCAACTTTTATAAGATTCATGATGTGTTCCGTTGAGGAATTATTCAAATTAAAATATAGACACAGAACTAGAGTTAGATAATGATCAACTTTTATAAGATTCATGATGTGTTCCGTTGAGGAATTATTCAAAATTAAAATATAGACACAGAACTAGAGTAGACAATGATCAACTTTTATAAGATTCATGATGTGTTCCGTTGAGGAATTATTCAAAATTAAAATATAGACACAGAACTAGAGTTAGATAATGATCAACTTTTATAAGATTCATGATGTGTTCCGTTGAGGAATTATTCAAAATTAAATATAGACACAGAACTAGAGTTAGACAATGATCAACTTTTATAAGATTCATGATGTGTTCCGTTGAGGAATTATTCAAAATTAAAATATAGACACAGAACTAGAGTTAGATAATGATCAACTTTTATAAGATTCATGATGTGTTCCGTTGAGGAATTATTCAAAATTAAAATATAGACACAGAACTAGAGTTAGACAATGATCAACTTTTATAAGATTCATGATGTGTTCCGTTGAGGAATTATTCAAAATTAAAATATAGACACAGAACTAGAGTTAGATAATGATCAACTTTTATAAGATTCATGATGTGTTCCGTTGAGGAATTATTCAAAATTAAAATATAGACACAGAACTAGAGTTAGATAATGATCAACTTTTATAAGATCATGATGTGTTCCGTTGAGGAATTATTCAAAATTAAAATATAGACACAGAACTAGAGTTAGACAATGATCAACTTTTATAAGATTCATGATGTGTTCCGTTGAGGATTATTCAAAATTAAAATATAGACACAGAACTAGAGTTAGATAATGATCAACTTTTATAAGATTCATGATGTGTTCCGTTGAGGAATTATTCAAAATTAAAAATAGACACAGAACTAGAGTTAGATAATGATCAACTTTTATAAGATTCAATGATGTGTTCCGTTGAGGAATTATTCAAAATTAAAATATAGACACAGAACTAGAGTTAGATATGATCAACTTTTATAAGATTCATGATGTGTTCCGTTGAGGAATTATTCAAAATTAAAATATAGACACAGAACTAGAGTTAGACAATGATCAACTTTTATAAGATTCATGATGTGTTCCGTTGAGGAATTATTCAAAATTAAAATATAGACACAGAACTAGAGTTAGATAATGATCAACTTTTATAAGATTCATGATGTGTTTCCGTTGAGGAATTATTCAAAATTAAAATATAGACACAGAACTAGAGTTAGACAATGATCAACTTTTATAAGATTCATGATGTGTTCCGTTGAGGAATTATTCAAAATTAAAATATAGACACAGAACTAGAGTTAGATAATGATCAACTTTTATAAGATTCATGATGTGTTCCGTTGAGGAATTATTCAAAATTAAAATATAGACACAGAACTAGAGTTAGATAATGATCAACTTTTATAAGATTCATGATGTGTTCCGTTGAGGAATTATTCAAAATTAAAATATAGACACAGAACTAGAGTTAGATAATGATCAACTTTTATAAGATTCATGATGTGTTTCCGTTGAGGATTATTCAAAATTAAAATATAGACACAGAACTAGAGTTAGATAATGATCAACTTTTATAAGATTCATGATGTTTCCGTTGAGGAATTATTCAAAATTAAAATATAGACACAGAACTAGAGTTAGATAATGATCAACTTTTATAAGATTCATGATGTGTTCCGTTGAGGAATTATTCAAAATTAAAATATAGACACGAACTAGAGTTAGATAATGATCAACTTTTATAAGATTCATGATGTGTTCCGTTGAGGAATTATTCAAAATTAAAATATAGACACAGAACTAGAGTTAGATAATGATCAACTTTTATAAGATTCATGATGTGTTCCGTTGAGGAATTATTCAAAATTAAAATAATAGACACAGAACTAGAGTTAGACAATGATCAACTTTATAAGATTCATGATGTGTTCCGTTGAGGAATATTCAAAATTAAAATATAGACACAGAACTAGAGTTAGATAATGATCAACTTTTATAAGATTCATGATGTGTTCCGTTGAGGAATTATTCAAAATTAAAATATAGACACAGAACTAGAGTTAGATAATGATCAACTTTTATAAGATTCATGATGTGTTCCGTTGAGGAATTATTCAAAATTAAAATATAGACACAGAACTAGAGTTAGACAATGATCAACTTTTATAAGATTCATGATGTGTTCCGTTGAGGAATTATTCAAAATTAAAATATAGACACAGAACTAGAGTTAGACAATGATCAACTTTTATAAGATTCATGATGTGTTCCGTTGAGGAATTATTCAAAATTAAAATATAGACACAGAACTAGAGTTAGATAATGATCAACTTTTATAAGATTCATGATGTGTTCCGTTGAGGAATTATTCAAAATTAAAATATAGACACAGAACTAGAGTTAGATAATGATCAACTTTTATAAGATTCATGATGTGTTCCGTTGAGGAATTATTCAAAATTAAAATATAAAATTATGGAATATTCACCTGAAAGGTCCGTCTCTTCAACTTAATTATTTAACTGTAGCGCTTTCGGGACTTGTCCCATCATCGGCGCTACAGTTAAATAACTAATTAAGTTGAGGAGACGGACCTTTCAGGTGAATATTCCATAATTTTATATTTTAATTTTAGATAATGATGATGATGTTAGTATTGATGATAAAGATGAAAGAATTTCATTATCTCTGATATCAACATATGAATGAAAAAATGAAACTTCATGAAATGTATGCATGTTGCAGAGAAATGTGAGGACCAGATCCTGTAATTTATTTAGTCATCTACCAGGCTGCCCTTTACAATGTAATATCCATCCATAGTAATTCTGCCCGAAGGCAGGTCCTTCACTGCAATCATAGCATTTTCATGCTATGCTTGCAGCTTTACTAGGGAATTGTGTAGGTGTGGTAGCTTCCCGTTGCTTTCCACACCGGTGAAGGATGATGATGATAATGGTAAGGATGATAATGATAAGGGTGATGGCCATATCATTTTCGGGGACCGTTTGGGCCTTAAAGTTTTCCTGACATTTGTCTTACAGGTGAGGAAAAACTCCGATAAAAACCTCACCCAGAAAAACTGCCCCGACCGGGGATCGAACCCGGGCCCGCTGCGTGACAAGGCAGCACGCTACCTCGAGACCACAGTGGTGGACAATGTAATATAACACCTAGAAATTTGGTAATGCTTCATGAGTGAAGAATCATCATCATCAATGGCAGTCATGGATTAGGCCATTGGCCTGTTCCGCTTCAGGAAAGAAATTGATCCCTCCATCTCTTCTTAGGTCTTCCTGGGTCTCTTCGCCCTGTGGGTCTGTAGTTCAATAGCTGCAGAGGTAGTCTATTGTTTGGCATTCTCAGAAGGTGTTCATGCCACAATTATTTTGATATTTTTGAATGATTTCAGTTATTGCTGGTGTGTTGAGAGCTTTGCGGATATCTTCATTACGTATGTGATCATAAAGCGTATAACCCGCTAAAGGTCTTAATAACTTCATTTCTGCAGCTACTATCCTATTTAATTTACCAGTAGTAAGAGTCCAGGTTTCAGAACCATAAAGTAGAGTTGGAAGAGCCATTGTTTTGTAAAATTTTAGAATTGTATCTGGACGTACTTTTCGGAAAAGAATGCTTTTTATTGTTCCTATAAGTTTTTGAAATTTGACCAATTTTATGTCTATGTCTTTACATGTGTCGTAGGAAAGATTGCAGCCAAGATAAGTAAAGTTATTAACTTGTTCTATTATATTGTTGTTAATAACAATTTTAGTTCGTATCGGTATTTTCCCTTGAAATGCCATAGTTTTTGTCTTACTCACCGAAATTTGTAAATTATAATCTTGGGTTATATTTGACAATCTATGTACTGCTCTTTGTAGGTGATCTTCAGAAGTAGCCAATATTACTTGATCATCTGCATACATTAATGTGTTGAGGGATCGACCATCAATCATAAAGTGTGATTGTGATTCGTTTTGCCATAATTTTATGATTTCATTCATATATAAATTAAATAGAAGAGGGGAAAGTGGACAGCCTTGTTTTACACCTTGGGATATCTGATTTGCTGATTTGATTATTTATTTTTATTCGAATTCGTGTGTTATGATACATCGCTTGAATCAAATGCTTGGGTAATGAGTGAAGAAATGATTCTTAACTCTGTGCACCCTACAATGTGTATAGAAAATATAAATGATAGCCACTTACTATGATTTTTTTATCTGTGAATATTATGCCTATTAACTTAGCACTAATTTACAAATCAAAGTACACTAATATACAGAAACTTATCATCTCCAGACCTTCCTCAAAGAACTTGCTCTTGTTCTTGTTAGAGAACATCATCATCATCCGGTATCATGGCAGCTGCCGCCGTCTTCCGGAAGCCAAATGCCATTCCTCTCTATCCATCCATTGATCTTCCTCCATTCCTCTGATATTCATAGCTGCTTGTACCCCTTCTATCCAAGTTTTCTTCGGTCTTCCTCTCTTCCTCCTTTCCATTGGGATCCATTCCATAACAATTTTTGGCAATCTTTGCTCTGGCATTCGTTTGACATGACCATACCACTGCAATCTTTTCTTTTCTATGATGTCTAAGATGTCCGGCTCCTCTTGTACACCCATAATTTCCCTTATTTCTTTATTTTGTATTCTATCCATTCTAGATTTTCCAGCTGATCTTCTTAAAATAAATATTGGTAATTTTCCACTTTGAAGCACTTGTATATACAGAGTATCATAAGTTATGTGACTGCTGAAGAAGGAAGAAGAGAGAAAAGGGCAAGATTATCTTCTGGTAGATATGAGGTATACCCCTGAAGAAAAACAGAAAGACCAACACCAGTTCTAATTCTTGTGAAAAATTGATTTGCAAGGGACATTGGGTTTCATTGTGCGAGGAGTGTGTAGGAGAAACTTCTTTTGCATACGTGTATTTCAAATTCATTTTATTTGGACCAAAGAGAGATGGACAGACAGGTGAATGGAGAAGACTTACATAACAATGAACTACATGGTCTTTATAGGAAGCCAGATATAATAAGAACAGTTAAGTCTCATAGACTGCGATGGGCAGGACATGTTGCATGTATGGGGAATGAAAGACTTGCTTCTTGTAGGAAAGCCAGAGGGAAGGCACCCAGTTGGTAGACCAAGAATGAGGTGGGAGAATAACATTAACTATGACTTGAGGGAAGTAGATTATACAGGGAATGATTGGAAAGCGTTAGCTCAGGATAGGGTTGTATGGAGAGCTTATGTCCATGTGGCCATTAACCTACGGGTTCGATAGTGCCAGTGAGTAAGTAAGTAAGTAAGTACTTGTTTTCCAGGAGGTAATATTTGAAAGTTTTGTTATGTCTACAGAAATTAATTTTTCTCATATGTTCATCATCATCTCCAAGGTATGGCCCTATTGGCCCATTCTGCTCCCCCCTGCACAATATACTACAGGTCGTCTTTCCAACGTCGTTTTGGTCTTCCTACATTTTCTTCGGCCTTGAGATTTAAAATAAAGCATTGTCTGGGTTGAGTTTATTTAAATTTCCTCATAGCAGGTAACCAGCCTGCTGCCAAATAAGTCCAATGATCGGGCTGCCACCTCAAAGCATTTGAACATGCTTCCATCTGTACAAACCCCAGGTGGAGGGCTGCCTGTTCCACTTGTCTCGCCTTTATTGATCATATGTTTATTATGTGCACCATAATATGATTGTGCTGATTGCATATACGTATGTACATTAATATCAATTTTCAATGTAAATTTTTCACTGAAGGCTATTCTAATATTCATGCTTGTGCGTGAGAGTTAAGGAATTTTGCCTTAGTGCAGAGCAATGAGACCTGTGTTGATTCTAGCCCCCATAGTGGGAAAAATTTTGACCAGTATGGATTGGTGCTCACCCAGCATCTTGAGGAATTTGGGTAGCTCTAATAAGTAGCAGCTCCAGGTTGAGAAAATGAGGTAATTAGATGGGGGACCTGACATGCTGACACTACATGTCACCCTTAAACTGACTGGATGATTGTCAACTTCTGTGATTACTACATGTGAATATGAGGTCAGCAGCCGGATATGGTAGGCTTTCTAAGCCTGTCACACCATGGAGTTTTATTATTGCACGAGTTTATTGAGTTATATGACCATTGTATAGGCCTAGAGTCCGTTTATGCTCAGATTACAGCAGGAGGAATAAAAATCTTTTTGGTTATCCTGCAAGCCATTGCGGCTAGCATGCGTAGGTCGGATAATAGGCTGCTTGACTATAGACCTACATTTCTAAATGCTAATGACCCCTTCATGATTTGGCTATCTGGGAAATGTAATCTTTGGGGGAATATATTTGGTATGATTTCGATTTTATAAGTTAAACGATAACAACTTGATTATAGTTCGAAAAAGCAATCTTGTAACCTATTAATATCGCGTTACCAATGAGCTATCTGTACCGACAAAGAGATTTTTATATTATTTTTTGTTAAAATGTTGGACTCACATTATTATAATTTCGAATTTATATTTTGCAATTTATTTGGCCATAAATCGAAATTATCTATAGCGAGAGGTACATTTAAAAATGTATATCCTTCATATGAAAGTGCATTTAAATACTTTTTGACATGCATTTCAATGAAGCACATTGTTTTGAAGGCTGTAAAGAGTTTTATCGCGGACGAATACATTTAATGAGCGGATTAGGTTTAAAAACCAGTGAAAACGAAGAATAATATGTAGTATTTAGATAATATATAATTATGACTCTGAAATATTTGCACTTCAATGAAGTTCTGTTTTACAATTAGGTTAATTTTCCTTACTTAAACTTATATTATAGTAAGTATTATACGGAAGTTCGGAATCATCACAATATAGTCCGTCAGTGAATAGGTGCGGCCATGTTGACCTGTAGCAGAAAACTTTGCGATTAATTTTGTGTGTAATTATTGTTCCAGAAACATAATGCCGAAATGTGATAGTTTTACGAAATATATACCTGCTACATTTGCCTGGGTATTGCTGTTGGGAACAACCACCTTGTTCTTCTATTTCCCGTAAGTAGAGCGAATTGTTTCACTCGTGATAGATTTGTAAGTGGCATTAAATAAGCGATTTGTATAACCGGACAAACTAAATAAAATGCTTAAAATAAATAATTCATAGGGAAAATTTGAATGCAAGATTGTTGCTCAGGTTTCTCCATTTATAAGATTTCCATTAAACATATTTAACGGATTAAATTTAGCTAGTATGTATACGAACCTAATGTATGAATGTTATCTGTCAGCTGTGTAAATGGTTAATCATTTTGGTATTTTCGTATGAGGAAAATGTTGCTATGATTGTTATAAAAGTCATATTACTGCAGAGAAACTGTATGAATAATAAAATACAACCAAAATATGTGCTTCATACTTCATACAAGAAAAAACTGTAGCTTTATAACATGGCAAGATTAGTTTGACAGTTGGTTTTGAAATTCCAATCTTGCTTCTTGTGTTGCCAATATTTTTTGTATAGTGTAGTGGTTTAATCCAGGTATTATTTAAAGTATTTGTTTATACTAAATTGTGCGTATTTTAAAAGTAGGGTTAAAACTAGTATATAATTGTTGAAAGTGAATGTATGGCATATTGGAGTAATGAATCGAAAAAGAGAAAAATCCAATAAAGAAAAATTTAATTTATTGTCACACATTAAATGATACATAGAAACTACCATACCATTTCTCTAGCATTAAATCTTATTTTTGCAGCGTTTCAGACCCCATTTCTCTAACCTCGTACATATAATTTTGGATGGAAGAAACATTGATATACAAATGAGGTTAGATTTATGTCAACTTAATTTTAAGTAAAAAAGTAAGGAGGATTCTAAACCAGGAGTCCAATTACATAAATTGAAATAAAGAATGACAAATACACAAATTATTGTTGCAGTATGTGATTAATTACTGATAGAAATGCATATGTTGGTTCCCCCCCCCCCCAAAAGTAATTATTGGCATAGAATTGAATGAGAAATTGAGGCAATTTTAGCCAAAAATTGCTTTATTTACAATGGAAAACTTGCATTAGTCATTGTTCAAACAGTATAGTGAAGTTATGGGGTGCGAGATAATCCAATAAACTCTATAATAATCTGGTGTACAATTACTTGGGGGCACGCCGTAGCGTAGTGGTTAAGGCACTGAGCTACAAGCCGGAGGGTCGAGGGTTCAAGTCCCGTTGGGGGTCAGGATTTTTAAACTGACCCAAACCCTCTGGCGACACTATGGCCCTGGGGTCGACTCAGCCTCTAATGGAAATGAGTACCAGACGCTTGTTCTGGGGGTAAAGGTGGCCGTCACGCAGGGCTGACAACCCAGCTGAGATAAAGTGCCGATTGTTTAGAAAAAGTGGGAGCCTTAACCTCCTACTACCCCAAGGGCCTCCGGGCCTGTTGTGGGATCACTTTACTTTTTTACAATAACTTGCCCATTTTCTCACCTAAAAAATAAAATGAGTATTGAATGTTATGTGGTCTCCATAAAAGCACTCGCTTGTTCTCTGTTGGAACATTTACAAATGGACTCCCGGTATAGAATAGCCAAGTTAAGAATAAGATAATTGCACTCAACCTTGCATATTTTGGTTACATTAATAAATACAGGCTATTCTATGCTAGTTAACAGTCTGTGCATCTTGCAATGGACCACTAGTTACAAACTATAAAACTATAAAACTCCATGGCACATCAGGCCTAGAAGGCCCTTGGCCTACCAGCCAGCTGCTGGCCTCACATCCACATGTGCTAATCACGGAGCTAGATGATCATTCAGTGAGTATAGGGGTGACATGTGGTCAGCATGTTAGGTCCTCCTGCTGTTATAGCTGGTTTTCTCATTATTGTAGCTATTCAAATTCCTCATGATGCAGAGTTGCCACCAGTTCCATACTTGCCGAAAATTTCGGAAAAACTACACTTAAACTAGCATGAAATATTCTCAAAGTCCTACAGAACAACAGTGTGCATGCGCCAGAGTTTATAGAGCCAGCGATAACTCACAAACGAACCACATCGATTATTATTCTCGATTACTATCCGTCACTATGAAATTTAAATGACCAATATTTGTAATAAATCCCCAAATCTGTGTTTAAAAAATATATTAATAATATTTAAAAATGGATGTACACTTATCACTTCCTAATGCTGATCCAACCGGCGATAACCCAAAACAGCGATAGAAAAACCATAGACTAAGTAATATACCTCTGTGTAGAAAATAGCAGTTTGCATCACAATATTTTTTAACAGTGTCATAATATTGTCATTTGCATATTTAAATAAATACTTAAAATTGTCTAATAATGTTATAAAAATTGTTTTAAAAAGTTTAAAATAACGGGCTTTCAATATAAAACCGGACTGGCCTTACGGAGTTTCACCCGGCATGCAGTGCTGTCTCTTCCTCCCGCAATTCACTCTGCCTGCCACCCGTCCTTGAACTGTTTCTTATAGAAAATGCTGGACATGTCCTCCCGCAGTTAAACTGGCATTATACCGAGTAAACACATTTAGATTGACACGCTGTAGTTCGGGCACTGTCAAGTTTCTGATTTCATTTCTTATGTTGTTCTTCAGTTCTTCCAATGTGTGCAGATTTGTTTTGTACACATTGTCTTTCAGGCTACCCCACAAATAAAAATCACACACTGTTAGATCTAGGGTGCGAGGGAAATCCCAACTTCTTGTGCTAATTTCGGTAATGATTTTTGTGGTGAACGTTCCAAATTTTTGCCAATTTCGTCTAATTTTTCTTTGGTGAGAACCGTATGCCTTCGCGTGTGTTTCTTATTTTGTACTGAACCAGTGGTCTCAAATTTAGTCACAAGATCGTGGATTGTCGATCTGGAAGGAGGTAATTGTCCACGGAAGTTCTGAATAAATTCCTCGCGAACGCGAAGAGCTGATTCGTATTTATAATAACATTTACACACATAAATGCGCTGCTCTAATGTCAGCTGACGTCTCATCTTGTCGAACGATAGTAAACTGACTAGTTCAAGGACGAGAGAGAGTGGCAGAGTGAAATGCGGATGAGGAGAGAGCGCTGCCTGACGGGTGAAACCCCGTGAGGCCGGTCTGGGTTGATATTGGAAGCCCGGTATTAAATAATGTTAGTAAATACAGAAGAAGAGCTATAGTTTACAACAGTATAACTGAAAAATTAAGCACTAGTAGAAGTGCAGTTAAAAATGGCGCATATCGTGAAATTAAAGTATGCAGATTCGGTGTTTCTGCTCACTAACTATGGTTTCGTCCACATCCTTTGATTCCTCGCAAATTTCATTCCACACTACATTGTGCTGTCTTTTAAAGGTCTCCAGCCAACCTGAAGATACCTTGAAATCGTCATTCCCTAGGGATGTAGCAACATCTAGAGCTTGAATTTGGAGCATCGGTCTGGAAATTTGGAGATTTATCTTCAATCACTTTCACTTTTTCGTTTAATGACAATGTTACATATGTTTTAGCCATTTTTATTCCATAAATTCAGAACGCTACCTGTGAAAGATCGGTCTTAGAACTTAAACTAATTTAAGATTTTACAATGCAATGGTTATTTGTAACACAGGTATCTGTATTTCGCATAACGGGTGTGCAGTGAGGCCATTGTAAAATTTCAGGTACAGGTAGAATCTCTTCATACCATAACGGGAATTAAATGAAGTGGAAACTAATTTATTGCTCTGTTTTTCCGCTTTATAAAATATTATTTTCATGAATTGTGTAGAAATATCCTTCCGTTTCCGCATTGAGCAGATTCCGTTTTATGCAAAATAAATACACCTAAAATTACTATTATTTCGCTGGGACCAATAAATTTTTTCACATTGGACAGATTTCCGCATTATTTACATTCCGGATTAAACTAGTTTGGCTCAACTGCACTTCTACTAGGGCTTGATTTTTCAGTTATATTGTTGTAAACTATAGCTCTTCTTCTGTATTTACTAACATTATTTAATATTTTAAACTTTTTCAAACAATTTTTATAACATTATTAGACAATTTTGAAGTATTTATTTAAATATGCAAATCACAATATTATGACACTGTTAGACAATATTGTGATGCTAACTGCTATTTTCTCCACAGAGTATATTACTTGTAAAGTGATCCCACAACAGGCCCGGAGGCCCTTGGGGTAGTAGGAGGTTAAGGCTCCCACATTTTCTAGACAGTCGGCACTTTATGTCAGCCCTGCGTGACGGCCGCCTTTACCCCCAGAACAAGCATCTGGTACTCATTTCCGTTAGAGGCTGAGTCGACCCCAGGGTGGAAGTTAAGTTTATATGAAACTAAAAATAAATTAATAGCTTGGCTATTCTAGTGAAAATTGCTTGATTTTAATGTTACATCAGGTCACAGGTTATAAACTATTTCTATTCTTATCACTTATAGTCTGTTACAGATCCATTTACATCTAATGCTACTAATATGATTTTTTTTACTCAATTTTTGATTACCTTCCACTTGATTTTCCATATTATTACTCCACCAAGTAGTCTGTGCTTGCGGAAAATATGTTAACTAATTTCTCTTTCTCTCCCTTACTGTGTTGCCACTTCCTGTCTTCTGTATAATGTTCTTTGTCTGGCAGGTAGAGAGCTGACAAATACTATGGATTATAATGGTCCGTCCTTCTAGGCAGTCATTGGCAAAATTACTAATTTGATAACCCTGTTACTAAATTGGGGTTACATGTAGGAATGGGCTGTCCCTTCTCATTACATGTTGCCACTTGTGATTATTTGTGAAGCTGGTAATGGAGAGACGACAAATACGATTTATTGTGAAGCTGCTAACAGAGAGACGACAAATACTGTGATTTTAAATGATCCAACCACTTGAGCATTCAGTGCTTAAATGACTAATATGACAACCATGTTAAGATCTTTCACACATGTTTAGGGATTCTCCACCCACACTTAAAATTTAACCATTTCAGTACATGATCGGTTGTACAATCTTCTCCTACATCCCTTCCATAGATTCAATAGTTCGGCAGCACTAGCACTAAAACTCTTCCCCTCTGCCCGCGCAGAGTTAACTTGGTTGTGTAATATGTATATTCTTGTAATACTGTTGCTCTACGTACTTCTTCCATCTTTACTAACTAAATATTTATCTTCGTACACAATGATTTTTTTAAATTTCCGCTAGATACAGAGATATTTGTGAATTTGGAATGATCAACATTTGAAAATGTATTTTAAGAAATTAATGTTCACTCACTTCATTTTGTTAGCTTCTGATTGGACAAGTTAATAGTGTATTTCAGATTAGTGTACACTTCATTAAATAATCCATCCATAATAATTCTGCCCAAAGGCAGGTCCTTCACTGCAATTATATCATTTTCATGCTATGCTTTACTAGGGAATTGTAGGTGTGGTAGCTTCCCGTTGCTTTCCATACCGGTGAAGGATGTTGATGATGATGATGGCCATATGATTTCAGGGACCATTTGTGCCTTAAAGTTCTCCTGACATTTGTCTTACAGGTGAGGAATACCCCGATAAAAACCTCACCCAGAAAAACTGCCCCGACCGGGGATTGAACCCAGGCCTGCTGCGTGACAAGGCAGCATGCTACCTCGAGACCACAGCGATGCATGTAATTTATTTTGTTGGGTTAGGAAGGGGGAAGTTGGTGTACGTCCATTTCTAATAAACAGTTTGGTAATTTATTGTGAAGGTTGGTCATACTGATTTCACAGCTACGTGGTTCCATCTAGCAACAAATCTATAAACTTATGCGCATGCGCACTTTATTTAATTGGTTTAGCTATAGCAGCTTGCTGATAGGCCAAGGTCATTGTAGGGCTTTCAAGCCAATTAGGAACTTGGATGACCTAAATGTGACATACGGGTATTTTATGTACATTTTTTCTTTGAGTATAGAATCTGGAAAGGAATCTACTTACCTTCAAGATACAACAGGCCTAAAAGACCTTTTTTTTGTGTGATAGTGCATTTTGTCATACTTACAGCAATGGTGACCATGATTGAAAGTTCAATTTCATATATTTCAGGATTGCCAACCTAAATAACTATACTGTAATATTACATATTACAAATCACATGTGGGAAGTATAACCACTGCCCTTTATGTATACTACGTACAATGTATATACAAAAATACTAGAAGTCTCGGACACGTGTTACTGTGGCTAAGGTATACGTTAAAAATTTAAATTAAGTCGCTGTCTTTCAGCCAGATTACTTAAAACTAATACTTACACACGAAATTAATAATATTGAAAATAAAATAAACACTGAACACACTTAAATTATGAAATAATCGACATTTGTAATTCAATTGAAATTCACGGTTGCAACAAAAAGCACAGCCATCTGGATCTCTCTTTGTTAAATAATAAACCAATTACCTTACCAAATTACCTTACACTGCCATCTGTTAGAATCGTATGGAACGCACAGATAATTACACCGCCATCTGTTAGAATCGTATGGAACTCACAGATAATTATAACTCTTTGTTAAATAATAAACAAATAATTTGCAATAAAAAATAATGCGACTATAAATTTAATTATAAACTACCCTAAGTCTCAAGTTGGATCAAACTGCACACAGTGTGCAAAATTTTATTAAAATCGGTTCAGTAGTTTAGGATTCCATCGCAGACAAACAATGTGACACGTAATTTTTATATATTAAGATATCCAAAAGTAGTGTTAATATACATTATATGAAACAAATCACTGCATCTTAATGAACTGCACTTTATTTGAAACAATACAAAACAATAAATACATACTTGCCACCATTTTATCACTGCTTGGTGTCATGGCCTGCTGTAGTCTCAACTAATAAACATTGCCCACACTGTTAATGTCAGTCAATTGTTTATTTTTTCTCCTGGTGTGACAGGCCTAGAAGGCCTTTAGCCTACCTGCCGGCTGCTGGCCTCACATGCGCATGTATCAATCACAGAGGTAGATGATCACACCAGCCAGTGTAGGGGTGACATATGGTCAGCATGTCGACTCCCCCAGCCGTTATAGCTGGTTTTCTTAACCTGGAGCCGCTACATATCATAGCTACCCAAGTGCATCACGATGCTGGGTGGGCACCTGTCCCATACTGGCTGAAATACCATGAGAAAATTTCTTCCCCCATGGAGACTCAAACCAGCACAAGTCCCGTAGCTCTGCACCAAGGCTTTCTGCCTTAACCACTCAGCTACGGTGCGGGACATCAGTTGTTTATAATGAATGCAAATGTTTCCAACAAAGATATTCTTCTTCTTCTTCCTTCCAAGTATTAGGCCAAGGCCTGTTATGATCACAGAGAAAATTTTCCCTCCAGCGTTTCATAGGACACCCCAGAGATCTTCGTCCTCTTGGTATATAATTATAAACAGCTTTGGGGATCCGATTTGAACTCATTCTTTCAAGATGGTGTTTCCAATTTAGTTGGTACTGTTTAATATATTCCAAAATTGGCATAGTCTTCAATTCTTTTAAGATACCGGTGTTCCTTTTCCGATCCCATCTGGTGTAACCCGCTGTTGTGCGCATGAATCTCATTTCACAAGCTGTTATTCTGCTTTCATGTTGTCTTTTTAGTGTCCATGCTTCACTACCATAAGTCAGCATTGGTCTAGCCAAAGTGTTATATAAATGTAATCTGGTGTTTTTTCGTACAAGGGATGGTTTCATCATTTGATTAATAATTCCCAAACTTTTATTATAACTAGTAATTTTTTCAGGGATATCCTTTTCATCCCAGATAGAGAGATAATATCCAAGTTTTTAAAATTGAATAAGTTTGATCCTTCCGGGAAATTCTTGTATAAGACTTGAAAGCATAATAATAGTCCCTTCGATTGGTTGCTGGCCAAAGGAAGGCAAGACCAGTGATGGGGCTGCCATCTTATAGCCTCTGGTCAGGCTATTTTACTATTATTTATTATTTTGAAACACCATTGCGCAAAAAAATAATGTACAACGCATGTTTTTGAAGTGTTTTGCAGAATCTCGGAAATTTAAAACCTCACCATCACTCGGTTTTTAAACATTTCCTCACTTCTGAAAAAATACCACTTCCCAACCTCGCATCGTAATATACTATTGTCTAACAGCCGACTGCTGGCCACACACATTCACATCTCCTATTTATAGAGATGTTTGATCATCCAGCTAGTATAGTGCTGACATATGGTTGGCATTTTTTGGTCCCCACAACCATTATAGCTGATTTTCTCAACTTTGAGCCAATACTTATATAGCTACCCAAATTTCTCATGTTTCTAGGTGGGTACTGTTCCCATATTGGCTGAAAATCCCTGAACAATTTCTCCTCCTATGGGGACATGAATCATTGCATGTTCTATAGCTCTATACCAAGGCATGATGCCTTAAATCACTGGCTAAGGGATGAAACAAGGAGTTTACTTAGCCCTGCGAGAATAATTAGCTGGTTACATTCAGTGGGGGCACGCCGTAGCATAGTTGTTAAGGCAGTGTGCTACAAACCAGAAGGTCGAGGGTTCAAGTCCCAGTGGGGTCAGGATTTTTAAACTGACCCAAACCATCTGGTGGCACCATTGCCCTGGGGTCGACTCAGCCTCTAACTGAAATGAGTACCAGACGCTTGTTCCGGGGGTAAAGGCGACCGTCACGCAGGGCTAACAACCTGGCTGACATCAAGTGCCAATTGTCTAGGAAAAGTGGGAGCCTTAACCTCCTACTACCCCAAGGGTCTCCTATGAGTGCCGCGCCATAGCCGAGTGGTTAAGGCAGGGAGCCTTGGCGCAGAGCTATGGGATTTGCGCTGGTTCGAGTCTCCATGGGGGAAGAATTTTCTCATGGTATTTTGGCTAGTATGGGACCGGTGCCCACCCAACATCGTGAGGCATTTGGGTAGCTACAATAAGTAGCGGCTCCAGATTGAGAAAACTAGCTATAATGGCTGGGGGACTCGACATGCTGACCACATGTCACCCCTACACTGGCTGATGATCATCTACCTCTGTGATTGACACATGTGGATGTGAGGCCAGCAGCCGGCTGGTAGGCTAAGGGCCTTCTAGGCCTGTCGTGCCAGGAGAGGAGAGGTTGCATTCAATAATAAATAGCAAGTGAGAAAGAGAGATTGTTGAATGAATGAGTCATTTTTTTATATCTTATCTCATAGTTTGTTTTCTTAAACATGGGAACTGCAGTTTTCAAGAGAAAACATTCCTCCCATTTTCAACTGACATTATGACTATGGGATTCTCGTTGGAAACGAAAATGGGTTGAAAATGGGAAGTATGTTTCCGCTTGAAAACTGCAGTTCCCGTGTTTAAGAAAACATAAACTGTGAGGTAAGATATAAAAAATGACTCATTAATTCATGAATTAAGAACCTCATATTATTTCCCATATTTAACTATGAAGAGGTAAAGGTAAAGTGATCCCACTACAGGCCTCAGGAGGCCCTTGGGGTAGTAGGAGGTTAAGGATCCCACTTTTTCTGGACAATCGGCACTTGATGTTAACCAGGTTGTCAGACCTGCATGACGGCCGCCTTTACCCTCAGAACAAGCATCCGGTACTAATTTTCGTTAGAGGCTGAGTTGACCCAGGGCCATAGTGCCGCCAGAAGGTTTGGGTCAGTTTAAAAATCCTGACCCATTGGGACTCCAACCTTCGACCTTTTGGTTTGTAGCGCAGTGCCTTAACCACTACATTTTCGTTAGAGGCTGAGTTGACCCAGGGCCATAGTGCCGCCAGAAGGTTTGGGTCAGTTTAAAAATCCTGACCCATTGGGACTCCAACCTTCGACCTTTTGGTTTGTAGCGCAGTGCCTTAACCACTACATTTTCGTTAGAGGCTGAGTTGACCCAGGGCCATAGTGCCGCCAGAAGGTTTGGGTCAGTTTAAAAATCCTGACCCATTGGGACTCCAACCTTCGACCTTTTGGTTTGTAGCGCAGTGCCTTAACCACTACGCTACAGGTGCCCCAACTATGAAGAGAGATTGTGTTATTCTAACCATATGACTATATTTCATCTGCTAGTCAGTGATCTAAGGAATTGTTATTTTGGGAAAAAGTATGTAATGAAAAAAATTTTAGATGAATTTTGATGTCCCATCCAAGAATTCCTAACAAGGGAACTGTCTACCTTTGAATGCCGAAACCTGTCTTGAAATTTCTCCCAGAGAAGTGTGATGTACCAAGGCCGTGTTCAAAAAGTTATCTGCCATTTTTAACTTCAAGGCACAGAAATTGAAGCTAGAATCCAGCAATGGCAACCCACTGTACAGAGCAGATGGACTCTTTGCATGAATAAGAGCAGAGTGAAGTGAGGAGGATGTGGTATGGATGGCAGGTAGTGAGGTTTATACAGTAAAACCTGTCTTAGCCAGAACTTTTATAAGAAGGAAACCTGTAGAGACAGAAAGAAATCTCCAGAACAGTACAATTTTATATGTAAAATCTTCCTGTATAAGCCAGAAACCTTCATAACGCGGAAACGGAATGGTTTTTAAAGTACCAATAGTTAATTTTTATTAATTAAATAAAAATAAAACGTAGTTTTATTTGATTTTCATATTTACTATATAATTCAGTGACAGCTGTTTCGGTACACTGTACCTTCTTCAGACATGTTAACAAATTATGAATTGTGTTCCAACTGATCTAAGCAACAATACAACAATATTTATTTAAATCTTTTAATTTAACAAAGGGGATTCATTCAAATCAAGTTGAGAATTTAACAGTTTTGGAGGCTGTAGAAATTAATAAATTTAAAAGTGTAAAAAACTGTTAAATTCTCAACTTGATTTGAATGAATCCCCTTTGTTAAATTAAAAAATTTAAATAAATATTGTTGTATTGTTGCTTAGATCAGTTGGAACACAATTCATAATTTGTTAACATGTCTGAAGAAGGTACAGTGTACCGAAACAGCTGTCACTGAATTATATAATAAATATGAAAATCAAATAAAACTATGTTTTATTTTTATTTAATTAATAAATATGGATTTTCATCAAGTAAACACCAACTCAATTGATTAGTTAATTTTTACCTCAGTAAGACGGAAAATTATTCTTAAGCACGTTCTAATTACAGTATTAATGATCACACATGAAAATTCTGCATATGATGCTTTCTTCATTATATCGTTTTACCTTCTTGTGTTGCCATTGTATTGTAGGGATACCCTTGCTTATGTGTGATAGCGGGGAATCCCTCACTTTTCCTTGCCTGCTTACATTACCTGCAAGGGAGTTGGAAAACTTTTCAGTCTTCCTATAGTTGAGTTCTATCTCGATTTTGTGTAATAAAGTTGTTTTGTATTGCCGTGCAAACTGAGCTGTGTTATATTACACTATTTTGTCTGTATTTCAGTCAATATGTTATGTCTTTAAAGCGTGCATGTAAAACTCTTACACTGTGTGAGAAAATTCAAACTTGTAATTTGGGAACCCTTTATAAGAAGGAAAACTGCCAAGACGGAAATATATTTAAGAAACCGTCACGTTCCTTCATAGACAGGTTTTACTGTACTATCTACCAAATCAGGTGTTGTATTACTTCCCTATAGTTTAAATGAGAGATTTGGCACTGGATTATAGGGTCTTCCGGTTAAAAATGGCAGATGTTTTGGACATGGCCTTTGTAGATCACAATGCTTCTCTGGAATAAATTTAAAGATAGGTTTTGGCATGCAATGGATAATTTGCTTGTAAGTAATCGACATTGAATCAATGCCAGAGAAAGTTGAATGCATTGTGTCTCGGGGTTCACAAGACCAGTTGGATGATGGGAGAAAGATTTTCCTGGAACATATTCTATGACTATTTAACTCATGCCCCAAATCGGAGTCAATAACCAATTATGTTTCAATGAATTTTGTTTTACAACCAATGGCAGTCATGTTTCACCATACTCTTTATCGAATTCTCTTTATCACCTCTTGCTTTTGTGATAAAGAAAGCTCCTCCTTTTTAATATCCTGAACAGGTCAGAGCATTATTTTGCAGTGACTGATTCTTCAACAAATACATTGAATATAGCAAATAATGAACAGATTCCATCAAACCATTTGTTAATTGTGTGTTCAACAATTGGCTTTTAAATAATTTTACTGAGTTGTTTTATAAAAAATAAATTCATAAGCTATTATATTGGTTATAATATACAGTGTCCACTGCCTGTGGTCTTGAGGTTGCATGCTGCCTTCTCATGCAGTAGGCCTGGGTTCGATTCCCGGTCGGGACAGGCTCCTGGGTGAGGTTTTTTCGGGGTTTTTTGTCACCTGTAAGACATATGTCAGGAAGCTTAGGGCCCAATAGACCTCGAAAATCATCCGGCCATCGTCATCATCATCATCATCCTTATCATCATCATCACCATCCTTCATCGGTGTGGAAAGCAACGGGAAGCTACCACACCTATAATTCCATATTAAAGCTGCAAAGCATAGCATGAAAATGCTATGAATGCAAGACCTGCCCTCGGGCAGAATTACTATGGATGGATAGTATACAATTTAATGTGTTTCATTTTTTCTCCATTAGGGCGCATTCTTACTATATTGCGATCCTATTTGGCAATAAATAATGTGATCATTTTGCAGTGAATAAACAAATGAAACATAACCACACATTTCTGATTTGTTTTCAAACGTCACCATTTAGATTAAATGTATAAATATTTTAAAATACTGGTAACTATATTTAAATAATGATTTTTAAGCAAAGAGCTTAATTTTACTAGTTCAATAGTCTTAACAAATACCACTCTTTATTTCCAAATCCTCTAGATAAATTGGAAATCACTCGTGGAATTATTTATGATAAATAATTACAAAGTAGAGTATCTATGTATATCTATCTAATGTACTTTATCATTGGCTCTGTCTTGTTACTCAATTTTTTATTGACATCATTTGGGCTTGACTGTTCTAAGCTATTTACTAATGGATTTATGACATTTCATCATCCTGGCATACTGTAGTCCTCAAATGATTCACTGCCTACAAAAATATTCTCATTCCCTCTCTTCAGGGATGTCTCAATAACATTTCTCCATTTGGCATATGATTTAAAACTCTCCTACAGATCCTGGCTCTAGGCATCTGATTGATATGTTGTAATCAATTTATAAATTGAGTCAGATAAATGTTTTTTTTTTCAAATACTTAGGAACAATAAATAAAAATAGGACTGAGATGCACAAAGAAATTAAACATAGACTCAATTCTGGAAATGCATACTATTTTGCAGTGTAGGAACTCTTGTCATCCCAACTTATCTCAAAGAATGTTAAATTGAAAATTTATAGAACTATTATTCTCCTAGTTATATTATATGGATGCGAAAAATGAACTCTTACTTTAAGGGAGGAGAAAAGTTTATGAGTATTTGAGAATAAAGTTCTTACGAAACTTTTTAGACCAAAGAGAGATGAACAGACAGGGGAATGGAGAAGACGGCTCAACTGCACTTCTACTAGCACTTGATTTTTCAGTTATATTGTTGTAAACTATAGCTCTTCTTCTGTATTTACTAACATTATTTAATATTTTAAACTTTTTCAAACAATTTTATAACATTATTAAACAGTTTTGAAGTATTTATTTAAATATGCAAATCACAATATTATGACACTGTTAGACAATATTGTGATGCTAACTGCTATTTTCTCCACAGAGTATATTACTTAGTCTATAATTTATCTATCGCTGTTTTGGGTTATCGCTGGTTGGATCAGCGTTAGGGAGTGATAAGTAGGTGTACACCCATTTTTTAATATTATTATTATTATTTTTAACATAGATTTGGGGATTTATTGCAAATATTGGCCATTTAAATTTCATAGCGACGGATAGTAATCGAGGATGATAATCGATATGTGGTTCGATTGTGGGTTATCGCTGGCTCTATAAACTCTGGCACATGCGCATTGTTGTTCTATAGGACTTTAAAAATATTTCATGCTAGTTTAAGTGCAATTTTTCCGAAATTTTCGGCCAGTATGGAACTGGTGGCGACCCTGCATCATGAGGAATTTGAATAGTTACAATAATGAGAAAACCAGCTATAACAGCTGGAGGACCTAACATGCTGACCACATGTCACCCCTATACTCACTGAATGATCGTCTACCTCGGGGATTAGCACATGTGGATGTGAGGCCAGCAGCTGGCTATTAGGCCAAGGTGTGGTAGCTTCTTATTGCTTTCCACACCGATGAAGGATGACGATGATGATAATGATAAGGATGATGATGATGTTCGGATGATTTTCGGGGACCGTTGGGCCCTAAGCTTCCTGACATTTGTCTTACAGGTGAGGAAAAATCCCGAAAAAACCTTACCCAGGAGCCTGTCCTGACCAGGAATCGAACCCAGGCCTGCTGCGTGACAAGGCAGCACGCTATCTCGAGATCACAGCAGTAGTTTTAATGGTTAAATTTCTCTTTGTTTTCCCTATGTATATCTTATCATAATCTGCACATTTTATTTTATATATTCCTGATTTTACTTGTTTCAGATGTCAGTTTTACATTCAGCACCTATGGGTACCAGCATACCAAGGCCTGATCACACTGTTTGTGATTGCCAACTTTACATTAGCCACATTTATGGACCCAGGAGTCATTCCAAGAGGTATGAAAATCTATATGTTTTCCATGGAGAAAGATTGCTGTAAGAGAATCATTGTTGTTTGTAATGCTTGATTTTTCATTCCTGATTAACTGATTTCCTTATTTCACATTTTTCTATTAATTTATTTATTTTATTGAAATTCATCGGAGAACATTTTTTGACAACTCACTTCATAAATTTTGTGATTTTCGAGATACTGCGGTTTCAAACTTAATCATGTTCATCTTCAGCCAAAATTCCAACTGATGAAATTCTTCAGCTGTCAACTCTTCTATTGTCACCATCTTCAGCGCTGCCATCTATGGTTGAATTTATGAACTTCGAAATCAAATTTTGTTCGTTAGGAATATCAAAATTCATTGATCTATATTTATTTTTCTGAATGAAAATGTATGACGATGAATGTGATTGTTTGAAACCGTGGTATCGTGAAAAACACGAAAAATGTTCTCTGATGAATTTCAATGATTATACCTCATAATGTTTACTTCCCAACATTAATTTAACATTATTATTTATTTTATGTCAATATAACGTTGTTATGGTATATTGTGATTTGTTTGATGTGCCAGTATTTCTCAACAGCTCTAGGCAATTATTATTTTGAAACAAAAATTAATGCCTGATTTGGGATTTGAACCCGAGACCTCTAACTTTATACGTTAGCTTGCTACCGACTGCACTATGGTGGCATCTCGATGCTTTTCTTATTCATATACTATTCTATTTTTCGTTCAATGCAGATAGCCATCACTACCAG